>JAJHSJ010000014.1:1296478-1617479 GCA_021015155.1 Magnolia officinalis
AATAGGATTCCCTGAGATTATTCTAAGGTATTCTAAGGCTTTCTAAAGTATTCCAAAAGATTTCTGGAAGGAGTTCTAGGGTTTTAAAGGGTGTAGAAAGGGTGAGATTCAAATTTATTTGAATCGGGTAAGTCTTTTCTCTTTATAATTTATGCTTTCACAGTGGATTTCTGTTGCTTCATGTCGTGGTTTTTCCCCGAAAGAGTTTTCCACGTTAAATCTTTATGTTCTCTTGTGTTTGCTTGGTGCTCTTGGATTGCTATCCTAGATTCATCTCCGTGTGATTCCGCGACCCAAATCCCAATAAGTGGTATCAGACCTATCGTTGGGGTACAGATCTGAATCCGTAAGATTAGCATTAATGAGAAGTACTAGGTATGATATTAAGAAGTACTCAGACAAAAATAACTTTGAGTTGTGGAAGATCAAGATGATCAGTTCCTTAATCAATCAAGGCGAGGATGATGCTCTTGAGGTGAAAAAGTCTGCTACGACTGATGATGAATGGATTACCGTTGATAAAAAGGCCTTATCCTCAATCCGTTTATGTCTCACGCATGAAGTTCTCTATAATGTTTTGAGGGAGAAAACTGCGGCTAGCTTATAGGCGAAGTTAGAGGATATCTATGTGAAAAAATCCTCTAAAAATCGCCTACACTTGAAGCGGCGGTGATATAACTTCAAGATGGCAGAGGGTGGAGATCTAGAGGCCCACATCGACAACTTTAATAAATTAGTTTGTAAATTACTGGATATGTACGAAGTGATCAAAGATGAAGAACAAGCATGTATGTTGCTGAATTTTCTTCCGGCATCGTATGAGTCATTCAAGGACACAATGTGCACCATAAATAAAACCCTAAGTGTCGACGTCGTTATCTCAGCCCTTCAAGGGAAGGTCATGAGAAAGCTAAATGGCGACATAGGGACATCTTCCGATGCACTGATTATGAGAGTCATGAATTCTGAGCGAGATACAGGATCTTCAAGGCTAGATCCAAATCCAAGAGCAAGGACAAAGGAAAACTAAAGTGCTGGAACTGTAAGATGTCTGGACACATGAAGAAGGATTGTACCAATCCTAAAACAAAGAAAGAAAATTCAGCGGCTTCTTCCAAGGAGGCCAATGTAGTCACATTTGATGAAGAGACAAGTGGTGTTAATGTTCTGTCTGTGTCTATAGTCGGACACTTGCATGACAATTTTAGATATGAGTGGATCCTTGACGCAGGAGCATCATATCACATGACTTCTCATCGGAGTTGGTTCGCCAGTTATAGAAAATGCGATGGTGGACAGGTTTTATAGGCAATGACAATGCCTGTAATGTTGTGACTATTGGTACGGTGAGCATCAATATGTTTGATGGGATGGAGCGTACCTTAACTGATGTCATTGCCTTTTCTCATCAACTCTTTTCTCTTTGTAATTTATGCTTTCATAGTGAATTTATGTCACTTTGTGCCGTGGTTTTTTCCCGAAAGGGGTTTCCATGTTAAATTTGTGTTCTCTTATGTTTGCTTGGTGCTCTTGGATTGCTATCCTAGATCCATCTCCGTGTGATTCCGCGGCCCAAATCTCAACACTTTATACGAATTTAGATTAATTAATCACAATTTTAGTAGGTACATTGATATGCCCGATCATGATATTCAATCTTTCAGAAGATCCAAACCGTTGATCAATTAGGCTCACTTTATAAAATTCTTACCAGCCATCTACCTCTCCCAAAAAATAAATCTAGTCCAGGGTCCATTTTTCACACAATTTCTGACATGGCTAGACAGTTAAAAAATAAAAATAACAATTGCACAGTATTTTTCAGGAAAAAATATTGTTTTGTAAGAGCATCTGATAGCGGCGTACGTGCAACGAATGTAATCAATCTCTACAATGTATGAGGCTGGCACATGTGTCCTGCGTGCATTACTACATGTGTGTGGGCATATCAAAGCGAGTGTATCGTATGGTACAGGAGGAATAGAAACACTTGGTTCTCTTCTTCCCATCTTTTCTCGTAGCAGTGCCTGGTAAGCGCATATGTATGTACAGTAAAGCTTATGTACACGCCACACATGTGCCAGCATTGCATTGTGGTCCAAGATCCAATCTATTTATCAGAATGGAACCATTGTCTTGATGTTCTGGCACAAGAATCAGCTTGATCCACTCTTTAGGTGGACCACAAGTTGCAAAAAAAATAAATCTACAGCTCTGAAAAAATTAGCTGATTTTATTTATTTATTTATTTTTATAACTCATGTACATGTTTCCAATATTGGTTCTTACATGCTGAGTGGACAGATTTCCAACTTGTACAAGGTCTGGATTGGGTCTCACACCGTACACGTGCTGCATGTGCATGAGCTTAGGTACACACGTGTGTACGCTTAACAAAGCTCCCCTTGGCAGTTAGCTTCTCAATAGTTTTCTACACTCCAGTTAAGTACACACGCCTGCACACGTGTGGCTAATATGTCATCAAGAGCTCTTACGGTTGTAACTTCCCGATCCAACATCAACAAAATGTATAGTTTGCAGACGAGTAGGATTTTGTGCATGTGGGACCTTGACTTGTGATCCAAACATGGACGGATGGGAATATCTAGTAGGGATTTCACTAATTTTAGATCCTAAACCCTTCAATATTTTGACCCAAAGATGCACGGTAAGAAAAAAAGTATATCAATGGTCCACATTCAATAGAGAAAAAGGTCATTTTAATGGGTTAGATTATGTCTCTTTCTACTCATGGTAAGCCCCATCATATCAACCATCTGATCACCTGGGCCCTACATTCACAAAATCTTCCTCTTATTGAATGCAATCAGTTGCTACATTGCACCAAAATGCTGCTTGGACGTATGTACATTTACATCATTCGATGAATTTGCCTTTTGGCATCTTTTTTTTTTTTTTTTTGAACTTTAAATAAAAAAATCCAGCAAAATTATAGAAAATAATCTCGAAAATAAAAATAAAATAAAATCGAATTTATTTCAGATTTGCTAGCCCCACAAAGACCATCTCCACATGCACCTTTACAAGCAGCCCATGTTCCAACTTGACGACCATTGGTTGAAATTCAGGGCAGTCCACTCATCAGGTGGGCCACAAGTGTACATAAATAGCTGTCTAGGAGAAAAATGGGCGGTAGTGGCCCCACCAAACAAATCCAAAGAAAGATGTATTATAAGCCGTTGGTAGGACTAGAATCCTCTACAACACCTATTGCACGCAGCAGGTACAACACCTGAGGTATGTAGGGCCCACCATGTTGTTTATGTGACATGTACATCAGGTGTGCCTCTTGATATTAGGCCATAACTCAGGTGGGCCACAGAATAGGGAATAATGGGGAGGGAGCACCAACTATGGGTTTGTGTCGTGTGTGGGGCCTACCATGGAGTGTATATTTCATCCAACGCATTCTTTTGGTGTGCCTCACTGCGATGAAGGGGACCTGCAAAAATCGGCCTGACCCAAATCTCATTTTGGCCACACATGATCGTGTGATGTGAGATTTTCTGTTGTTACCCATGGTGTGGTCCACCTGAGTTTTGGATTGGGATGGCTTTTTCATATGAACAGTGAACATGAGGAGGGATCACCTGATGGACGGAGTGGATGTCATACAAATGACACGGTGGACCCCACATAGATGTGGTGTTGTACACAAATATGTTCCTAGGTTTTTTTATTCAGCAGAATCAAAGCCTCACAGGCTGCCAAAAGAGACATCTATTCATGATTTTGACAAAGAGAGCATCGACCTTCCTTTTTCAAGAAAACTAATGAGAGAATATACGGAAGAAACGTTGCATTAGGAGGGTAGGAGAATCTTGAATTCTTCTTCTCTCAAATAATCATAACTTGAAAAAACAAAACACCCTCACCTTTTCTTTTTTTAAAATCATTCTTTATATGTCTAACTACCCTTGATTTCAGGAGAAAAATGATAAATATTATAAAAAATAATAACTGAGATTAGTCCAAAATGATACAACTAAATAACGTTTAGTATTAACGATAAGCCGACAAGAAATGGGTCACACAACTATTGGTAGGTGGACACAAACATGTTACTTGCCGCGGAACATGCCGCAACAATTTCATATTTTGTCATATTTACCATACATGATACCAATAATTTGAACATTTTCGACCATGCCGTTAGTCTTCGTAACTTTGGTTAAACGGGGTGAAATCATCATAAAGATGTAGCTGCTTGGTTAAGAACTAATGAGATTTTAACACTAAGGACGACGTAATTAAATTACATAATCTTCCTTAATTTCACTTTTATTTATATTTTATTTATTTATTTATTATTATTTTTTAACCTGTGATACATAGGAAGAGTCTAATTAAGAAGATTATGAGATACAAAGATTTGTAAGACTCTTGCTAATGATTTTGTGACATTCACTCAATATACACCAGCTCATGTTAAGATGTTAGTCAAAACATAGGGTTGGTTAGGGACTTAAGTGGGCTCTAACAAGAAACATAATGAGGATGGATTGTCCTGCATGTAGCCCCTCTCTTCCTTATCTCTGTGTCATGTGCACCTACATGCATGTAGCCCCTCTCTTTTTATTTTCTCCCCTTAAAATGTCTTTCTATTTTCTTTTTTCTTACGTCTCCTCACTCCACGTTGCGCAAGGATAGTGATATTCTTGGATGGTTTTAAATATTGTCCAAAATTGAGTTGACTCAACTGAGTTTCTTGGTTTCAACAAGCAATGAAATGAGTCATTGGACCAAAGTAGAAACGAGTCACCAGATCAAAACGACACCGTAATGGAATGAGTCAGAGTGATTCAAGTACTGAGTCATGCTCGAAAACCTCTACAACTAATTTGGATGCAGATTGCGTCATGCCATCACTTGGTCAGAAATCGGTCCAATAGAGGATGTGTGGGGTCCACCATGATCTAAAGGTTTTATTCATGCCATTCATATATTTTTTCAAATCATTTCAGAGTATGAGCCTGAAAATGAGATAAATACAAGGCTTAAGTAGACCACACCATAGGAAGCAACAATGATAATGACACTCACGTTGAAACCTTCCTAGGGTCCATTGTGATGTTTATTTGTCATCTAAATTGTTCATAAGGTTAAACAAATCTGAATGAAGGGAAGACAAATTTCAGCTTGATTAAAGACTTTCATTGGCTCTAAGAAGCTTTTAATGATGGGTATTCATTTCCCACTGTGTGGTTCACTTGAGCCTTAGATCTGCCTCATTTTTGGGATCATATCGTATTGTAAAAATAAATTAATAATGTGGATAAAACTCATATATCATTGTGGGCCCCACAAAAACCCCTGCCTATATTGATTTCGTCCGGGCAAGGGTAGGAATCCGTTTCCACCTGGTTTGCAGATTGCATTTATGAAGTTGAATATAGGCACTTGAAAACTTTCTTTGCAATAGTCTGTACGCTATTTAAGTTTACACATCGATGGTTTGATGCGTCGGTTCATCATGAGTTTCAGAAGGTGCCCCACCCAATGTAGTGGCCAAAAATGGTCTATGGATGTGAAGCCCTCGTGTACCTAGACATACGACTTAGAAAAATGCCAACTTAAATAAATTTTTTTCAAAAGCTTATCCCTTCTTGTTTTGATCAAGAATCTAGATCATCTATTTGTCACAAACAGAAAATTTCTATTTGTTACAATCTGATTGGGCCACATTATCACTAGGGTTGTACACGAGCCAAGCTAGCTTGAAAAGCTCACTCGATTTTACTTGATCTAGCTCGGCTTGAACAACGACTTAAGGCAAGCCAAGCTTCATATAACCCAACTTGCTTTGAAAACATGCCGAGTTCGATCATAATAGATCTTGACTCGACTCAACTCAAATTCGGCTCGGCTCGAAGCTCCAGCTTAAGCTCGGCTTGACTCAAATATATATATAATATATATATATATAATATATATATATATATATTATATATATATAAGTTAAAAACTTAAAGTTTATCCGTCCGTCCATTTCTTACCCTTTCCCTTCTTGACCTAATTCGTCGTGCTCGAGCTCCACGGTCTTTCTCTCTCTCTGCACCAACAACAAGGTACCTCTATGCCTTTATCTAATGTTATATATAATTAATTAATTGAATATTTGATTTGGGAGTTGGGTTGGGTCAGTTGGGTCAGGTGGCTAGGTTGAATCAGGTGTGGGTTGGGTTGGGTTGTTGGGTTGAATCAGGTGTAGGTTGGGTGCTAGGTTGGGTTGAGTTGGGAGCAGGCTTAGCTTGTTTTAAGGTAAGCTCGCCTTGACTTGATCCACTAGCTTGTATCGAGCTCGACTTGAAAGGTTTGGCAAACAAGCTGACGCAGGGATGAACGTGATGAGGATAAATACTCCGAATCCACGGAGCTTCTCTGGACTCCTCACAGAGACTTCTCGAATCCACGAGGAAAGAAAGCAGAAAACAGAAATAATTTCTAATAATTTCAAAACTGATTAATTAATTCATAAAAACGAGTTCACAGCCCTTTAAATAGGGGTACCAAGCAATGGGAAAGAAATCAGAATCAAACTACAACTACAACTCCTAGAATTCGTGACTTACTATAAATAGTAAACTTACTATTTATAGACAGTAGTGATGTCTACTAGTGCGCAAGGTTTTCGGCCAAAAATAGTAAGTGTCCTATTTGGTTTTCACCAAACCGTTCTCCTAATTATTCTAAGCTCTTTTCACGTTGGGCGCAAATCTTAAAGCCCAACGGATGAAGAGTTATAATCAAACTAAATAGTAAAATTGAAATTAAAACAGGGAAACGACCGTCAATCCAGGGATTTTTCACAATTCCGGGCGTCGCAACCCGGTTGGTTGGCTAAAGTAGCTCGTTCTACCCCAAAATCATATATTTTTCGTCGGCTAACTCATCCCGGATTGCGAGATACGCCTGATTTAAGGTCTGATGGTCCAGATCACTTCTGTCGCCGACCGGGCCTTTTTTGATCCATCTTGGCCATGTAACTGTTTGCGACCCACTCTACATCACAAGCTAAGCTTCAGTGGTAAACTCAAGGCTGATCTTGAGCTCGAGGAGAGCACGGACGAGTCAAGCCAATCTTAACTCACCTCGATTCGAGGCACGACTTTAATTATCACACACTCCTTTGATATATTTCTGTTTGTTGCAATCTAAATAGGCCACATCATGACACACTACATTTAGTGAAGCTGTGCTGACAATGTCAATGAATTTTCAGTTTTTGTCAAGCATCTTTGAACAATGAGAAATGATCACATACATGGACCGCCCCACCTTTCCTGAAAAATGTCAATTAAGTAGAACATCCAAGCCGTGGAAAATGTGGGCCACACCACAAAGATCACCCGTGGAAAAATAAAAATAAAATCATGCCGGTCAATTCATCAGGTAGGCATATCATCAAAATCAATGGACGGATCATGTTCTAACTCAACATACAGATGTCACCAACAAACTAGTGGTCCTGCCTAATTTTCAAGGAACGCGATCTTGTGGTGTGGCCCATTTTTTGCACGACTCAGATATCCCTATACAACAACTCATTGGTGGGAAGAGGGGGCCGTGTCTCAAAGTCTACATTAACTGCTTGTTTGTAATCGGGTTTCTCTTTATTAATTCTTATATATCTTTTAATCTCATCCGTTCAAATGTATATGGAATCCAAATAGTTCATCTGGTGCGAGTCCATATGGTTTCCATACGTACATGCCGAGAATCATCCTGATCCAAAAGACAGGTGGGACACACCACAGGAAACAACGTGCAATCACGCTTAAAACCATATATTCACTTCTTGTGGCCCACCTAAGTTTTGGAATGGCCAATGCTTTGGTTTATCCTTTCATCCTGGTAGAGCTCATCTGATGAGTGGATTAGATAAAATATACACAGCATGATGGACCCTACATTCCATCTGGAATTTTCTATGGTAAGCATTCCTCACCCCATTATCCCCAATTTTCTCTTTGGTGTGGCCCACTTGATAAATATATTATGTAGAATTTTGGGAAATATGCATATCATGGGAATATGCATCTAATGGACGGGTTCGATGGCTCTCAAGCATCACGGTGGGCCCCACAAAGCAAGAAAGTCGTGCATACGTGATTATGCCCCTTTAATGTCATGGACAAGTGATTATTTTATGTTAAATAATAAAATAATTAAAAAAGATTATAGATTCTAGACTTTTGCAGCTCCTTATCACGTCTGTCGTTTTGGTTTCTCTTTTCTCAACACAATTAATTAATTTTTTAAAGAGTGATTAGCTGTTAATTACGGTAATTAGGGATCTAACAAGCAAAACAACATTTTGGTTGGTGTGGCACCGGAATGGAAGAGTTGAATATGCATTCTTCTGTAGAAAATTATAAAATTGCCTGTCTTTTTAGGAACAAAATACCCATTCCCTCCATTCTAAATATTTAGGCCATGTTTAGGTGTAGCATACGGATGCTTAATGAATTACATTATTCCCAACCTTAATTATGCAAATGGTGGCTGTGATTTGGTGATAGAGACCGTTGATCTGATGATCCCCACCTTAGATGGGGTTGGGTCAAAATCCCCTTTTGATCAATGGCTTAGACACTGTTGTTGTTGGAGCAGGAAAAATTAAAGATTTTCTTCTACCCATTTCTTTATTTATAGTAGTTTGAAGTAAAAAGAAAATAATGATAGACTGGAGTCTACCAAACATTCAATAGAAAATAGGGCAAAGATCAAAGGTTGGGATCTTCCAATTTGAGAGACTGTTGTTGGACACCTCTATTCCATGATGTAGGCCATAGATCAACAGTCTATGTGCAGAGATGGTCAGGTGATTGGAATTTTTCATGTTCGATGACATTTGCTATAGAATATGTTCTACTTTTTAATGACCCAAACCATTTTATGAGGAGGTAGCAAAAAAAAAAAATTAAATAATTTAATCCTTTGAATGTACAAAATTTACAAGTCTTCGATGTTCAAAACTAAAGAGTTGAATTTTCGGCGGATCGAAATGATCTAACTTTAAGAGTCTTTATTTGTTATCGATCATAGTTATCGATCAGAGAAAGTGCGTCCTATCATATGAACAGTGTATAATTGGAAAACAAACCAGTTTTCCACAGTCTTAATACATTGGATTGTAAGACATCAGGATGTATTCCAACAGACCTCTTGTTTGATTTTAGAATGGTATCCAAGGCACCTGAAATATTCTTTTCAATGTTTTAAGTTATTCTGCATAGAATCATTCCTCCTAGAAAGGTGGCCTAGATAAGCTAGATTACAGCTTTCAAAGCAATTAATTTATTCACTGTAAGACTAGAAAGTTTTTATGCTGCCATTTTCAAATTTTTCAAAATTTTTTTTTTTCTCTAGTTGGTTGACACATTGGATTGTAACAAGACCCTTGTTTGATTTTAGGGAAGCATGTGAGACATCTTAAATATTTTTTCCAATGTTTTAAGTTCATCTGCATAGAATCATCCCACTCTAGAAAGGTGGCCTATATAAACCATGCTTTGGCTTTTGAAACAATTAATTCCATCCAAGGATTTGTAACTTTTTATGCTGCCACGTTTCAAAAATTCCAATTTTTTTCTCCAATTCATTGACACATTGGATTGAAATATAACAAACTTGTTTTATTTTAGAGTAGCATGTCAGTCACCTAAAATATTCTTTTCAATGTTTTAAGTTCATTGGTACAAAATCATCATCCCAATCTAGAAAGGTGGTCTATATAGGCTAGATGGTATGGGTTTTCAAACAATTAATTCTATTTACAGTGAGACTCGATAGTTTTTATGTTGCTAGTTTCAAAAGTTTCATACTTTTTCTCTGATTCGTTTTGACTTTTGACGTTGATTTTTTTTTCAAAAACTATGAAAAAATTGCTTCTTGTGGGAAGAATTTTGACAGGTCTTATATGTCACCAAAGACTAATAGTTTCTTTAATAATTGAGCGGTGAGAAATCCCTTCATTATCAAGCTTAATAAGAAGCTAGGCAATGTCAAATGCAGCTGTAGTGCCTCCAATTAATTCCATCCAAGGACTTCAAATCATTTTTTTTTTTTTTTTGGCTGTACTCATTCGTGTATGTATACAACTATGTGTTTGGATTTACTTCTTTATTTTTTTTAATTTCCATGAAACTTGGGAAAATAACAAGCTTGTCAATAAATTCCCAACATAAGTAGATAGAGTGATGACACAGGGGAGGACGTGAGATCGAGCACCGTCTTCCTCAAGAGGATAACTATTCCGAATCCACGGAACTTCTTTGGACTCCTCACAGAGACTTTCTCGAATCCACGAGAAAAGAGAACAGAAAATAGAAATAATTTCTAATAAATTCGAAATAGATTAATGAATCCATAAAAATGAGTTCACAACCCTTTAAATAAGGGTACTAAGCAATGGGAAAGAAATTATAATTAAACTACAACTAAAACTCTTAGAATTCGCGACTTACTATAAATAGTAAACTTACTATTTATAGACGGTCGTGATGTCTACTAGTGCGCAAGGTTTTCGGCCAAAAATAGTAAGTGTCCTATTTGACTTCACCAAACTGTTCCCCTAATTATTCTAAGCTCTTTTCATGTTGGGCGCAACTCCTAAAGCCCGATGGATGAAGAGTTATCGTCAAACTAAAAGTTACTATTTATAATAAAAATGAAATTGAAATAGGGAAACGACCGTCGAATAAGGGGTTTCTCGCAATTTCGAGCGTCGCAACCCCGGCGTAGCTGGGTTGGTTGGCTAAAGTAGCTCGTTCTACCCCAAAATCATATATTTTACGTCGGCTAACTCATCCCAGATTGCGAGATACACCTGATTGAAGGTCTGATGGTCCAGATCACTTCTATCGCCGACCGGGCCTTTTTTGTTCCATCTTTGCCATGTAATTGTCCACGACCCGCTCTACATCAAGTGATTTGACTTCTAATACTATGAATAATGGAATATTAAATTTACATATTCGAATATTACTTGGACATATACGAATGCGAAAACATCCCTTAATTGACGCAGGAAAAATGAGATGGGGAGACAAACTCTACTTATATTTAGCTTGCTCCAAACTATACTTTTTTTTTTTTTTTTCTCGGCCAAATTCTGATTTCGTTTTACATCCCTCCAAGGTTTTATTCAAGTTTGATTGACTCAAAACATCAACGGCTTTGATCATTGAAAATCTCACCATGTTGGGAGGGACAAAGGGTGGTATATATGAGCTTTTCTAGAAAAGGGTTATTAGACAAAAAAAAAAAGGTGGCATCTTACTCTCACATGAAGAATCAATTGAAACCATATGTGGCCTAGTTTGATTAAATTGGCAATAATAGGCCTAGTTTCACTCTCCATTGCAATCATCTGCAACAACTGTTGTACGCAGCAGAAAAAACACTCAAGCTCTATGGGGGCTAACAGAGTTTTGAGTGTGAGATCCACTCCGTCCATCTGATTCATATTCTTAGTCTCACTACTCAAACAAAACCTTACCCTGATCCCGAACTCTGATGGGCCACACCACGGGGAACATCGTAAAATAACACCTACAGCCTTAAAAGTCACCCTTTATACCGTCTATTCTTCATGCATAAAAACACCACGGTGGGCCCTCAGACAAAACTAATGCCAGCGTAGTCTGGCCATTATTCCATGTGGTGTGGCCCACCTGATGAGTTGGGGATGAATTTTGATCTCATTGCCTAACTTCTAGTGACGCACCTAATGGACGGAGTGGATAATTCCCACCTACAAGGAGGATGGATTTCCTACAATAAAATTTAGCAGGGAGAACGTCCAACAAAAATCTGTGAGGCCCACCATGATATCTATGTGTAACATCCACTCCGTCCATCAGTTGGGCCAGCTCATGTTAGGAAGGGATCTCAAAAATTAGCCAGATCCAAAACTCAAGTGGACCACACCACGGAAAAATCATGAATCGAGACGCCAGCCGTTGAAACCCACCTAGGGCCCACCGTGACACTTACATCCCATCCAATCAGTTAATTAGGCGAACCCCATCAAGATGAAGTGAAAAAAGCAAAACATCAGTACGTCTCAAGAACGTTTCAACGGTGGGCATCCCATCCCCACCTTGGTGTGGCCCACCTAATTTTTGCTCTCGTGTTCTAACATGAGCTGGCGGAAAGGATGGACGGAGTAGACGTAACAATACTTCACGGTGGGCCCCACAACTTTTTTTTTAAATATGAACTTCGGGTCCGTTTTAATCCGTGGGCTCCACAAACGGAAAAAAGAAGAGGAGGCTTTTTACGGTTTTACCCCTGCCAAATCCTTCTATTTAAAGACCGGAAGCTTCGCTCCTCTCTTCCTTCCTCCAAAACCACAAAACCCCTTCCCTCGTCCGGTTTTCCGTCTCTCATCTCCGGTTTTCCGTCCACCAAAACCGCCAACATTACCCTCTCCGTCCTTCCTCCATCCCAAAAATGGGAAAAGGTTCGAACCTCGCCACCCTCAAATGCATGTTCAAGAAATGGCAGTCAGCAGCCAATCTCCGCCGTCCAAATAGCAACAGCAGCGGCAACAGCAGCATCGCTGCTAATCCAGTAGACGACACGTGGAAAGACTCGTCAGTTACCCGCGACGGACTCCACCCAGTCTACGTCGGGAAATCTCGTCGGCGCTACCTCATCAGCTCCCACCTAGTCGACCACCCCCTCTTCCGGGTCCTCGCCGACAAATCGCCTGCCGGCGCGGGATCTGACGCCATGACCGTCGGTTGCGAGGTGGTTCTCTTCGAGCACCTCCTTTGGATGCTCGAGAATGCTGATCCGCAGCCGGAATCTCTGGACGAGCTCGTCGAGTTCTACGCCTGCTGAGGTTTTCCGGCGACGGGTTTCAGACGAATAACGACAAAAGAAAAACGAGATGTTTTGTCGTCTTGTGTATCTGTTTCTTTCTTTTTTTAACTGAAGGGTAGAATTGTAAATTCATTTTAATTTCGGGGTGGAAATCAGCATGTAGTAGAATTTGGAAGAGACGAGAAGCGGATGGAGGGTCAGGATCGACCCATCTGAGCTGTTTGATCTTATTGTTTCTCCATTTTTTTTTTAATATATATATATTTTTCTTAATCAATATGTGTGATTTACGATAGAAAATATAAGGTGATTCGCACGACTGATTGAAATGATGACTCGCACCAGAAGCTCCAATGTGGGCCACTTTTACAGGATCCGGGCTGTCCATCACGCGGTCCTGTTGCTGGACATTTTTTGGCTAAAAAGTTCGGCTGGCCCATTCATCAGGAAGAGAAAGATCAACGGTTAGGAAAAGAGACCCACGTGTCTATACTTGATGCTCACGTGTGGCCACTTGATGAGTGAACCAGCCGGTCATTTGATCAGGGGCATCTTCATGGACGGCCCCAAATTCCACACGTGCCACAAGTCACCACTTGAATCACATCCATCGTTTCGAGAGTAATGTTCACATAGAAGTACGATCAGGCCCTGTAGAAGGTGGGCCACACGATGAATATAACTCATGGGTGAGAATTGAAGCAATCTGCTTATTAGGTAGACCAATTCAGACCGTTGGTTATCCATTGATTTCGCCCATATCCTTGTGAGCGGCTGGGTGGGATTTGATTGGCATGATGCACGGTCGAGTAGGCCCAGCAACTGTCAATCTTACTTCGGGGCCAATATCTGACGGAAGCTGATTAGCTGGTGTACCACACACCAGGGGCGCGGATTGGATACCGAGTCAAGGTCACCAAGCTATGTGGATCCCACCATGATGAATGTGTTGTATCCATACCGTCCATCCATTTTTAGAGATTGTTTCATGGCATTACAAAAAGAATGAGGTAGATCTAAATTTCAAGTGGACCCACCACAGAAAACCGTGTGAGCCGTCACACCCACCGTTGAAACATTTATAGGGCCCAAAGTGATGTATTTTTGAGGTCCATCCTATTCGTAAGTTAACATAAAGATAGATGAAGTGAAAACAAAAATATCAGCTTCATCGGAAACGACTGTGGCCCTAAAAAGTTTTGAACGGTGGATGTCACCTATTTTCTATGGTGGGGTCAACTTGAACTTTATATCTATCACGTTCCCTTTGTAATGCCGTAAAACGATCTCTAAAAATGGTTGGACGGTATGGATACAATACATGTATCATGGTGGGGTCCACATAACTTGGTGACGTCACTTCAGTAGCCATTTGGCTACTGACCTTGTCAGTATCCAATCCCGCCCCACACCAGCGGGTACGTGTCGCACGAAGACGAGCGCTGAGTTGTACGAACGGTTCAAAGGAGATAAAAATTACATGGCCCCAAAATGATGTATTATTATATCCAAACAGTTTATCCATTTTTCGAGATCATTTTAGAGCATGAAATAAAAAATAAATCATATCCAAAGCTCAAATGGACCACACATCGAATAACAATGGGGACGATGATTTTCACTTTCGTAGGGCCGACCATAACGTTTATTTTCCATCCAATCTATTCATAAGAAAAAAAAAGGACCTGAATGTAGAGGAAAAATAAATATCATATTGATCCAAAACTTGTGTGACCCCCAAAAGGGTTTCAATGGTAGACGTTCAATCTCCTACTTCTTTTTCCACTGTGGTCCACTTGATCTTTATATGTCTTATTTTTCGGCTCAAGCCTTACTACGAGCTCCCCAAATGGATGGACGGTTTAGATATAACACATACATCATTATGGGACCCACAGAACTTGCTGACGTCAACACACTAGCTAGATCGCTGATGTGTGGTACACCAGCCAATAGGCTTCCATATCTGACAGCAGCACTTAACCCAATCTAATCTGACCACATGCTGTCACCTGACAATCTGCATCCATCCATCGCCATCGCACTAAAGATCAGCTTGTCTAGCTCCACTGGGCCACATGTAGAAATAGTCCTATTATTGTAAATGCCCATGTGGACGTTGTACCCTTGATGGGCTGCAGTAAGGGACATGTTAAATGGATGGTTTAGATCATGAATATGCATTGTTGAATGTGGATCATCTATGGTTTGGATTATCGTTAAATGGATGGTTTAGATCATGAATATGCATTGTTGAATGTGGATAATCTATGGTTTGGATTAACCAATGCCTCCGCTGGTGGGCCATGATCGGCGGCGCATGTTGGTGGTCCTAAGCCACTCTTCTGACAAAGTGTAGGTGGAAAAAAAAACATTTATTTACATTGGCAATGATTAGTTGTTAGGGATGCTTAGTCGCTTATATTTTTATATTTAGATCCCTATTTTTAGAGATGACTCTTTTATTGTATTCTGGTTGAAGAATCAAGTTTAGGAGTTAGAAGATAATTTATTTTAGTTCCATCTCTCATTTTAAATTTGAAGTGGATGTTAAGTCATTGGGTGATTGTGTACATGAGCAGTGGTTCATATTCAAATTTTAAGCCTTGTTTGGATTTATAATTTAATTGAATTGCAATAAATAGTTCAACGCATTGGAAATGGTAGGGATGCAACTTGGGTTTGGGTCAACCCAAAGCTAACTAACTTAAATTATACCAATGTCCTTGGGTTAGGTCAGGATTTGATATTGGTTGGGATGGGGTTGGGAAAATAAAGGTCGGGTTCGGTCCGTGGGAAATAGTTACACATAGTTGGGTCAGGTTTGATTCGGTTGGAAATAGTTACACATGTTTAGGTTAGGCCAACTCTATTTGGGTTAGTCCGCGGTTATTAGTAGAGAACTTCATTTAGGTAATTATATTTTGTTACTTCTGAACTTTATACAAGAATATATTAGATAAGGGTGAAGGGTAGAGGTGTACATGAACTGAGCTAACTCGGTTAGCTCACACGCTCGACTCAAAAAAGCTCAATTTGACTCGGCTCGAAGCTGAGTTCGAGCTGATTTTTTGAGCTCGAAAATGAGTTCGACCTGGCGCCAACTCGACTTGACTCAGATCAAACCCAACTCGAATAGAGCTAGTTCGGTGATTCGGTTACTTTGATATTGATGTCGCTCATCAAGTATTTGATGAAATGACTCAAAGAAGTGTGGTTGGTGGCAAGGAAGGTATGTATATGAAACCAACACTATTTTTTTTTTCTTGATTTTTATGTTGCTTAGAAGGTGTTTGATAAAATGCCTATAAAACCATTGCTGTTGTCTCAAATACAGTGAGATTTTGAAGGTGCAGTCAAGGTGTTTGTGAAAATGCCGCAATGACGAACTCAACTCGATCTTGACTCGAACTCAGCTCGAATTGGCCCGAGCTGCTGATCGAACCGAGCCGTGTTGGCCAGTCAAGCTCAAGGACTGAGCTGAGCCAAGTTCGAGTTGAGCTAAGGCCGAGCCGAGTCGAGTTGAGGCCAGCTCGACTCGGTTCAACTCGATGTACACCCTTAGTGGAGGGGTGATGTAGAGCGGGTCGCGGACAATTACATGGCAAAGATGGATCAAAAAAGGCCCGGTCGGCGACAGAAGTGATCTGGACCATCAGACCTTAAATCGGGCGTATCTCGCAATCCGGGATGAGTTAGTGGACGAAAAATATATGATTTTGGGGTTAGAACGAGCTACTTTAGCCAACCAACCCCGCTATGCCGGGTTGCGACGCTCGGAATTGCGAGAAACCCCTGATTTGACGGTCGTTTCCCTGTTTCAATTTCGTTTTACTATAAATAGTAAGTTGAGTTGCTTATAACTCTTTATCCGTCGGGCTTTAGGAGTTGCGCCCAACGTGAAAAGAGCTTAGAATAATTAGGAGAATAGGTTGGCGAAGTCAAATAGGACACTTACTATTTTTGGCCAAAAACCTTGCGCACTAGTAGACATCACGACCGTCTATAAATAGTAAGTTTACTATTTATAGTAAGTCGCGAATTCTAGGAGCCCTAGTTGTAGTTTGATTCTAATTTCTTTCCCATTGCTTAGTACCTTATTTAAAGGGTTGTGAACTCGTTTTCATGGATTCATTAATCTATTTCGAATTTATTTAGAATTTATTTCTATTTTCTGCTCTCTTTTCTCGTGGATTCGAGAAGTCTCTGTGAGGAGTCCAGAGAAGTTCCGTGTTGATTCGGAATATTTATCCTCTTGAGGAAGACGGTGCTCGACCTCACGTCCTCTCCCCTGCGTCAGTTTGGTATCAAAGCGAGGTTTCTCCTCGGGTTGATGGCTTCTAACGACGGGTCGGGCAACAATCTCATAGGCGGTGCTCCAGGAAATTTTCTTTTAACGGCGGCAACTTTCCAAGCAGCGCAGCAAGAGAATCGGCAAGCCATGCAAGGGCTGCAGGCTTCCATGGACCGCATAGCGAATCTCTTAGCAGAAACCCTAAGGCAACTCCGTGTTCCTGGTGGTAATCCTCCACCACCAATTGCTGAAACCCGTAATCGCCCTGATCGCAGGATAATCCCAGTAGTGCATCCAAGGGCCGTCCCTGAGGACGGGGGCTCCAGTGAAGAGGAGATCGATGACGTGATCTTCCAACACCCCAGGCAAGGCGGCGATCGGGTAGATCGAGACTTCAAGATACGGGTTGATATTCCTAACTTCAATGGCCAGCTACACATTGAGGATTTTCTCGATTGGCTTTCTGAAGTTGAGCGATTTTTTGACTATATGCACATCCCTGAAACAAAGAAGGTCAAGCTTGTGGCCTACAAGTTGAAAGGAGGAGCTTCAGCTTGGTGGGAACAACTGCAACTCGCACGAATCAGGCAGATGAAAGCACCAATCCGCACATGGCAACGAATGAAGCAGCTACTACGTGCCCGATTCCTCCCTAGCGATTACGATCAGGTATTATTCCAACAATACCAAAATTGTCGACAGGGTAGTCGGTCGGTGAGAGAGTACGCAGAAGAATTTTACGACAGCGCTGGCGGCGCGCAACGATTTGGTCGAGACTGAATCGCAGCAAGTCGCTCGATTCAACGGTGGATTGCGTATGGCGATTCAGGATCAGGTCCAGATGCAGTTCGTCTGGACGATGAATGATGCGATCAAGTTGGCTACTCGGGCAGAAGCGCAACTTGAACGTTCTAACACATGGGCCTATCCTACTGCGAGGATCACTGCGGCAGGTCCACCCCAGGGAGCTCCACAGCCTAAGGGGAAGGAGCCCGTAGGAGCACGCACTCAACCTCCTATGTCTGAGAACCGAGATTAGGGAAGCGGGCAAGCTAGACCCCAAAGGGGCGTATCGACTGCTGCTAGCACAAGTACAATCCCGAACCCTTATGCTCGGCCAAGGCCCAACAACTGCTATCGTTGTGGCCAGCCCGGCCACCTGTCAAATACTTGTCCCTAGCGAAAAGTGGCAAACCTCGCCATTAATGATGGTAGTGCTGATAACGCTTATGAAGATCCAGATATTGAAGAACAGGAGCATACCGCCGAGGACGAGGTAGATGATTCAGATTAGGTTCAGCAAGATCACGGCGAGTCGCTCGTCGTGAGGCGGCTATTATATGCGCCAAGAAAAGAAGTGCATCCACAGCGGCATAACATCTTCCGCACTAGGTGTACGGTGAATCGAAAGGTTTGTGATGTGATCATTGACAGTGGAGGCAGCGAGAACATTGTCTCCAGGGGCATGGTGGAAAAATTACAATTGAAAACAGAGCGTCATCCCTCTCCATATACAATCGGTTGGATCAAGAAGGTCAGCGAAACAAAGGTAACTGAACGGTGCACCATATCCTTTTCAATTGGCAAACATTATAAGGATGAAGTAGTATGCGATGTGGTTGACATGGAAGCATGTCACATACTACTCTCGGTCGACCCTGACAATCTGACCGTGACGCCACTCATAAAGGGCGAGATAACATATATATCTTCGTCAAGGACGGCCGGAAGACCATATTGGCCCCTATGGATCTAGAAGGACCACCTGAAACTTCTAAAGTGGAGGGTCATTTTCTCTTAACCATTCGGGACTTCGTGGAAGAATCTAAAGAAACAGGACAGACTTATGCATTAATTGTAAAAGGGGAAGAACTCGAGCCTACCATCATCCCTGAAAGACTAAGGCCCTTGTTGCATGAATTCCAAGAAATCTGGCCCGAGGACCTTCCTGATGGGTTACCCCCTATGCGAGATATCCAACACCATATCGACCTTGTCCCTGGGTCCGGTTTACCTAATCGTCCTCATTATCGAATGAGCCCGAATGAGTGCGAGATTTTGCAGGGACAAGTGGAGGAACTGATCCGTAAGGGTCTTATTCGAGAAAGCATGAGCCCATGTGTTGTACCAGCTCTACTAACTCCAAAGAAAGATAGGAGTTAGCGCATGTGTGTCGACAGCCGGGCCATCAACAAGATCACAATAAAATACAGGTTTCCTATACCACGGTTGGATGATATGTTGGATATGCTAGAGGGTGCAAAAATATTCTCTAAATTGGACTTAAGGAGCGGCTACCATCAGATTCGAATACGGCCGGGTGATGAGTGGAAAACAGCCTTCAAGACCAAGGAAGTATTGTACGAATGGATGGTCATGCCTTTCGGTCTTTCTAATGCGCCTAGCACATTCATGAGGTTGATGAACCAAGTTCTGAAACCTTTCATTGGGTGGTTCGTTGTGGTTTATTTTGATGATATTTTGACATACAGTCAAGACGAAACTACCCATATGGAGCACCTCAAGAAAGTCCTTCAAGTGCTCACTGAAATAATTGTACCTCAATTTAAAAAGTGTAGCTTCATGACTGATAGCCTATTGTTTCTGGGTTTTTGGTTACATCCACGGGCATTCGAGTGGATGAGGAAAAGGTGAAGACAATCAGAGAATGACCGGTTCCCAAAATATTCACGAAGTACGAAGTTTCCATGGACTAGCGACATTCTATCTATCGTCGGTTCGTGAAAAATTTCAGTAGCATTGTGTCACCGATCACAGATTGCATGAAGAAAGGGCAGTTTCAGTGGACTGATGAAGCCGACAGGAGCTTTGCCGAAATCAAGCGCAGATTATCCACCACGACCCCGGTTCTTGTACTTCCCAACTTCGACAAACTGTTTGAAGTCGAATGTGATGCCTCATATGTCGGGATTGGGGGAGTTTTGTCTCAAGAAGGTAGGCCGGTAGCCTTCTACAGTGAGAAATTTAGTGATGCACGCAAGAAGTGGTCTACATATGAGATCGAGTTGTACGCGGTGGTCCAGGCACTGCGACACTGGCGACATTATTTGATTCAAAGGGAATTCATACTTTACACGGACCATCAAGCCCTCAAGTTTATTAACAGTCAAGCTAACATTAACCGTGTGCATGCTAGATGGATCTTATTCTCGCAGGAATTCACATTCGTGCTAAAGCATAAGTCAGGGCAACAGAACAAAGTAGCCGATGCGCTGAGTCGTCGTGCAACTTTGTTAGTCACTATGAGCAATGAATGTTGTCGGGTTCGATCGCCTCAAGACATATATGTCGACGACGACGACTTCAAGGACGCATGGGTTAGATGTCAGGAAGGTCACCCCGGTGACTTACATATACAAGATGGGTTTCCTTTCTAAGGAAATCGACTATGTATCCCAAAGAGTTCGCTAAGGGAACAGATAATCCAAGAGCTACATGGAGTGGCCTCAGTGGACACCTTGGGCGAGACAAGACGCGAGCTCTTGTGGAAGAACGGTATTACTGGCCGCAATTGGTACGTGATTGTGGGAAAAAGGCAGTCCACCGTTTATATTTGTCAGACTTCCAAGGGGCATCTCATAATACGGGCCTCTACAAACCCCGTTCCATACCCGTGCCTGACGGCCCTTGGGAGGATTTATCTATGGGACTTTTTGCTTGGTCTCCCACGAACAACAACCGCGGCATGGATTCGGTGTTCGTGGGTAGTCTAATCGTTTTTTCAAGATGACGCACTTTATTCCTGCAAGAAGACTCTCGATGCAACACCACTTGCGAATCTATTCTCAGAGAAATTGTGCGGCTACCGGGGGGTTCCCACTACTATTACTACTTCCGACCGTGATTGTTCACTCCCAAGTATAGGGTTGTGATGTAGTAATAATCTCGGTAAGACCGAGGTCGAATCCACAGGGACTGAAACCTGTACGTAATCTGAAACTAACTAGAAACAGAACTAGAATAAGATGAATATAAATCTAAACTGAGAAGAAAATTCAGAGAAGGGAAACTAGGGATTCAGAGGATCCACTTGTAGAGATCAGGGAGATCTTATGCATGTATCACAAATCATGGAAATTAAATGAATTGATATAGTTTTCAAGAGATGAGAGGTATATGAATTAGAATGGCTTCCATCACCAAACCATGCCCAGGAGACAAGCAAACAACAGAATTAAACTAATTATCAACCAGTCAACATGTTTATGGAGGTTAGGAAGGGTACCGACATCCAACCATGCCCAGGAGACGATGGTGAACAACAGGGCTTCCTGACGTCATAAACATAAAAAGGCAAGGAAATACTCAAAGCCACCGCAGATCTACTGTAATTTCAGTCACAACAGACCATTAAAGACTAAAAATATTCCCTTAATAAAACGAATACCAAATTCAATTCATAATTAAAAATAACATTAAATCTCCCATCCTACTACAAGCTTCACCTCTTGGCCCTAGCCAAGAGGTTTAGCCTGACATGGATAGGCTATACATCTCAAAAAGATTAAATAAGAAAAACAAAATAAAATAAAATAAAATAAAATAAAAACCTTTATTATTCCTCTTTCTCTCTCTGCTCCACAGCCTCGATCAGCTCCCAATTCCAGATGATGCCCTTCCCATCTCTCTCTCTCTTTTATAACAATAGCAAGGACCGTGGAAGGGAGAGTCCCTGCTGGAGTCGGAGGATCTTTCGCAGCCCCTGCGTAAATTCCTTTTCCGCAGTCAAGAAGATGAGCCGCAAATGGCCCACTTTCCTCACTTTCTTCCAAATAGATAACGTCACTTGGGATATTTTTCGACGACCTACATAATGAACGGTTCAGATTGATCATCCGATCAAAGATGGTGGGTCACAACTGCCCGCAAATCGCGGACAGCGCCGGACGCTGTACAGAGCTTGCGTAAACCTCTTACGCTGATGTGTTGGTGGGGCCCACTTCTGCTGAGCATTTTGGAAATCCATGCCGTCCATTAGATTCTGTTCGAAAAACCGTTTGGATATGGACGGTTTTGAATTGCCGATGATGCAGCCCACTTGATTTCCTACATTGCCGTCCAACCTGCGTTTGGATTGTATTCTCCTGTGTGTACGATCATAGAGTTGGAAAAACCTCCTATGTACGGTCGTTTTGCCTTCTGATTTCAATGAACGTCTTGGATCATCACTTTGTGTGATGATGGTGGCCCACCAAGAACCGAGCGCACCCCTGCTGCGAACGAAGAGTCCCTGTCTTCGTTTGAAAACGAAAATCGGGTCAGCGGCTGCTGACCGATTTCATCCGTTTGGTGCGGCGCGTGTGACGTGCACCCTCATGTACAGCGTTGTACATGCGGGGTCCACCGTATGTTCGTGAGAAATCCAATCCCCCATCTGCTTTGTCACCTCCTAAAACAGGTTGAGACCGAAGTGAAGCATATCCAGATATCAGGTGGGCCCCAAATCAGAGTTTTATGGGCTGATCTGTCCGTTGGACCACTTCCACAATGATCCAATGGGTGAGATTTGACGTGTAGGTTAATTTATGGTCCTTAGGCCATGCTTGAAGTTTCGAGCCGAATGGATGGTGGGAACCCCGTGATCTTGCATTTTGAACGTGTTTCAGGCCACTTGAGCTTCAGTTTCTCATTTTTCTCGGATCTCTGATCATGTAAATACGTCGATCTTGGTTCCCTGGAGTCCGTCCAATGCCTTGGCATCATCAGAGCGTTAATTCCATGTTTTTACTATCAGTTTTCAGTCAACGCTCCTGATTGAATCCTGTACAAACACAATTAAACCGGGCGTTAAAATATTGTGCTCGTAAATCCAGTAATAGATGGGGTCGATATGCAATATTTGACCCTCAACACAACCCCCAACCAGCATTTTGCTAGTCCCGAGCAAAGTATGCGAAAAATAAGTTGAGAATTACAGGATAATTTCTATGAAACCGAGTGATATTTTGAAAACGATCCAGACACGAGAAATCTAAGATTCATGAATGTTGGGCATTCTTTTCTTTTGGACTCAAGTATATGACAAAACTCATAATCAAGTCCTAAGCATTAATCCATAAATTAGAATTTTGAAACATTGAGTTCCATGGGTGTAGAGTGTAATCCCGACTTTCAACATTAATATTCAATTCTTTATTTCAGGATATCGTTGGTAACCAACAAGAGAATTCATGATAACCAAACTTGCCTCACAGATCATTTTCTCATTTTCTAGGTTTTTTTTTTTTTTTTTTTTTTTTTTTTTTTTTTTTAAAGAGAAGGAATCAAGTCCTCACCTATAGGGAGCAAACCTATGGTGAGACTGTATACCCACATTTTCACATGTCCTCCATGGAGATTAATTCTACACCTATAGGGAGCAAACCTATGGTGAAAATTATTTGCCCCACCTTTTCAATTTTTTTCTTCTTTATACCCTGCTAGCAAGATATTTTAGGCTGGTTCCTTCATGCTTAGTGATTACCAAATTAATCCTTAATATTAATTGAACCCTTAATATGCAAGCGAGATGTGACATGTGAAATCATGACTCAATCAATGTTTAAAACTTCTAATCATAGATTAACAATTCAAACTTAACCGTGAAATCTAATAGACACTGATCCAAGAGTCATAAAGCGCCAACATTACTTATCCTGAAATTCTAAATCAAAGATGGTCGTCAAATCACTTCGAATTCACTAGAAAGTCCAGAAAAATTTAAAAATTTTCACAATTTTTGCTCAAGACTAAGAAAACACTGATTAGGTAACCTAATCTCCCACCCCCAACCTAAAATCTACATTGTCCTCAATGTAAAAGATATAGGCATGCAATGCACATGGGACAACGAAAGTAATGTGAAGTTATAGAAAGATAGTACCTGAATGATAAATTGAGAGAGACTTTCCAAGAGATCGCAGTATGGAAGTCGGCTAGCATGAGAGAGATATCAACACAAAAAACAAAAATAAAATCCTACCTATACCACTTTCGCAGGTGCTCTCGATTGCATTTAGCGTATGCAACAAGCCTTTAAACCCCTAGGTTGCCCCTAGTGGACGAGTTGTAGTCTCGTGAGGGTTTGCAGTAATGTTACCCACAAACATTGGACTAAGAAAATGAAATGAAAAGCTGGGCTGCCTCCCAGGAGCGCTATTTTACCGTCTTCAGCCAGACAAATAAAACAACTACTCTAGTCCTAAGAAAGCGATAAACCTACCTATACCTCCATCAGACTAGGAGATCATTCCTGGTAAACAGGATCAGTCAGAGGCATGGACATGTCTTCTGAATCAAATTTCTCGACAAATGGCTTTAAGCGATGTCCATTTACTTTAAATTCCTTGCCATTGTCGGGATCTCTTATCTCGACGGCCCCATGAGGATATGCAGTAACAACAATGTAAGGGCCGGTCCAACGAGATCGAAGCTTACCCGGAAAGAGATGTAATCGAGAATTATACAAAAGGACTTTCTGACCTGGCGTGAATGATTTTCGTAGAATATGTTGGTCATGAAACGCCTTCATCCTGTCCTTGTAAATTCTCGAGTTCTCGTACGCGTCGTTCCGGATTTCTTCAAGTTCATTTAATTGAAGTTTGCGTAGCGAGCCAGCGTTGTTCAGATTGAAATTCAGATTTTTGATTGCCCAGTAGGCTCTATGTTCCAACTCCACAGGCAAGTGGCAAGCCTTCCCATAGACGAGTCTAAAGGGAGACATTCCAATAGGGGTTTTAAAAGCAGTACGGTAAGCCCACAAGGCATCGGTCAATCGGATTGACCAATCCTTACGGTCAGGGTTAACCGTTTTCTCCAAAATGTGTTTGATCTCCCTATTGGAAATCTCAGCTTGCCCACTTGTCTGTGGGTGGTATGGGGTGCTCACCTTATGAGAGATACCGTATTTCTTCATTAAACTCTCGAATGGCCTATTACAAAAGTGTGAGCCCCCATCACTAATGATGGCTCGAGGCGTTCCAAATCGGGACAGGATGTTTTCTTTTAAGAATTTAATGACCGTGCGATGGTCATTAGTTCGACATGGAATTGCTTCGACCCATTTAGTGACATAGTCTACGGCAAGCAAAATATATAAATTCCCGAAAGATTGGGGGAATGGTCCCATGAAATCGATGCCCCAGCAATCAAATGCCTCTATGATAAGAATGGGATTCAAGGGCATCATATTTCGACGGGACAATGCTCCCAATTTCTGACAACGCTCACAAGCTTTTGCAAAACTCATGAGTGTCCCTGAACATAGTGGGCCAATAGAAGCCACACTGCAGAATTTTGGCCGTGGTCTTTTAGCAGAAAAGTGACCACCACAGGCCTGTGAGTGACAAAAGGAGATGACACTCTGATGCTCATCATCTGGCACATCTCCTTAAGATCTGGTCTGGGCAATATTTAAACAAATAAGGATCATCCCAGAAAAATTGCGTACCTCCTCGTGAAAGAATTTCTTCTTATCTTGCGCAGTCCACTGTGTCGGTATGGAACCTGTAGCAAGATAATTAGCAATATCAGCGAACCAAGGTGAGTGGGAGACTCTGAACAGTTGTTCATCAGGGAACATGTCGTTGATATGGGTCGCCTCAAGGGAATCAGAGGTATTAAGGCGAGAAAGGTGATCGGCCACTACGTTCTCTACTCCTTTTTTATCTTTAATTTCCAAATCAAATTCTTGGAGTAGAAGGATCCATCGTATCAGGCGGGGCTTAGAATCATTCTTAGAAAGAAGATATTTAAGTGCCGCATGATCTGTATAGATAATGATCTTGGATCCAATCAAATAGGACCTAAATTTGTCCAAGGCGAACACTACGGCTAAGAGTTCTTTTTCCGTAGTCGAGTAGTTCACTTGGGCAGGATTTAAGGTCCTACTTGCGTAATGTATGACGTATGGCCTCTTATCTTTTCTCTGGCCTAGAACCGCTCCAAGAGCATAATCAGAAGCGTCGCACATAAGCTCAAAAGGAAGGCTCCAGTCGGGTGGCTGCATGATGGGTGCAGTGGTTAACGTGCCCTTAAGCTTAGTGAAAGCTTCCTGGCACTGCTCAGTCCACTCGTATGGAGCATCCTTTTGAAGAAGATTACATAAAGGACGAGAGAGAAGACTAAAGTCCTTTATGAATCGCCTGTAAAATCCTGCGTGTCCTAAGAAGGATCGCACGTCCCTGATGTTCTTGGGTGGAGGTAGGTTAGAGATAAGATCGATTTTTGCCTTATCTACCTCAATTCCCTTGGACGAGATGATATGTCCAAGGACAATCCCCTTATGAACCATGAAATGGCACTTCTCCCAATTAAGTACCAGATTCTTTTCTTCACATCTTTTCAGCACACATTTAAGATTCTCTAAGCACTCGCTGAAAGATGAACCGAAAACGAGAAATCGTCCATAAAGACCTCTAGATATTTCCCTACCATGTCAGAAAAGATACTCAGCATACATCGCTGAAAGGTGGCAGGGGCATTACATAACCCGAATGGCATCCTTCTGTAAGCAAAGGTGCCATAGGGGCAAGTAAATGTGGTCTTTTCTTTCCTGGTCCTCAGGAGCGATTTCAATTTGGTTATAGCCCGAATACCCGTCAAGGAAACTGTAATAGGAATGACCGGCTAACCTTTCCAGGATCTGATCAATGAATGGTAAAGGAAAGTGGTCTTTCCTCGTGACGGTATTCAATTTCCTGTAGTCAATGCACATTCTCCAACCAGTAGTGACTCTAGTCGGCACGAGTTCATTATTAGCATTGGCTACGATGGTGATTCCGGACTTCTTAGGAACCACCTGAGTTGGACTCACCCACTGACTATCAGATATAGGGTATATGATACCCACATCCAATAGTTTGAGAACCTCGGCCTTAACCACTTCCTTCATGTTTGGATTTAGTCTACGCTGTGGTTGCCGAGCGGTCTTCGCATTATCCTCAAGATATATGCGGTGAGTACAAATCGAGGGGTCGATTCCCTTGAGGTCCGCGATCGTCCATCCAAGGGCTCCCTTATGCTGAATGAGAGTAGCTATGAGCATACTCTCCTGTTCTTTCTCCAGGTGGGCAGAGATCACCACCGGGTATGTCTCATCTTGACCTAAATAAGCATATTTCAAATCAGAGGGCAAAGGTTTTAGGTCAAGCTTCGGTGCCTTGAGGTTAGACGGTAGAGGCACTACATCAGTTTGTGGTAATTCTTCAAATTGTGGCCTCCACCGGTTAACTTCAAGTACCGGTGCAGTATCCAGCAAGGCACACGTCTCCCTAATCATATCATCATCAAACTCATGGGAGTGGGCCAGGCACGTCTCGAGAGGGTCGGAGGATAAGGTCAGAGGTGTCGTATCTTCCACGAAAGAGTCAATCATGTTAATGTCGTGGATATCGTCATCATCCTCTGAGTTGTTGCCGTTATTGAAAAAGATGTTTGACTCCAATGTCAAATTTCCAAAAGACATAGTCATGACACCATTCCTGCAATTGATAATTGCATTTGACGTAGCAAGGAATGGGCGACCAAGAATGACGGGAATCTGAGTGCTTATGTTATTGATGGGTTTCGGTGTCCAAGATGATAAAATCTACAGGGTAGTAAAATCTATCGACTTGGACCAAAACATCCTCAATAATCCCTCTTGGTACACGAACAGAGCGATCGGCAAGTTGTAGTGTGGTTAGGTGGGTTTCAACTCACCCAAACCTAACTGTTTGTATACCGAGTAGGGAATCAGATTGACGCTCGCTCCTAAGTCAAGAAGTGCATGATCAATTCGATGGTTCCCGATTACACATGATATGGTTGGGCTACCGGGATCCTTGAATTTCTGTGGCACGTCTTGCTTCAGGATGGCACTCACTTTTTCAGTCAAGAAAATCTTCTTTTGAATACTCTGCCGTCTTTTGGTCGTACATAGGTCTTTCAGAAATTTTGCATATGAAGGAATCTGTTTTACGACATCAAGCAGAGGAATGTTGACTTTCACTTGTTTCAACACCTCCAGAATATCCTGAGAGTTAGAAAGACGTTTTGGTGCAACCAACCGTTGGGGAAACGGAGCAACTGGCTTCTCTAGAAGTTCCGGTTCTAATTTTTGTGGGGTATCGCTAGATCCATCTTTATTGTCCTCTTCTGGTTCTTGAGGCTTTTCAGGCCTAACCGGAAGGGTTTTATCAATGATCTTCCCACTCCTAAGAGTGGTGATGGATTTAGCGTGCCCCATTTGATTTGAGGAGCTGGGATCATTTATCTCGTACTGCGGTTTAGGATTGGGGAGCGTTTGTGCAGGAAGCATCCCCTTTTCTATAACCGTCATACGAGAATCTATCTTTTGCATAAATTCAGTAAATCCTCGCATCGCCTGAGCCAGCTCTTGTATGGAATTTTGAACCGGTTCTTCTTGAGGTTTCCCTTGATTTGGATTTTGATTGAGAAAACCTTGGGGGGTAGCCGTTTGCCCATTTCTCCAACTAAAGTTTGGATGAGTTTTCCAACCAGGATTGTACGTGTTGGAGTTAGGTCCAGTAAAAGGTCTTTGATAGTTGTTTACGGCATTGGCTTGTTCATTCAACACTCCTCGAAAGGCAGATATTGTAGGACAGTTTTCAGTTGTGTGAATGTGCAATCACAGATGCCGCAAACAATTTCATTGACCTTATCCTTCTTTCTTCCATGGCCTCGACTCTTCGTATGAGATTAGTCACTTTAAAATTAACATCATCCTCTTCTTTCAGGATATACTCCACCTTTCTCCTTAGATTGAGTTGGCCTAGACGTGGTATTTGATTTTGGGTAATGGTCCCAAGATTGTGCATTTTCGGCAAGTCTATCGAGATAATCCCATACCTCATCGACCTCTTTATTCATGAATTCTCCATTACACATTGTCTCGACTAGTTGGCGCATGGAAGATGTCAGTCCATCATAGAAAAAATTGTAATGCGCCACATTTCAAAACCGTGTTGTGGGCATGAACTGACAAGATCCTTGAACCTTTCCCAACATTGGTAGAATGTTTCATCTTCCTTTTGGGCGAAGTTCATGATTGCTTTTCTGAGGGTAATTGTTTTATGGTGTGGGAAAAATTTCTTTATGAATTCCCTCTGTAAATCATTCCATGTGCCAATGGATCTAGGACGCAGTGAATGTAACCACGTCTTTGCCTTCTCTTTCAAGGAAAAAGGAAAGAGTTTCAGCCTGATTGTATCCTCGGATACATTGGGAAAGTATAAGGTGGCGATAATCTCATCGAACTCTTTCAAATGTAAGTATGGGCTTTCAGATTCAAGCCCATGGAATTTAGGAAGGAGTTGGATAACTCCTGGCTTGATGTCCATCTGTCCTGTGTTTTCAGGAAAAATCATACATGAGGGCGTACTCACCCCCGCCGGTTGTAAATAATCTCGTAAAGTACGAGGCGGGGGTGCTTGATGCACCTCATTCTCATCATGTGTTTCCTCATCCCTGTGGTGAGGTAGTGCTTGAGGTTGATTTGCAGCCATAACCTCAATTAACTCAGGGGAATTCGAGCGGTGTCTAGTCCTGCGATGGACAGTTAACCCCTCAACTAATCCTCCTTCGGTCAAGAGACGTCGAGTGTTGTCACGGGCCCACTTGGGCATGAAACACTCACAGCCCTCAATCAAATTCTAAACCTAATCCTAAGAAAAAAATAAAAATCTAGAAAGAAAGAGAGGGTTGGAAGGAAGTTACCAAATTGGAGTCCCTAAGCTAAAGACCTGCAAAACAAAACAAAATAAGTTAGTTTCTAAAATAGGCCTAAGACTAGAAAATTCCTAAGAAGAAGAATAGCAATTACTAAGTTCTAAATTTAGAAAAGAGAATCCTAAAAGGAAAGTAGGAACCTCTAAACAAATTAGAAAAAACTAGAAAGTAAGTGAGTTAATGAAAGAGATAAAAAGTAGAAGTCAGAAAGAGCTTACTGAGTTAGAAAACCTACAAAACAAGAGGGTTAGTTTCTAAATAGAAAATCTAAAAATAGGAAATTTTCTAAAATTCAAACCTTAATTCTAAAGATAGAAAGAAAGAAGATTTAAGAAGAAGCGTACCAATTTAGAAAGCTATCTCAGAAACCTATAAAAGAGAAACGTTAGTAAAGTCCTAATCTTACTCTTAATTCTAAAACTAATTAATTTCAAATTACGTAGCCGTCAATCCCCGGCAACGGCGCCAAAAACTTGTTCACTCCCCGAGTATAGGGTTGTGATGTAGTAATAATCTCGGTAAGACCGAGGTCGAATCCACAGGGACTGAAACCTGTACGTAATCCGAAACTAACTAGAACCAGAACTAGAATAAGATGAAATATAAATCTAAACTGAGAAGAAAATTCAGAGAAGGGAAACTAGGGATTCAGAGGATCCACTTGTAGAGATCAGGGAGATCTTATGCATGTATCACAAATCATGGAAATTAAATGAATTGATATAGTTTTCAAGAGATGAGAGGTATATGAATTAGAATGGATTCCATCACCAAACCATGCCCAGGAGACAAAGCAAACAACAGAATTAAACTAATTATCAACCAATCAACATGCCATGAAGGTTAGGAAAGGGTACCGACATCCAACCATGCCTAGGAGACGATGGTGAACAACAGGGCTTCCTGACGTCATAAACATTAAAAGGCAAGGGAAATACTCAAAGCCACCGCAGATCTACTGTAATTTCAGTCACAACAGACCATTAAAGACTAAAAATATTCCCTTAATAAAACGAATACCAAATTCAATTCATAATTAAAAATAACATTAAATCTCCCATCCTACTACAAGCTTCACCTCTTGGCCCTAGCCAAGAGGTTTAGCCTGACATGGATAGGCTATACATCTCAAAAAGATAAATAAGAAAAACAAATAAAATAAAAAAAATAAAAAAAAACCTTTATTATTCCTCTTTCTCTCTCTGCTCCACAGCCTCGATCAGCTCTCAATTCCAGATGATGCCCCTTCTCCATTCTCTCTCTCTCTTTTATAACAATAGCAAGGGACCGTGGAAGGGAGAGTCCCTGCTGGAGTCGGAGGATCTTTCGCAGCCCCTGCGTAAATTCCTTTTCCGCAGTCAAGAAGATGAGCCGCAAATGGCCCACTTTCCTCACTTTCTTTCCAAATAGATAACGTCACTTGGGATATTTTTCGACGACCTACATAATGAACGGTTCAGATTGATCATCCGATCAAAGATGGTGGGTCACAACTGCCCGCAAATCGCGGACAGCGCCGGACGCTGTACAGAGCTTGCGTAAACCTCTTACGCTGATGTGTTGGTGGGGCCCACTTCTGCTGAGCATTTTGGAAATCCATGCCGTCCATTAGATTCTGTTCGAAAAACCGTTTGGATATGGACGGTTTTGAATTGCCGATGATGCAGCCCACTTGATTTCCTACATTGCCGTCCAACCTGCGTTTGGATTGTATTCTCCTGTGTGTACGATCATAGAGTTGGAAAAACCTCCTATGTACGGTCGGTTTTGCCTTCTGATTTCAATGAACGTCTTGGATCATCACTTTGTGTGATGATGGTGGCCCACCAAGAACCGAGCGCAGCTCCCTGCTGCGAACGAAGAGTCCCTGTCTTCGTTTGAAAACGAAAATCGGGTCAGCGGCTGCTGACCGATTTCATCCGTTTGGTGCGGCGCGTGTGTACGTGCACCCTCATGTACACGCGTTGTACATGCGGGGTCCACCGTAATGTTCGTGAGAAATCCAATCCACCCATCTGCTTTGTCACCTCCTAAAACAGGTTGAGACCGAAAGTGAAGCATATCCAGATATCAGGTGGGCCCCAAATCAGAGTTTTATGGGCTGATCTGTCCGTTGGACCACTTCCACAATGATCCAATGGGTGAGATTTGACGTGTATGGTTAATTTATGGTCCTTAGGCCATGCTTGAAGTTTCGAGCCGAATGGATGGTGGGAACCCCGTGATCTTGCATTTTGAACGTGTTTCAGGCCACTTGAGCTTCAGTTTCTCAGTTTTCTCGGATCTCTGATCATGTAAATACGTCGATCTTGGTTCCCTGGAGTCCGTCCAATGCCTTGGCATCATCAGAGCGTTAATTCCATGTTTTTACTATCAGTTTTCAGTCAACGCTCCTGATTGAATCCTGTAACAAAACACAATTAAAACCGGGCGTTAAACAATTTGTGCTCGTAAATCCAGGTATAGATGGGGTCGATATGCAATATTTGACCCTCAACACGTGACACGAATTCATAAGCCACTTTTGGCGGACTTTGTGGACTCGATTTGATACACGCTTTCAGTTCAGCAGCGCGTACCACCCACAGACTGACGGTCAAACTAAGGTTGTGAATCGCACGTCGGGAAACCTCCTTCGATGTATTTCAGGAGAAAAATCGAAGCAGTGGGATTTGGCCTGTCTCAAGCGGAGTTTGCATTCAACAACATGGTGAACCGCTCGATAGGAAAATCCCCGTTCCAAGTTATCTACGGACGAGTACCTCGCCATATACTAGACTTGGTCCCTCTGCCCAAGCTCCCAGGCATGAGCATTGCAGCAGATCATATGGCAGACAAAATCATGAGCATTCATGTGGAGGTACAGAACAAGTTACATGCCTCGAACGAAAAGTACAAGGAGCAAGCGGACAAGCATCGGCGACATAAAGTGTTCGAGGTGGGCGACCAAGTAATGGTCCATCTGCGCAAAGAAAGATTTCCGACCGGAACGTACAACAAGTTGAAGAATAAAAAGATTGGACCGGTACCAATCATCCGAAAGATCAATGACAACGCTTATGTTGTTGATCTTCCAGATGATATGGCGATCTCACGAACTTTCAATGTTGCGGACCTGACTGAGTATCATGAACCAGTGCATAATGATAACTCGAAGACGAGTTCTTTTGAAGTGGAGGAGACTGATGTAGAGCGGGTCGCGGACAATTACATGGCAAAGATGGATCAGAAAAGGCCCGGTCGGCGACAGAAGTGATCTGGACCATCAGACCTTAAATCAGGCGTATCTCGCAATCCGGGATGAGTTAGCGGACGAAAAATATATGATTTTGGGGTAGAACGAGCTACTTTAGCCAACCAACCCGCTACGCCGGGTAGCGACGCTCGGAATTGCGAGAAACCCCTGATTTGACGGTCGTTTCCTCCTTCTGTTTCAATTCGTTTTACTATAAATAGTAAGTTTGAGTTTGCTTATAACTCTTTATCCGTCGGGCTTTAAGAGTTGCGCCCAACGTGAAAAGAGCTTAGAATAATTAGGAGAATAGGTTGGCGAAGCCAAATAGGACACTTACTATTTTTGACCGAAAACCTTGCGCACTAGTAGACATCACGACCGTCTATAAATAGTAAGTTTACTATTTATAGTAAGTCGCGAATTCTAGGAGTCCTAGTTGTAGTTTGATTCTAATTTCTTTCTCATTGCTTAGTACCCTTATTTAAAGGGTTGTGAACTCGTTTTTATGGATTCATTAATCTATTTCGAATTTATTTAGAATTTATTTCTATTTTCTGCTCTCTCTTCTCGTGGATTCGAGAAGTCTCTGTGAGGAGTCCAGAGAAGTTCCGTGGATTCGGAATATTTATCCTCTTGAGGAAGACGGTGCTCGACCTCACGTCCTCCCCTGCGTCAAGGGGACACTCATAACTCACACAATAAATGGCCTCGTGGAAAAATATATTAGGAAGATGTATCTTCGCTATGATACCATGTCTTTTGAGCTCTATATGAGAATATACTAGACAAGAGTGGGGGACACTCACACCCAATATATTAGGGAGGCTTATTTGCTGCCTCCAAGATTTAAACACTTGATTATTCACTTTGATGTTATGTCAAATATCACTTGATTTAAAAGCTTAAGTTGTCAGATGTTAGTCTCTCAATATATATAGGGGACTTAAACATACTTTGAACACAATACACACACACAATCTCTCTCTCTCTCTCTCTCTCTCTCTCTCTCTCTCTCTCTCATACCTCAAACCCATGACCTTAGTGTTGAAACATACTCTATCTATTATTGAGCCATGGTTCTTGACCATATATATTGGATTATGTGGCCCGCATGAACATCTGTGAAATTTTTTGTTTTAGAAAACACTGATTCCTAACTTCCTCAAATTCCAGCAAGATTTGAAAATCCTTTTGATAGGCTAATACTCAAAATAGGGATGCAATTTCTCAAAGAAATTGTTTTTAGAATGGAAATGGAAAGAGGAATAAAGCTTATAATTATAAGATTCATCGCCCTCTCCCTATGCTTATAAACATATATACCTCCATCCTCAACGTTAAACATAAGAAAAAGATCAGCAAAAAGTGTGACAAGGGAGGATCTGAACCATTGATTATAAAGGCCATTCGAAGCAAGAAGACAAATATCATAAAGATAATTTTGCATCTCATCCTATTGTGGAATGTTATGCATGTGTATGAATTCTCAATTTGAATTAGAATTCATGAGACTCCACTGAGTTTGGGACGAAAGAAATATAACAAGTCTCACTCATTCATGCATGAATGAAATCAAGAAAAATAAGGAGAGTCTCCTGAGGTTATGCATGCCATGTGTAAAAGTGCCCATGTTCAAATTAAGGGCTTACATGTTTCCTTGTCACCATCAATCTCATTGTCATACATATGCCAACTTGACAATGTACACATACCTCATAATTCCTGCATGCTCCACCATTCATGTTGATCTCACCACATGCTCAACAGCCCATTTTTACTCTGTCTAAAACTATGAAAAGATAGGCAAATCTAAGGTAATATTTTCGGGATGAAATTAAAGATGGGCCCTGAATACATACTCAGGAGAGAAGGGATGTGGTTTGGGTGATGAGGAGCTCACCACCCACCTTGAGGGTGAAATGATGTGGCAAGACTTGATTGGTGTAGGTGTACACTATCAGAGTTGCTTTTTTGACTATGTAATCTAATTTTGTCCTGTCATTTCAAGAAGCATGTGAGTCTTGACACTGTAAAGTCATATTAATTAAATCTAACCATGTCATTTTGCCAAAGCTTTCCTTAAGACCTTTACGGGATGGGAAGTTTGATGGGACCTAATGTTTATGAGAAATTTATGTCGTTCATTCATTTTTTATTGAATCATGTTAGAACATGATGAGGATTTTTCTCCTTATTGCTGGGTTCGATGAAATCGAATCAGTTTCGATATCATTGGTAATTACAGGATTTTTCACTGCTGGTCGTTGGACAGTTTTTTGGTCATGTCGATATCATCGAAGGACCGTCGATGATATCGAAGCTGTCATCGAGAGACCTTCGATATCATCGAAGAGTTCCACAGATGCGATTGTAGAAACGCAGATTTTGCAGATTTTGTTTTCTATTTGGATTCTTCCTCTTTCTATTCTTATATAAAGGGGTGTATGCGGGATTGAGGTTTATTCAAGGGTATTCTAAGTTTCCTAAGTGTTTTCTAGGAGGGCTTAGAGCTATCGAAGGTGAGAGAGAGAGAGAGAGAGAGAGAGAGGAGAGAGAGAGAGAGAGAGAGAGAGAGAGAGATGAAGCTTGTAAAAGGGAGATTCTGTTCGTAGAGGTGATATACTTCGCAGTCCACATCTCAGCGCTTCTACGTCCTCGTGATCGGTGAGATCTTTCCGTTTTTCTTTTATTCTCTTATTATTTATCCACTCCTGCGTGAGTGAAGAATGTTTGATCTAAGCGGTGTTTGCTTGTGATCGGTTGTAACATTCTGCTTTATAGTGGATTGTTGATCTGAACGAGGTCCAGTGGTTTTTACCTCTTTGAGAGTTTTCCACGTAAAAATCTTTGGTGTGGTGTGGTTTATGTTTTGATTTAGTACATTGCATTATTATTCCATAATTCTAATTTGTTTGGGGAGGCTAGATCCTAAGGTTTTTTGCAAGGCCCCCAACAAAACAAGAGTAAAAAAAGAGACCCATTCAAAATTCAAGTGGACAGATATTTGTGAGGTTACCAAAAGTTTTAAATCAAGCTAATATTTCTGTTTTCAGTTTATACCAGTGCCAATAGCTTCATGAATGATATGGCAGTGGAACTAAGGAGGTCTTAACCATATGCATTTCTTTGCCTACCTTTTTATGTGGAGAAATTAATTTGAATTTTGGATCCATCTCATTTTTCCGTCCATGTCCTGACATGATATGAAAAATGGATGAATAATATGAATTTCTCACAAACATCATGTGGGCCACCTAGCTTCCTGTCAATAAGATCATGCTGTAATTTGAGTATGCAAATTAGCTACTGACAGGTTGAGTAGCCAGACTCGGAAGTGCCATCACCAGATTACATGGGCCAACCATGATTTATGTGTTGTATCTGCAGAAAACTAACTAAACCCTAAGGTCCACCCTGATGTTTATTTGATAACCGATCATAACCGATCGGTTCATAAATTAACAGACATAAAAGAAAGGAAAACACAAATATCAACTGGATCAAGAACTTGTGTGGCCCTTAGAAGTTTTAAACTTATGAACAGGTTGAACATCAAATAAACATAATCGTGGAGGTTAGGAAGGTTTCAACGGTCGGCATCACTCTCTCCACTGTTTTCTACGGTGGGCTCCGCTTCAGCTTTGGATCTACCTCATTCTTTGGATGATATCATAGAATGATCTCTAAAAATGGATGGACGGTGTTGATACAACACATACATCATGGTGCGCCCACAAAACCTAGTGACGTCACTTTAGCAGCGATTCTGGCTAGTCAACATGTCAGTACCTAATCCGAGTCCGCAATCCGAGGCTTCACGACTAACGAACTCGCATCGAAAGGGCTCATTAAATACTCTCTATCGAACTAAGTGACGCGGATGTTCCATACGCATCCACGTGGCAGGTGATCTGAGCTTCAGCTGGTGGGCCATGCAACATGAAATAGCCACAGGGCAAAACTACACCTGTCAGTAAGATCAGCAAACCAGAAAACGGTAGACTTCTGGCCATTGGATGGGGAGTACCGCTGCCTACACTGTTCCTGACCACACATTTGTACTGGCACAGTTGGCCACTGCATTCTTACAGAATGGGAGCACGTGGTCCGTCCGTAATAGGGACCATCTGATGTCCGGCCACGTGGCCACGTAAGCAAGCCCCCATGTGCAACCCCCCATGCATCGCACAAAACGCCTGATACGGCTGGTACCGATGGGCACAATACGCATGTGGGCCCCACACCATCTGAGACCGACCATGTGAGGTTGGCTGATAAATCTGATTGCAGGGGCAAAGGGTGGCCCACTTAAAGGATCGATTTCTTTAATGGATTTTTTTTGTCAGGAAATAAATAAATGAAGGAATATATGTATTATATCATTATATAGGGAGACAAAGGCATTAAATGGGAAATGGAGGAAGGCATGAACAGAAAATGTGCGTGTGTATATCTGCTTCTGTCTACAGCCCACAGCATTACAGCAACAAGACAAAACCATGCATGTCCTCATTGTACTGAAATCTCTACAACACTTGTTGTAGGCAGCCCAAATACCCCAGCTCTGTGGGTCCACCTTGTTGTTTGTATGAAATCCTCTCCGTCCATCAGGTGAGCCCTATCATTTTCACCGTACATGGAAAAATAGTCCCACCAAAAACTCTTGTGGGCCACACTACCAGAGAAAATGTAAAATCACGGATAAAAACACCTATGTATAAGAATTTTGTCCCGTATTAGTTTTGGATCATGATGATTGTTGGTTGTCTGTTCAATGAACGGATGGGATGGAATATAAACACTATATGGGCCCCGCAAACAAACTTATGGTTGGAGTACTCTCTCTATTTTTCTCTGGTGTGGCCCATTTGAGTCGTTGGTAAGGTTGATTGTTGGTCACAAGGCCTAACATCGAAGGGCGCACCTGATGGATGGAGTGGATTTCACACGTACATCGAGTGTTTAACCAGCTGCTTACACCAGGTGTGGTCGGTGTTGACACGTGCGGCTCGGCTACCAGCTGGAAAGTTGTTGCCATACAGTTGGTTGAATGGCCTAATATAAACCTATGCCTACGGCCGCACGTGCCATTGCGTAGTACATCTGTCATGCCTCAGGTGGACCCCACTGTTATTGAAGACAAGGTCCAAATATCATGCAGTTCGGACGTGGGCATTGAATATATAGGCAGTTTTGGCAAATTTTAAGCCGTCCATTGTTTTTTACATGGGCTATGGCCCACCTGATGATTTGTCGGTCATTATCTTTTTTGAGATCATCACGCTACGGGTCCCCCAAAGGCTGCACGTGGTTGGTGGCTTAAATGGGAAAGCAGCCAAGTATCTTTTGGACTCCCTCTCACATGCAATATGGGGCACACGTGTGAAAGATGAAATATATTCACCATGGAGTTCGTAATACGTAGATTCATTCTTCGAAGTATCAGGGCCTGCTTCATCATCTTGTGGGCCACATGCAAAGACAGAATCGTACGAGGAAATGGCCAATGGTCCACATGTTAGAAATTAATGTTTGGATACACTGAAAAATATAAAAAATAAATTTACGAAAAATTATTTCACCAGGCTGAATCACGTATAAAATACGTTGTCCTTAAAGTGTGATTCGCCCCCTTATCAACTGCTAATGGGTTACAGGTGAATTACTTCCAGGATAAGACAAGCCTTATTTGGATATAGCGTGCAGCAATTACGATAGGTCCACTATGAAACAGTTTTAATGCAGCAGATCTCTTTTGGCAGTCTCAGACGGTAGCGATATTCAAAGTATTCTATAATGGAGATTTTAGATCGTATCTGATTTGATGGGAGAGATGGTGTGTTGAGATGATGAAATCGAACTGGAATGATTTAGTTTATATAGGCATCAAGTATAGCACCGTTGCTGTGTGGTATTCAATTTGAAAAACGTTTCTGACCGTTGTCAATTAATCCTATACGTTTTTGGTCGTCAGATAAGAAGATCTGACCATTGGTCGCGAGGGAGCGACCACTCTGCGACACCATGGGCATGAGCAAAGTGCGTCTCTAGCACAACTACAGCCACACTGCTTCATTGCCCTCGCCCGTGCTCGTGCTCGAGCCCGAGCCGAGTGTGCGTTCATGCAACCCGAGTATCACCTCCTCCAAAAACTCCAAGTAAGAATATTCTTCACAAGTCCATATATAAACCATAAAAGGATTTCAACTATTTTCGATGTGGGACAAAACACACACTGCACTTTTTGGATTTGAAATTTTCAGAAAAGCGTTTTGACGGCAAAATCCCAAAAATTTGAAATTTTCGAATTTTCTTTATTGCAAAAACCACTAATTTTCAACACCACATTCAATGGTCCACTAGATGATAAAATCGAATCATTTTTAAAATATGCATCCAAAATGTTGGATGTAAATGATGAGTGGCATGGATTGTTAATTTTTTTTAGCAAACAAACCTACCATTATAATTACTTATTATGACCACGAACAAAAGGTATGATTGATTACATACCTTTAGTCATGCAGAATTAATGGTGCGCAACATTTTAATTTTATATGATCGGAGTTGATACGTCTCTGGTAGTCATTACTTTGTCCTTGCCCTTAGTTCACTTTCTTCTGCTTTGATATGGGTGTTATTGTTCGAATTTGAATGGACAATGGCTACCATTATAGGCATATGAGTACCTGTGCTAGTAACATGCAATGCACAATGTGGGCGCCGGTTGTGGCCAGGACCCCTCTTGTGACTAAGTTAGGCCAATTGAATTATAAAAACAAGACTTGTGTTAAGATTTCTGTGTCCCATCCTTTCAAGGACCGTGGGTGTATTTATAGGATGGTTAGACAGCTTCTGAGTTAACGTATCCTGGGATACGTTGGACTTGCGTATCTTGGTAGGATACGTTAGATATGATGAAGGTTTCATATTTATATATATGATGATCTATTTATGAAAGTATTGTCGAGCCTACCTTGGTCGACGTAAGCTTTGGCTAGGACCTTGTGAAATATTCTTTTCTCAGCATAGGTTGGATTCTCTCTATATATCTTGCTTCTTAGGTTGGGATCGATTTGATAAGCTTGGCAGGTAAGTTCTGTTGCTAAGCTTTACCCTTGAGCGATTCAGCTTGGTGTTGGTCTATCAAGATCGGCTCATCTCACCATTGATGCCTCGATAACTTAAAAAATTCATTTAGATAATTCTTAGTCGGCACAACTCTAAGATATCCAGTCTATAATTGATTGCACGTCTTGTATAACAGATCACTTCAATTTTTCCCACAACAATGAATAACTTTGCAGGTTTTGAGCATGAATTGAAAGGGTCAAAAGTTTATCATGTTTATAAATTTAGCTCTATTTTTCTATCATAAAAATCAAGCCATACATAAAATTTTCTAGCATATGTATTTACCCTACTGTGAATTTTTATCTTTTATGATTGAGTTTAAAAGCTACCACCTAAGATTTAAAAAACCAAAAGGCGTAGGAGCTAGGACGCACACACATGTGCATGTGAGTCACCACATGAGAGACAGGCTATCATCAATCACATCTATGCTATGTTTCGATAGGCCGGGTATAGTCTAGCATTGGCTCACACATGTGCGATGTATTTTTTCTCCTAGCTTGAGATGTGGGCCATATTTATTTATTTTTTCTCTTTTTTGCTTAGCCTCTCTCTTGCTTCTTAATATATCCTTGGATCTGCAGTAATTTTCACTCAGTTGGCTTATAGAGAGAGAGAAAGAGTTCTTAGGAATTGGTTCTCACGAGAACCCGTGAAAATCATTTGAAAACTCATTTCATGCATGTGTTTATGCAATTCAGGCCATACAGGTCCTTCATCTAACAAATTGCATTTCATAATTAGTGGGGCATGGTTCAATCATCCGGAACGTTGGTATGATAGCCCTCACCATGGATCGAAAATACAAGGAGGATTTAAGTTTGAAGATCCCAAGTGTTTGATATTGTTTCCTTCAAATACAGGGTTGAGAGAAAAAAAGAAGAAGCAACATTCCGCAGTCAACCAGAAGGGAAAATACAAAATTTAAAAAGGAGTTTCTAGAAAATCATAGCCGTTTTTTATTTTGGTCAGCTTGTTAGTACACCCACTGGCAGTTCACACTTCACTGTTAGCCAGAAAATCATAGCCGTTATTCAACACCAGGGGAGTTATTTGATAATCTAGCTACATATGATGGTTAGATACACAGGCACTCAAAAATTATACACATGGATATAGTAATTCGAAGCTGCTAAAATTGGAAGTTATGGTCAGAAAATCAGACTGTTTGGACAATCGTAACCTTTGATTTGTAGAAACTTGTTTGTTCAAATAGGACCATTGGATTTCTTCATTTGAACCATCCAACAAATGTCCACCAATCCAACGGTTGGATAATCAAACTAGTGTCATTTTTGGGGAGCACAATTTGACTAGTCCAATTTGAATTACTTTTATCCCAAGTTTGCAATTTTCTAAGTGCTGTGTATCATCCATGCCACCCTGCTAGAGTATCAATGTTTCCTTCATAACACACATAAAGTCACCTCCCGTTATAATGGACGTTGTGACGGTACTTGAAAACACTGGCAATTTCTTAGACAAAGTCGTGCACATGAATTACGAGAACGAGTGTTGAGTGAGCAGACCCGAGTAGCATTTATAGTACATGGTATTTGTAGAGCCCATGGTTTGTAGGTGGGCCATGAAAATCACATGGCTCTGTTTTATTAGTTTGTTGGGTTGGTTTGTCTCGATAAAAGCCCCTCGTGGGGCGTAGCTATCACTTGCCAATACATTGTTAGAGGATATGGGGGCATGTTTTGGGCGTTGTACTGAGTGTGGGTCCACTAGCATTCATTGAACATGGATCATTAGCGGCCCACCCTGATTCATTGCGCAATGAACCGGACTTGGTTCGATGCAGCTCCATAGTAGGCTTAGTAGTACTTTTGGTGATTATGGACCGTCCATCTGGTGGACCTTGGTGTTGATGACCGTTGGTAGAAAAAAGAACGGCAGGGATGTGATTCTTACTTTTGATATGGGTTGACGGTTGATGTAATGAATGGCTGACGGTTCGTATTCAAAAGGATAAGGTATGTTGTGTAGATGCTAGGATTCTTAATTCAGGGTGGAATTTGTACCATCGCCATCGATTGGAGGGCCTATAAGTTGGACGGCCCGGATTCACCTAACGTACAGCTGCGAGTAGAGTAGATTGGCAACGAACAATGACTGTTCCTTGTACAATGAACTGGAAAGCTTCTATTCCGTAGAGGAACCCATTCCTATTAGTAATGAGTAATGGCAAGTATACACGGTCGTGTATCTTTGGCAGCACATATGCAAGCTTTGAATATATGTGCAAGATCTGGTTCGTTCATTAGGTAGAGTTGTACGCTTTATCATGTCCATCTTCTCATGAGGTGGAGAGCTGTTAGAATAAACGATCAACGGTCCATATTCGATCTCTATGTATAGGTTAGGAGATAGCTAGTCAGACCATGATCTTTGGGCCAGTCAAACTCAAGGTGGATCTACATGAAAAAAGAAAAAAGTAAAAAAGGTAGATCTACATGATCAATGGTCCAGATCTTGAGATACCTTCCGTCCATCTCAAGGAAGCAAGTACAGTTAGAATGCCCGAGACCCCTTAGGTTTGACTTTGGTCAAAGAAGCATGTGGACATGTTCAGTCAAGCGTGGCCTAAGATTTTCCGGCGACGACGTGTTATGTTTTAGGACGCGAATTTCCTACATTATTTATTTATTTATTTATTTTTGAATTTCCTACATATGTTGTAGTAGCCCATGTAACAAAAAGTTCTGTGGAGCCCACCGTGATGTTTGCGGGACATCCACTCCGTCCATCATTTTCTCCAGCTTATGTTACTACGTCCATCCAAAAATAGGGTGACACAAACCCAAGTGGGCTCCACCAGGGGGAAAAGTGGAGACAGTGATGCCCACCATTGAAACCATAGGCCCTCATGGTGTTACTTTCCATCCAATCCGTTCAGAATGTGATTCCAACAAGGATGAAAGTAAAAAACCAAATATTAGCTTGACCCAAAACTTCGATAGGCCCAGATGCTTCAATGGAGAGATCCACTTTTCCCTATCGTGTGGCCTCCTTTTGCTTTGGATCGGTCTCATTTTTGGGTATACATTCTATCATGTACTGATAAAAATGATGTACGGAGGGGATGCTACATAAACATCACGTTGGGCCCCACGAAACATTTTGTTGCACGTATTCCCAATCAATTGAAGGGAACATGTTACAGAACACGCATCAGAGATCCGGACCGTTAATCAGGACTGTTGAACTTCTTTTTCTAGTCGTCTATTTTTCTCGTACTAGTTTGAACTCGTGGATTAGTAGACTAACATTAGTTTCGGTCGATGACATGCTCACATGGAACCCTATCTAACTGTATGCCTGGACGTCTGACACTTCTTACTCTCTGCACATGAGAGGTCCCAATCACGACACTTAGGTAAAACGTGGCACATGACACGTGTCGGCCTTTACATAGGCGGTTCTCACTGAATCTGGACCCTTCAGATGAAATGGAAGTGCTTTTGACTTTACGTGATGCATGCATGGATTCTGTTTCACACGGGCGCAAGTGCACGTACGGGATGGATGATATGCATGTTGAAAAATTAGTGGTTTTTAACCATAATAAAAAATAAAAAATTCGAATTTTTAAAATTTCGGGATTTTTCCGCCAAAACGTCTTTTGAATTTTTAAATTAAAAAAAGTGCAGTGTGTATGCTTTGTCCCACATCGGAAATGAAAAAGAAAGTTTTGTGGTTTATATGAGATGTTGTGAAGGGTATTCTTACTTGGAGCTTTTTGGAGGAGATGAAACTTGGGTTGTTCGCACTGGAAACACGCGCGCTCGGGCTCGGGCACGGCGTGGCGTGGGCGTGGGCGTGGGCGAGGGCGTGGGCAGTGAGGCAGTGTGGCTGTAGTGACGCTAGATGGCACACTTTGCACTTCGCTTCTGCATCGTGTCGCAGAGGGGTCGCTCCCTCGCGAACCGGTGTGATCGCGGTGCGATGGGTCTAGTGCGATGAGTCTGGTCAGAGCCTTAAAGCAGTGTGGATCTGAAATGAGCCAGAGTTTTTATAGGTGACTGAGAACGGTCGGATCTAGAATCCGAAATGTCCAGCCGTTTCTAAAAACGGCTCTCTGTCTTGAAAGCCAAACGGTCCGAAAACGGATGGGCCAGGATGATCCAACGGTCATATCTTCTGATCAAATGACCAGAAACGTCTGGAATTAATGGACAACGGCCAGAAACGTTTTTCAAACGTTCTGGACCATTGATACCACACAGCAACGGGTATAAACCTGAGACCTATATAAACTGGACCATTCTAGTCCGATTTCATCATCTCAACATACCATCTCTCCCATCATATCAAATACAGTCCATAGCTCCTTTTAGAACACTTTGATCATCTCTACCGTCTAAATCTGTTAGAAAAAAAAAATCTACTGCGTTAAAACTGTTCCATAGTGGACCTATTGTGATTGCTGCACGCTGGATCCAGATAAGGCTTGTCTTATCCTGGAAGCAATTCGTCTGTAACCCATCAGCAGTGATAAGGGGACGGATCACGCTTTAAGGACAGCGTATTTTATACGTGATTCAGCCTAGTGAAATTATTATTTTTTTAATTATTTATTTTGTGATTTTTGGTGTATCCAATCAAATTTTCTAACAATCTTAAAGCGTGATTCCATGGACACCGAAAGTGTTGTATCAGTCAAACTGATGAACCAGGATCTGATTCGATTTGACCGATTCGATGGTTCAAATTTCACTAGATGGCAGGACAAATTGAAATTCCTGCTGACCGCTCTGAAGATCTTCTACATCCTGGACCCGACTCTCCAGCCTCTACCTGAAGCAAAGGAAACTGACACTCCAAAACAAGTGGCTGCTAGGATCAAGCGACAGGAAAATGAACTGCTGTGTCGTGGCCACATCCTTAATGCTCTCTCTGATCGATTGTATGATTTGTACACGGGGACCACATCAGCGAAAGAAATATGGAGCGTACTGGAATACAAATACAAGGCTGAAGAGGAAGGTACACAGAAGTTTCTAATTGCCAGGTATTTTCACTTCATGATGGTAGACAATCTACCGCTGCTTGCCCAAATCCAAGAATTACAGCTTATTGTAAATAAAATAAAAGCCATAAAAATCGATCTTCCTGAATCCTTTCAAGTCGGAGCTATTATCGCAAAGTTGCCTCCGAGCTGGAAAGACTACAGGAAGAAACTACTGCATAAATCCGAAGAGTTCACCCTAGAACAAATCCAGAAGCATCTTCGTATAGAAGAAGAATCCCGTAACCGAGACAAAAAGGATGACGCTAATGGTGCATCCTCATCCAAGGTGAACGCAGTAAAACGACCATTTCAAAATAATTCCTATGAGAAAGCAGATTCCCTTAAACCTAATAAAGATCAAGGAAAATTCAAGAAAACCCAAAAGAAGAAAAACGACAAACCTAAGGGAGCTTGCTATGTCTGCGGCAAGACCGGGCATTTCGCTCGAGTCTGTAGGGACCGAAAAAAGCCTAAGAAAGAGGCTAATGCAGTAGACGATGAAATCGTAGCAATGGTCACAGAAGTGAACCTAGTTCAAGAGAAAATTCCTGGTTGGTGGTATGATACAGGTGCCACAGTCCATGTATACAACGATCGATCTTCTTTCAAAACCTATGAAGACGAGACCAATGGTTAAGAGGTGCAAATGGGAAATGAAGGACGATCGAAAGTTGCAGGCAAAGGAACCGTGGAATTACTCTTTACCTCTGGAAAAAAGGTAATTCTGACCAACGTACTGCATGTCCCAGAAATAAGGAGGAATCTTGTTTCAGGGGATCTTTTAAGCAAACCTGGGATTAGGGTTGTGTTTGAATCAGGCAAGTTGATCTTGTCAAAGAATGGGAACTTTGTGGGTAAGGGATATGCTTGTAATGAGATGATCAAATTATCTTTGAATGAAAGGAATTTTTCTGCTTACATGGTTGAGTCTGTAAGGCTATGGCATGGTAGACTAGCCCATATTGGCTACAGTACCTTAAAAGTCATGGCTAAGAACGGCTTAATATCATATAATGATAGTGACAAAGATAAATGTGAAGTATGCATACGGTCTAAAATAATCAAGAAACCATTCCCTAGCGTTGAGAGATCATTTCAAATTTTAGACCTAGTACATACTGACATATGTGAACTAAATGGCGTTCTTACCCGTGGAGGTAAAAGGTACTTTATAATGTTTATAGATGATTGTTCAAGATATGTGTATGTATATCTGTTAAAATCGAAAGATGAAGCATTTAATGCATTCAAGATCTATAAAACTGAAGTAGAAAATCAATTAGATAAAAATGTTAAAATCCTTCGTAGTGATCGAGGTGGAGAATATTTCTCTAATGAATTTTCTAACTATTGTAAAGAACACGACATAATACATCAGTGCACAGCACCTTATACACCACAACAAAATGGTGTAGCGGAGAGAAAAAATATGACATTAGTCAAAATGGTCAACTCAATGCTAATACAAGCACAGTTGTCATTTAACCTATGGGGAGAGGCACTGTTAGCCGCATGTCATGTTTTAAACAGAATTCCATCTAAGAAAACCAAGACCTCTCCATATGAAATATGGAAAGGAAGAAAACCAAACATAGGGTATCTTAGAGTGTGGGGGTGTCTTGCATACTGCAGAACTCCAGAACCTAAAAGAACTAAGTTAGGACCAAGAGCTATCAAGTGCGTCCTTGTAGGATATGCACAACATAGTAAGGCCTATAGACTTCTAGACTTAGACACCAATGTAATCATAGAGTCTAGAGATGTAGAGTTCTTTGAGAATTCTGTATTCATGGAGAAAAAGAATGCTAAGATTCAATCTCCTAATAGAATTATAAAAGAAACACTAATAGAAGAGAAAGCTCCTAGTGAACCTCGTAGGAGTCAAAGAGCAAGAGTAGAAAAGAGTCTTGATCCTGATCAAATAGACTCTCAACGACTCTCTTTTCATCTAGTAGAGGGTGATAGAGAGAAGGTGATTAGGAAAATACTTATGATTCTAACTATAGAAGATGAACTTAAAACCTTTAGTGAAGCTATGTCTTCAAGAGACTCCGCTTTTTGGAAAGAAGCTATTAATGATGAAATGGATTCCATAATATCTAATCAAACGTGGGAATTGGTAAATCTACCCCCAGGTTCTAAACCAATAGGTTGTAAGTGGGTATTTAAGAAGAAATATCACACTGATGGTACAATTCAAACCTTTAAGGCAAGATTAGTTGCTAAGGGTTTTCGACAGAAAGAAGGAATCGATTATTTTGACACTTACTCTCCAGTAGCTCGAATAACATCGATTAGGATCTTATTCGCTCTAGCATCCATACATCATCTTCATATCCATCAAATGGACGTGAAGACAGCATTCCTGAATGGTGATCTCGATGAGGAGGTTTACATGGAGCAACCAGAAGGGTTTGTTCTACCAGGAAATGAAAGAAAAGTATGTAGACTAGTTAAGTCTTTGTATGGGTTAAAGCAAGCACCAAAACAATGGCATGATAAATTTGATTCTAAAGTTCTGTCTTATGGTTTTGAACATAATATTGCTGATAAATGCATATATTCAAAAGTATGTAATGATTATATTGTAATCATATGCTTGTATGTAGATGATATGTTAATAATCAGTAATAAAATGGAAGGTGTAACTGAAACCAAAAAGCTTCTTTCCTCAGTTTTCAAAATGAAGGATCTTGGACAAGTGGATACCATATTAGGTATCAAAGTTAAAAAACATAGTGGGGGTTTCGCATTATGCCAGTCTCATTATATTGAGAAAATAATAAACAAGTTTAATCACTTGAATATTAAAGAGGCAAAGACCCTGTTTGATCCAAGTATTAAGTTAAAAGAAAATAGTGGAAGAGCAGTTGCACAACTAGAGTATGCTAGTGCTATAGGCAGTCTTATGTATGCAATGCAATGCACAAGACCAGATATAGCATACGCTGTGAGTAAACTAAGTAGGTTTACGAGTAATCCTAGTGTTGAACACTGGAAAGCAATAAGTAGAGTTCTAGGTTATCTTAAAGAAACCAAAGAACTAGGGTTATTTTACTCAGAATTTTCAGCAGTATTAGAAGGATATACCGATGCAAGTTGGATATCGAGTGCAGGAGACAACAAGTCCACTACAGGGTGAATATTCACCCTAGGAGGTGCAGCTGTATCTTGGGGATCCAAGAAACAAACATGCATAACGCACTCAACTATGGAATCTGAGTTCATAGCTTTAGCTGCTGCAGGAAAAGAGGCTGAGTGGTTAAGGAATCTTCTATTAGAAATCCCTTTCTATGCGAAGCCTATACCGGCTGTTTCACTTCATTGTGATAGTGAATCTAGGATAGCAATCCAAGAGTGCCAAGCAAACACAAGAGAACACGAAGATTTAATGTGGAAAACCCTTTCGGAAAAAAACCATGGCACAAAGCGACAGATGTTCACCATGAAAGCAGAAATTACAAAGAGAGAGGACTTACCCGATTCAAAAAAAATCTTGAATTTTACCTTTGCTACACCCTTTGGAAACCCTAAAACTCTTTTAGAAACCCTTGAAATATCTTTAGAAAGCCTTAGAATAATTTAGAATGGCCCTAAGGACTCTTATTTATAATTGGGGAACGCCAACTTTCGCACCTTCTTGGAAATCGCCTTAAATTTATGCAGTCCGCGCACAATCTGCGTAACCCTCGACTAGTCGAGCCAAAGCTTTGACTAGTCGAAGATACCGGGGATTCCAAATACGTTGTTGTTAGACTCCGAACCAAACTTTCTCAGGTCTAGTTGAAGATTTTCATATTTAAGACATCTTTTTAACAACAATCCCTCCATCTCAATGGAGCAAGTACATTTAGAATGACCGGTACCCTAGTAGTAGATAGGTTTTACTCTGGTAAGACATGTCCAGTTAAGTGCAGCTTAAGATTTTTCGGGTTATGTTGTGATTTAAGAGGCGATTTTCCTATAACTGTTGTTGCAGGTAGCCTTTGCAACAAAAGGTTATGTGGAGCCACCATGATATTTGTGCGACATTCACTACTCTATCAATTTCTCCGGCTTATGTCATATGTTCATCCAAAAATAAGCCGACACTAATCTGAGTAGACTATAATAGAAGAAGAGTGGGAATGAGATGCTCACCATTCCAACTAATTGATTATCAAGGCTTCCAAATCTAGGAATTTTATCTTTGGACTTATCTTGTTATATATATATATATATACACTGAGTTAGTCATTAGTCGTTTTCATTAATCCAATCCATTCATAAGGCGAGTCCAACCAGGTTGATGGTAAAAACCAAATAGTGTCTACATAGTTGACTCACAGAGAAGGCCCCACAGAGTTTACTCACTGAGTTAGTCAGTTCCTTCCAATGGTGGAGCCCCTGTTCATGCCATATCAGCCGGTTGCGGCTGGGAGGGCTGTTTGGAGGTGCAAGTCAGGCTGTGCATTTTACAATTTCTCTCTCAGGGCTGTTTCAGATCTATGCAGGTATAAATAGAGGAGTTGCATGAGGTGCAAGTGCTAGCTGTCCATCTCCTCGTGCAATTATTGCTGGTGATGTAATACTGACTAACTAAACAATGCAGATGGTGGTCTGTGTACGTGTGTGTGCAGTTATGGCAGTGGCTATCCCTGTTTTTTTCACTGTTTTCAGATTGTTTCTTGGATTGTGGCCCTGTTTTGGGATTGCTCATGTTGCAAGCCAGAAATTCCGAAGTCTAGATAAAGCTAGCGATGTGGCAGCTGCATTTGGGAGACAGATGTTGGACTTGTAGGATTTTGAGTGCAATGCATGGTCCGATTGTCAGGTATTCTTCTGCAGTGGTAGCAGTGTTGGAAGCCTATTGTATGCTGTGGTTGCTGCTTTTCTATGCTGAGAGTTGGCTCAAGAGTATTCATTTGCTGGTCTGAGGATCGAAGACTGGAATTCATAGATATCGGGCCAGTCATTTGTGTTGGGTGACGGGGGAAGCACACAAAGATGAATCTAGGATAGCCATCCAATAGCACCAAGCAAATACGAAGAGAAATACGAAGAGAATATGTACAGATGAATATAAGGGACTATAACAATATTTTTCTTGTAAATTTTGTTTTGGGCTGTATAACAGTGATACTTAATATGTGAGGCTCATCTCTTTTTGTGTGCCTGCTAGAATGATTGTACATAAATTTTGAGTAATTAATGAAATTTCAAGTGGTGTGATCCCACCTTTATGAAAAAAAAAAGGGAGAGTTAATCAGTACGCAATATGCATCCCATGGGCTGGGCTTTGGTCTATGAGGGTTCCGCTGTGTTGCATCACTATATATGTATTCCTTTTTGGTTTATCATGGTTCACATATTATCTTGTTTCAATGATCCAAAACGTGTTTATATGATGAGTCTTACCTTGGATGGATTATAATAAATAGAAACAAAGAAAGAAAAAAAAGATCTCTTACATTTTGGAATATGCTATTCTTTTATTATTTAACACTTTTTCTTAGAATATAGACCATTTTTTTATTTATTTTATTTTTTTAAGCAATTGATAGGATCTTCCAATCCTAAATGTTTATTAATTTGTCATCTCTTCAAGGCTGGGCCTACTGTCTAATCGTACTAGGGGTATAACACATGCAATGCACATGAAGAAAGAGAGAGAGAGAGAGATAGAACTCAAGCCTGGTCTATCCATGGGACTCGGGTCTAATTAGCCAAAAGCATGCTGAGTAGAGCTGGGCGGGGTTGGCCAAGCTAGGCTAGTTGCCACGAATAGATTTAGGCCATTAACAGGACACATGTTAAAACGGAAAACATGTGAGATCGAGACCATTGGTTAGGTGGATTCCACGGAGAATTTGCGGTGACCCAAAAACCAAGTTGGTCCCTAAAGCCTGATTTCTCTCACACAATGGGACTTTAATGATCTAGATATTGCACGTGTTCCATGTTACCATGCATGTGACGATCCCTTTCCAATATTTCTGCATGTGAATTACCTTAGCCTTTGACACGTATACAATCGAAATTAGAACTCCGTTGTCTGGGACATTTTCTTAAGGAATTTTGACCGTATTGCCATCATTGTATGGTCAAATTCTCAAAAGAGATTGACCTTCCAAATATTTCAAGGTAGCCTTCTGACAGGTCTTGAGAAGGTTTTTAGACCAAACTGCTGGTCCTTGGTTAAGTAACTGTACATTTTTTTGAGTGAATAAGAAGTTAGTGTTATTTAATGTGGAGGTGGACGGAAGCCTTTTTGAACGTGGGCAAGTCCCAACTCGTGTAGCCCACATTGATCTATGTGTATAATCCACACCGCGCCCATCCTTTTTGCCATGTCATTTCAGGGGTAGGGCCCAAATATCAGCCTTATCCAGAGCTCGTGTGGGCCACACAATAGAAATTAATGGTGATTCATTCTTTGCAACTAAAGGTTGATGTCATGCAAGCTTTTAAGGTTGAAAATGGGTTGGAGCTATGTGGGTCGGTTTCTTTGCAGCTAAATATCTTAACAGATTTATCGAATTAAACTGTGCAGTTACATTAGGAAGCTCCAGTTAGAAGGATTTGGGAAAAGAAATAAACTTCTTCATTCCATCCACAAATCAAGATGGCTTGTTGGGAGGGGGGATATTAGTTTCTGGAAATGCAATTGGATCGGTGGGCCCTGCTTTGCGTGGCAACTATTAGACCCATTCCTCCTCACCTACAAGATGCAAATGTAAAGGACTTGTGGAAAAATGGAAATTGGGATTCCTAAGAGATCGAAAGGTTGTTATCAATTGAGACCCTGAATTCTATTAAAGCTAGTAACATCGGAATCTACAAAGCAGCGTTGAAAAGGGGCTAACCCGTCAAAGGGTCGGCTCAGCCAAATCCTAAAGAAAATCAGCCTACAAACGAACTAGTTCGGTGGTCAAATAATCTACAATAGACATTCGAAGATCCGTTACGGATTAACATATGAGGAAAATCATTATTCAGAAGCCCTCCTCAGAGGGTCAAAAAAATGTTGAGGACAAAATCTGGATCGCTCTCCACACCTCGAATAGACCCTGGTCTTGCACAAAGGGTGAGCAAAGGAGACCCTGTCTAAGCCGGGGGACCCTCCGATGCCTAAGTCAGGTCAAAGGAATCGAGGTCTAAGTTAGAAGGTAAAGGGAGGGTGCAAGATGTTGCGTACCTGTAGCAATGGAGTCCTCACGTATTTATACCTGACTATTGAATGATCTGGGTCCATTAATCATGGCGTGATTTGCTCATTTAAGGATATTCTCGGATCGTGAGGATATTATGCGCAATCCAAGGATCATGTGCTGTACTATGCACATCGTGCGTATCTGCGCCCGAAGTAATCGGCCACGTCTTCTTATGGTAGTTTCCAAGTTTAGCTTAGTGCATAATATCCTCGCATCTCCCTGACCTCGGCCTGGGACAGCTTCCTTCGGAAGGGTGTAGGGTGAGGACAAAGGCGAGAGCTCGGCCTTATTCAAATAGAAGGTGAAGATGAGAATGAGAACGAGGGGTCGGCTTGGCCGTCCTTTCCCGGAACATAGGTTGTCGATCCGACTACCAACCTCGGAATAGAAGCCTCCTTTGTGACTTGTTGCGATCTTTCAATTTGTGCATCGTGATCACTGCTCGCTCGCCAGGTTGAGTTAGAGTGGTCTCAGCCGGTCGAGCGAGCAGTGATCACAATGCATAAATTGAAAGATCGCAACAAGTATCTACTCTCTGTGATGATATAGGCCGCCATTTCTTCCGGGATTGTTTCATTCAAGGCACCGTTGATTTTATCTTCGGCAATGGAAGGTCCATCTATAAGGTTCTCTCTCTCTGTCCCGAATCACTGGATACTCGAACCAAGTCGATTCAGTGAGTCAACTCATTTTTAATGGTTGCCTATGTTGTGGATCATTGCAGAATTGTGAGCTACACTCAGTGGGGAAGGGTGCTATTGCAATCACAGCACAAGCAAGGAACGGCGTGGCCGACAAGAGTGGGTTCTCATTCCTCCATTGCAAAGTTACAGGCAGTGGCAATGTCTATCTGAGTCGGGCATGGAAGCAGAGCTCAATAGTTGTGTTTGCATACTCGTACTTGGACAGCCTTGTAAACCCTAAAGGATGGGATGATAAGGGATACTTAGACCGTCACCAGTAAGTTCACCTCACTCAATTTCTTCATTTATCATGAGCGACCTACTATTTACACCCATCTCTTTACATCTTCTTTCCTGAAAAGAAGGGCTTTGGGCACTATAGTCCCAATTCATGGTGACTCGACTTAAACTCGCCCGAGTCAGATTGACTCAGTAGGATGTCGAAATGGTTCATGAGGAAACTCGCTCATGAATGTGACTTGGTTTTGACATGGCGAGACTCATCTAGTCAGTGGAGGTGACTTGGCCTGAAAATCGGCAAAGTCAACTGGGCTTGAGTGATATCGAGTCTGAGTCACGAGGTAACTTAGCTCCTGACTATGACTCGGTCTGAGTTATTCCGTACTTTAAATTATTTTCTCACATTTTTGCAGGACTGTATTCTACGGGGAGTACAAATGCATGGGCCAGGTCGAGCACCAGCCAACGTGTGAGCTATGGCAAGGTCCTGACCGATGCCCAAGCCAAACCCTTCATTAGCATGACTTTCATTCGCACTGCCACGTGGCTACTCCCTCATCCCACGCTCTAGGGTCCCACCCAGGCACTAGTTGCTAACCTGCACACATGATGCAAATTCAATGTATATATCTCCCTTCATTTGGGAAAATGATAATTACTTTTGTATCATGTAAGGAAATCATGCAACGCAACTGCGTTTGAAGTAAATACATATGATTTGTGTGAATTTCTAGCCTTAAAAGTGTTGGAAGTCCAAACCAAACCTGTTGCTACTCTCAAGGACATTAAACGGAGGAGGAAGCTTCCAGCGTTCGGGACGTTTTCCCCATGCAGCTGTTCAGCTTCTCCAAGCAACTATTTAATATTTTATTTGATATTGGTAATAACAGTTAATTCTATGCCCTTTTAGTGTATTTTAAATGGGTATTTGTGTCTTTTCACCTTGATGGAAAAGTCTATATAAGGGAGCTCATGTAATCCGTTTTGAAACAAGTCAAGACAGCAAGCTTGTAAGCTACATTAAAAATACAAAGTTTCTCTTCTACGTGTCCAGTGAGCTCAAACCCAAGGCTTTGTAAAGCCAAGTAAACTCTGGCTAATATAGCCAACAAACTGGTATCAGAGCCAAGTTCTTCTCCTACAGGAAGTTTTTCCAACAGTTTTTCAGTTAAGAAAAAAATCAGATTGCAGTAGTTTTTCAGTCGAGAAAACTTCAGATTGCAGAGCCTAGTTGTTTTTCCAGAAGAAGTTTCCAGCAGTTCTTTTTTCAGCCAAGTACAGATTTTTTTTCTGAAGAAAAAAAAAATATGTTCAAAATCAGATTGCAAAGCCATGTCTTTTGCTGCGAGAAGTTGCTAGCGGTTTATTGTTTTTTTCCCAGTTGAAGAAACAAAAAGCTATTTCAGCAGTTAGATTTTTTTTTCAGCCAAAATTTTTTTAAAAAAAGTCTGTTTAAGAAAAGTTTTTGTTTCCTGGTTGGAGATTGTCAGCAGTTTTGTTTTTTTTTGCAGTCGAGAAAAGTCAAATTCCAGCAATTTTGTTTTTTTTTTCAGTAAAAAAAAAAAAAAAATGTTAAAAAAAAAAATTCGGATTTCAACAGTTTTTCTGCCAAATCTGTTTTCTATTTCATCTCTCTTTCTCTTCATTTAAAAAAAAAATCAGTTCATCCTTCCTTAAAAATAAAAATGGCAAGCAAAATCCAGCCACAGGTTCCTACATTGTCTAAGGACAATTATGAAAGGTGGTGCATCCAATGAAGGCGTTGTTCGGGTCGCAAGAATTATGGGAGATCGTCACTGATGGGTATGTGGAACCCACTATGGAGGAAGAAGCCGCCTTCACCAACGAAGAAAAGACGGCTCTAAAAAATCAAAGGAAGAAAGATAACAAGGCGTTGTTCCTCCTCTATCAAGGGTTGGATGAATCAACCTTTGAAAAGATTGCCGAAGCAACATCAAGCAAGCAAGCTTGGGATACTCTTGGCACCATCTTCAAGGGTGTTGATCGAGTGAAGCGGGTTCGCCTTCAAACACTAAGAGCCGAGTTTGAAGCAGCGCACATGAAGGAAGGTGAGAGTATCTCTGACTACTTCTCACGTCTAATTGTTATTATTAACAATTTAAAAGAAATGGTGAAAAAGTTGAAGACATACGTGTCATTGAAAAGGCACTGCGATCTCTCACAACCAAGTTTGAGCATGTGGTTGTGGCGATCGAAGAATCAAAGGACCTCGAAAAACTGTCCATTGAAGAATTGATGGGATCGTTGCAAGTGCATGAGCAACGAATGCAAAAGAATGTTGGTTCAACGCTTGAACATGCCTTAGAGTCTAAGTTGACTCTAAATGAACAAAAGAATGGCCATACACAACGAGGCGGTCGTGGCACTAGCAATCGTGCAAGAGGCAGAGGGCGTGGATATCATCCAAGCCATCAACAAAATCAACAAAAGTTTACCAATTTCCGTGGAAGAGGAAATGGTAGAGGCCGACTCACACGTGGTCGTGGAAACACAAAGAATGTTCAATGCCACAATTGTAAGAAATTCGGCCATTATGCCTCTGAGTGTTGGAGCAAAGTGGATCAAGATGAACGATCCAACTTTGCTGAAACATCACACCATGAACAAGAAGTCTCTACACTCCTCCTCGCATAAGAAAAGGCATGTGAACGGCCAGATGTATGGTATCTCGACACGGGTGCAAGCAACCACATGAGTGGTAACAAAGAACTATTCGTGGAACTCATACAAGGAGTTCGTGGCGACGTGAGTTTTGGCGACTCATCAAAGGTACCCGTGATAGGCAAAGGAAAAGTTAAAATCTATCAGAAGAATGGTGAGCCAAATTACATCTCTAATGTGTATTACGTACCAAATATGAAAAATAATATCCTCAGTATCGGCCAACTCCTTGAGAAGGGGTATGTCATACACATGGAAAACTGCTCACTCTCTATAAGAGATGCTCACAAGAGACTTGTGGCTCAAGTCCAAATGGCGAAGAATCGCATGTTTCCACTCCATATTAACACAAAGGCCGAGAAGTGTTTTTATGGACTCGTGAAGAATGATTCATGGAGATGGCATCTTCGCTTTGGGCATCTCCATTTCAGTGGCCTGAAACTTTTATCCTCATCAAGCATGGTGCATGGCTTGCCGGCTATTGAAGCTCCAGAACGTGTGTGTGAGACGTGCACACTCGGCAAGCAACAAAGGAACTCTTTCCCAAGTGGAGTGTCCAGAAGAGCAAAGGAACCACTTCAGTTGGTTCACACTGATATTTGCGGACCACTTGAAACACCATCTCTCTGGAGGTAATAAATATTTTATTACCTTCATTGATGATTACAACAGAAGAATTTGGGTGTATTGCATCAAAGAAAAATCTTCCGCTTTCACTATCTTTAAAATGTTCAAAGCTCATGTTGAAGTTGAAAGTGGTCACAAAATTAAAGTACTCAGATCTGACAGAGGTGGAGAGTACACCTCAAATGCATTCCGAGATTTTTGCAGGGAACATGGCATTAAGCAAACACACACTGCAGCCTACACGCACACAGCAGAATGGCATTGCAGAACGAAAGAACCGCACCATCTTCGACATGACGAGGACCATGCTGAAGGAGAAAGGCCTGCCAAAGAGCTTCTGGGCAGAGGCAGTTGCATGTACTGCCTACCTGCTCAATCGGTGTCCAACCAAGAGCGTCAGAAACTTGACACCACAGGAGGCATGGAGCGGCTACAAACCGAGCGTGGCACACCTAAGGATCTTTGGGTGTGTCGCCTACGCTCAAGTTCTAGAAGCAAGAAGAAGGAAACTTGATGATCGTAGCGAAAAATGCATCTTCATCGGCTACAGTGAAGCATCTAAAGCCTACAAACTCTATAATCCACTAACCAACAAAGTAGTGGTGAGTAGAGATGTGGTCTTTAGTGAAGAAGAAGCTTGGAAATGGAACGATAAAGAATCGACCAAAGATATTCTAGTCGAAACAGAAGAACATGAAGAAAGGCATGACCATCAAGAGCAAACGCCAATAACACCTTCTTCGGCCGCATCATCAGTTCACAGAAGTCCAGGAGTACATTCCATCACTCCTGAAAGCACTCCATCAAGTCAAAATTCGGCCAGCTCGTCCTCACCCATGGCACCCATAAAAATGAAAAGCTTGAGCGACATCTATGAGCAAACTGAAGAAGTCAATCTTTTCTGCCTATATGCAGATCATGAGCCTCTAACATTTCAGGAGGCCATAAAAGAAGAATGTTGGAGAATTGCTATGAAAGAAGAAATTCATGCCATTGAGAAAAATGACACATGGGAGCTGACTACGCTTCCTAATGGCCAGAAAACTATTGGTGTCAAATGGATCTACAAGATCAAGAGAAATGCTAATGGTGAGATCGATCGCTACAAGGCAAGACTCGTAGTAAAGGGCTATAAACAGAAGTATGGGGTGGACTATGAAGAAGTCTTCGCTCCTGTTGCTCGCCTTAACACTGTGAGGATGATTATCTCCCTTGCAGCCCATCACAGTTGGATGATCTACCAACTGGATGTGAAATCTGCATTCTTGAAGAAGAGGTTTATGTTGACCAACCTGAAGGCTTTATTATGCAAGGGGAGGAACGCAAGGTATATCGACTGAAGAAAGCCCTTTATGGGTTGAAGCAAGCTCCACGTGCTTGGAATGCGCGCATCGACAACTATCTTCAAGAGAACGGCTTCGCCCAATGTCCATATGAGCATGCAGTTTACATCAAGAAGAATGCTCATGGCGATATGCTTATAGCATGCCTGTATGTTGATGATTTGTTGTTTACAGGAAACAGTCGACCGATGTTTGATGAATTCAAGAAGGCTATGTGTAAGGAGTTCGAGATGACCGACGGAGGTCTCATGTCCTTTTTTGGGCATTGAAGTGAAGCAACAACATGGTGGCATCTATATATCTCAGAAGAAGTATGCCAAGGAATTGCTTGAAAAGTTCAAGATGGCCAATTGCAATGCCGTAAACACGCCTGTAGCAACGGGCTTAAAACTAACAAAGGACGGAGAAGGAAGAAGCGTCGACTCGACTATGTTCAAGAGTCTGATGGGAAGCCTAAGGTACCTCACAATCACAGGCCGGATATCGTCTACAGTGTTGGGCTTCTAAGTAGGTACATGGAAGCACCAAAAGAATCACATTGACTAGCCGCAAAAAGAATCCTTAGGTACATCAAAGGAACAATGGAATTCGGTCTTTTCTATCCATACAATGATGAAGCAATGCTATATGGATACTCAGACAGTGATTGGGGAGGTGACCAAGATGAAAGAAAAAGCACCACTGGCTATGTATTCTATCTCGGAACAACTGCTTTCACATGGAATTCGAAGAAGCAGAGTGTGGTCGCCCTGTCCACATGTGAAGAAGAGTACGCAGCAGCATCGTCCACTGTTTGTGAAGGAATTTGGTTGAGAAACCTACTAAAGGAGCTGAAGCATCCGCAGGAAGGATCCACAGTCATATATGTGGATAACAAGTCGGCAATCGAGCTAGCCAAAAATCCAGTGCAGCATGGAAGAAGCAAACACATTGATACCCGATACCATTTTCTGAGAGATCATGTGAAGCAGAAAACGATAAAATTAGAGTATTGTCATACTACAGAACAGGTGGCGGATATTTTTACGAAGGCATTACCGACAGATGCATTCAAACGACTGAGAACGATGCTCGGAATGAAGCCGGTTTTGGTTTGAAGGGGAGTGTTGGAAGTCCAAACCAAACCTGTTGCTACTCTCAAGGACATTAAACGGAGGAGGAAGCTTCCAGCGTTCAGGACGTTTTCCCCATGCAGCTGCTCAGCTTCTCCAAGCAATTATTTAATATTTTATTTGATATTGGTAATAACAGTTAATTCTATGCCCTTTTAGTGTATTTTAAATGGGTATTTGTGTCTTTTCACCTTGATGGAAAAGTCAATATAAGGGAGCTCATGTAATCCGTTTTGAAACAAGTCAAGACAGCAAGCTTGTAAGCTACATTAAAAATACAAAGTTTCTCTTCTACGTGTCCAGTGAGCTCAAACCCAAGGCTTTGTAAAGCCAAGTAAACTCTGGCTAATATAGCCAACAAAAAGGACCAACGAAAAAAAAAAAAAAAAAAGACAGAAAAAGGACCTAGCTCCCTAGAATCGAGCTTAGGCCCACTCTGTCAAGGAACAAGAGACCTTGAATGGAGGGCAGGAGCTCTCTCAACGACATGAACTCTGGGATACCTTGCGTACCACACCCCAGCAGAGCGAGTCCATCCGTCACCGAGTTTGCCTCTCTCGGCATGTGAACAAAGCCGACCTCTATTTTACTCTAGAGGGACTCGATTCTTGCAAACCAATACCACATTGACTAGGTGGAGTACGTTTGTTTGGAGAGGACAGCGACGACCAACTTGGAGTCGCTTTCAACCATCACCTTGGTAATTCCCTTATCTGCGCATCGAGAGATGCCCTCCTGGATCGCCCTGGTTTCGCCCCGGAGCTGGAACCAAAACCAAAACCCGCTGAAAACGCAAAGAGAGAAACTCCCGAACTGTCTCTGACAACTCCACCACCCCCTGATGGGCCTAGATTTCCCAGCGTCGGCCCATCTACTTTGATCTTTATCCATCCATGGGGTTTTTTTTCCCATTTGACCACCTGGGGAGTCGGAAGTTTGGGTTGGATGCCTACGATTCGCAGGATCTGCAGAGATAACACCATGGACATATTTGGAGCCTTAGGAAGCCGCGATATGGGCCCAAACAGTCTGATCCAATGGAGGGTATTAAAAAAACCGTTGATGGCCGAAGCATGGCGCCATCAAAGCGAGCCATGTTTCTGGCCTTCCAAATCTCCTAGAAGAAAAAGATGGGAATGAGGCCCTTCCAAGCAGGAAATTTGATCGAGTTCGTAGAAACGGCCCACCAAATACTTGGCATCCTGGCCGTCGTGGAGGGGAGGGGCCCATGGTGTCCACCAATTTGATACTCAGATAACTATAATTTTTGGATTGTGATACATTCGAACCAGGGTCCATAGTTTGCACTGTTAATTATTATTATTATTATTATTATTATTATTTTTTTAAATAAATAAATAAATTTAAGAAGCAGTTTTTTCATTGATCTAAAGAGCTACTTTACAGAAGACATACAATTTCAGGGTCCATAGTTGTTCTCGTTCCACCATAGGTTCATTCCACGTCAATGAATTTATGGGTGGTTGAAGCGTGCCCTTGGTTCGATAAGGATGTCATGTGTATCTAAAGTGTGTTGATTAGATTCCTCTCAGCCTCCACAAGTCCAGGGCTAGATCTTCTATTGATCGGATTCCTCTCGGTTTCTGTCCTTGCCCATAAGCATGTAGGCATTTGGTTGGTGGCTTTGGGTGCCGTTGGATCAAGCTTTCATGTCTAGGCCATTGGCATGCTATGACTTTTTTTTTTTTTTTTTGTTTATTATTATTATTATTATTTTTCTTTTCAGGAGAGGGTGGTGGGTCAGCGCTTTTTTAATGGCTTAATGACTCAGAATTGTCCATATGTGTTGGGTTCCAGATTTTGTTGACATGTTGTTGCTTATCCTCACATACAGTATCCATATTTTGTTTTATATATATATATATATATATATATTATATATAATATGGTGTGTGTGTGGTGTGTGTGTGTGTGTGTGTGTGTGTGTTTTCTTTAAATTAATAAAATTATCGGTGGTGTGGCTAAATTGGAAAAAAAGAAGAAGAGAAGAAGAAAAATCACTATATCTTGTAGTGATAGGTATTCAAAATTATAGATTAATATGGTAATGATCATCATGTGAGTATATATATAGAAAATATCCCATCAATAACCATCCAACATGCAAGACTGGTGGACATATTTTGGACGATTAAACGAAAACCAATCAACCGTTTAAACTAAAAAGAAAACACGTCAACCAATCGGAATTTAGAATAGTCCAACCAATGTCATTTTAATATCGTGGTCTATCTACGAAAGGGACCCATGAGTTAGACGGTTTAAGTTAAGCAACACACCTGTATACAATGGCATTCTTGAAATTTCTCGTATAAATCAAGGGTATTTTTCTACCGCATGAACGAAAAAACGTTAAAGCCAGCGCTACGGTTTTGTTTTAGTTTTCCCGTAGCTTATAAATCTCATGCATGGGCCATGCATAAGCCCCACCTCTCTTCTTCCCTCCACAAAATCATCCGGTCATCGGAAAAAATGGCCGGAAGTGTGATGCATGGCGTGCTCACTGCAACCATCCTGGCTTTTCTTCTCAGCTTAGCGCTATCCACTGATGTTCCAATCCCTGCCAACTCATCCGATCTCGACCGTTGGATCGCGGTCAACACCATGGCATTCAATGCTCGGACGGCTGAGATTGCAAGCGGGATCGACACCAAGCTCGAACCCCGGTTGGTGGCAGCAGAGAACAAGAGACGAGTGATAACGGTGAGTCAAGATGGTAAGGGTGATTTCAAAACTGTCACTGATGCCATTAAAAGCATCCCAGAGGGGAATTCACACCGCACAGTTATAAAGATCGGGCCTGGGATTTATAAGGAGAAGGTGTTGGTGGATAGATCTCGGCCGTTCGTCACATTTTATGGGGAGCCAGATGCAATGCCGACCATTACATTCGATGGGACAGCTGCGAAGTATGGAACTATATATAGCGCGACAGTCGCAGTGGAGTCACACTTCTTCATGGCCGTCAATATCATCTTCGAGGTCCGTTCTCTTGTTATTTATCATGTTCTTTAAAATGTCTTCTTCTTCTTCTTTTGGATGCGTCGCTGGAAGAAGATTGCCTAGTCAGGAGTTGGAATGGGACGTTTTTTTTTTTTTTCTTTTTTGGCTAGGCCAGCTCAAAGTCTGTCAGGCTAGTCTTGACATTGCCTAGGAAACGGGCCCGCCACTATTATGAGGGAAATGGGTCCACCACTCTTATTTTTAAGGGTCAGGATGTTCAGCCCCACCTTCCAAGCTTTTACATAGTCGTATTTCTGTATATATTTTCAACGGTTGACGAAGTGGGCCCAACAGTGGATTTGAGATTCTAGGGCAAGTTGTGCGTAACAAAACATTTCATGACTCCGGATTCAACACCGTTGGAATTCATTCATTTATTTTAAATTCCAGAACACAGCTCCAGAGCCAGCACCTGGAGCAGAAGGAGGACAGGCAGTCGCAATGCGGATATCCGGCGACAAGGCCGCTTTCTATAACTGCAAGTTCTATGGATACCAAGACACTCTCTGCGATGACATAGGCCGTCATTTCTTCCAGGACTGTTTCATTCAGGGCACCGTTGATTTCATCTTCGGCAATGGAAGGTCCATCTATAAGGTACTCTCTCTCTCTCTCCCGAATCACTAGATGCTTGAACCGAGTCGACTTAATGATTCAACTCATTTTTAATGGTTGCCTATGTTGTGGATCATTGCAGAACTGTGAGCTACACTCAGTGGGGAAGGGTGCGATTGCAATCACGGCACAAGCAAGGAACAGCGTGGCCGACAAGAGCGGGTTCTCATTCCTCCACTGCAAAGTTACAGGCAGTGGCAATGTCTATCTGAGTCGGGCATGGAAGCAGAGCTCAAGGGTTGTGTTTGCATACTCGTACTTGGACAGCCTTGTAAACCCTAAAGGATGGGACGATAAGGGATACTTAGACCGTCACCAGTAAGTTCACCTCACTCGATTTCTTCATTTATTATGAGCCACCTATTGTTTACACCCATCCATCTACGCTCTTTATATCTTCTTGCTTAAAAAACAATGAATACGGATCCTCTGTTTGCGTCAAGCAGGAAGATTGTGGTTGTTGCAATCTAATTGGACCGTGTGTGATTGTGGAATGCATTGAATTTGCATTGCTGACTGAGACGGACCAATCACTATACAGCAAAGGAGGAAAAAAGCAGGAAAGTCTTGGCTTTGGAAAAGAGAGGATCCGGACTCAAAAACATAGGGTTTTGGGAAGTATAGTCTCAAAACATGGTGACTCGACTTAAACTCGCCCGAGTCATATTGACTCGGTAAGATATCAAAATGGGTCATGAGGAAACTCACTTATTAATGTCATGACTTGGTTTTAACTTGGCAAGACCTACCAAGTTGGCAGTGACTCGATACTTAACTTGTCCGAGTCAACTCGACTCAGTAAGATCTCATACTGAGTCAAGAGAAAACTCGCTCGTGAATGTGACTCAGTTTTGACACGGGAGTTATCAAGCCAGCAGAGATTACCTGACTTGAAAATCGGCAATATGAACTGGGTCGACGTGATATCAAGTCTGAGTCGCGAGGGAACTCAGCTCCTGACTGTGACTCGGTCTAAGATATTCCACACTTGAAATTATTTTCACACATTTTTGCAGGACTGTATTCTACGGGGAATACAAATGCATGGGACCAGGGTCGAGCACCAGCCAACGTGCGAGCTATGGCAAGGTCTTGACCAGTGCCCAAGCCAAGCCCTTCATCAGCATGACTTTCATCCGTGCTGCCACGTGGCTACTCCCTCTTCCCATGGTCTAGGGTCCCACCCAGCCGTTGGCTACTAACCTGCGCACATGGCTAATATAATGATTGTTTTTTTTTTTTTTCTTCAGAAAGGTGAGAGCACACCACCTGTAAGAAAATGTGGAAAATATGATGATTACTTTTGTATCATGTAGGAAAAACCATGCAACACGATTGATGTAACTACATGAATTTCTAATTAACCCTGAAAAGAAGTTATCTTCGGCTCTAAGATCATCATTCCATTAGTGTAGATTATTTTGTGGAGTCATTAGATACTCTGGCTGAGTAGACTCTTGATATGCAGGCACTCAGAAATTGTACACGTGGCATACATTAACTCAAATTATAAAGATTAAATTTTGGAACCCATGTCCGAGTCCAAAAATCAGATTGGCTGAATAATCCTATCCTCTGATTTTTGCAATGTTCTGATACTATTAAATAACATTAATTTTTTGTGTCTGATACATCAGAACTGGGGCCCATAATTTGGACAGTTTAATTTGAATGGTATGCCATGGATGCAATTTCTAGATAAACGACAAGTGCCATCCATCAAAATCAGTCAGAGCATCCACGTTTTCCTCATATTTTTTGCAATGACCTACCCATTGTGGGGCCCATGGTTTGAACGGTCCATGTTGGCTTACATGTATGGCCCTTGTAGTGCACTGTACACCTAATGTTTACAATTACAAACTTCCCCCCCCCCCCCCCCCCCCACACACCACACACACTCAAGCCGTAGTGGGTTTTCACCACCTATGGATACTCGAACCCTTGACCGGCTGTTGAAACTCCTGAGAGTCCCGAGCAAGAGCAAGGATCCTACAATTACAAACTTCAAAAGCAGTTTATATGCACTTATATTACAAGGCATGAGAAACGATCCATAGCTCAGAGAGGGCTACATGTGGTGCTCTTAGTTGTATCAGAACTCTTGCACAGTTTAACTGACTGATCGAGACCGTCCATTTGGTCCAGTACACATTTCATTAGGTATAGTGCAAAAGTCACGTTGTTCAGATAATTCCCACCATCGGATCAGTTATGCTATAAATTGTATGGTCATGATCCTGCTTATAGGGATAAGTCTAATCAACTCTTGATCCATCTTTTGTTGGCCCATCATGGATGACTTGTAGTTTCAGTGAATAACTCCTATCAGGTAATTCTAACGATCCCAACCATGGGTCCAAAAATGAATGGCTAGAAAACAAAGCCAAACTTAAGGATTGATCAGGTTATCCAATTGATTTGATTTTAGCATGGTAGCCCAGGAAATATGTTATGGGCTTAATGGACAGTCTGGATCGATTGCCCAAGTTTCAAATGCATCTAGGGGCACTAATAGTGCTATAAGAGCACTTATTTATTTATCCACAGATATGTATACTTTACAGCCTATGGTGCTTAGGTTATTAACATCTTAAATCCTAAAAAGCATCACTTTCTAACCTTAGCCATCTTACAATTAGCTCTACCAAGCATCATTTCTCGAAGATCTTCGTGTTGTACAGATTCCTGAGAATGATGGGACTGCGGAAGCTGTATTCGTCCGTACACTTGCAAAGAAGCTCGATGAAATCTACGTTGCCTGTGAAGTTTGGTGAACCATGAACTAATTCATCTTGTCACCAGACTCCCACATAGACTAGAATGTATTCCTTTTTGGCCGAAAACCATCTTCTTTCTATGGCTACTTACATGGCTCAAGAAAATTTTAGTACGAGTTTAATAACTCTAACTCCTATTAGCAAACTTTAATGGCACATGGAAGTGCTCCACATGTGCCCAAATGCAATATAAAGCCATGCTTCTTTAGTGCCCACATTGGAGTTGGCCATAAGCTTCTCCAAATCTTTAAAAGATTCAAAATTTTATAAAGCAAGAGTACAGTTTATGTTGGAGAAAAATGATGCCTAACTTATTTCTTTTCTATCACTTAAGTCTTTAAAATCTTTATGCGTAGACTAATCATAAGAGTCATTCGGATTGAGAGATACCTGAACTTTCATTTCATAATTAATTAATAATACTATAGACAATTCTAAAATATATATATCATTTCATCTGAATCAATACCTCGCATCTGCAACACATGAGAGATCATGGGAGGTTTTTTTTTTTAAGTTTTTTTTATTTTTATTTCAAGTCACCAAGTGTGAGCCATACCACCAATGCAGAGCTGCGATCTAGAGATCATCAAATCTAAGCAATGTGGCCTCCTCACCTTAGCTAAGGACCAACTAGGCCTAAAAAGCCCATTATCAGCATTTTGAGCTCGGCTTCCATAGGACTACTGGTTTGAATAGTCAACCCGCCAATATAAAAAATAAAAATTATTTATTTATTTATTTATTTATTTTTAAAAGCCCAGGACATACTAAGTGGGTTTTTAGGAAAATGCAAAATTTCTGATAGATAATGAAACTGAAGCCCAACGTACCCATGAGCTTCAAGACTCAGCGCAAAGCAGGTTGAGTATAACAGGACAGGCTATGCCAGTCGCCACCAATAGATTGTGAAGGCCATTAACAGAACACATGTCAACGTGGAAAACATGTGCAAGATCTGGACAATTCATTAGGTGGGTTCCACATGGAACATGAGCTGATCCAAAAACCAAGTTGATCCAGTCGTCAGGTGGTTCACACATTTAACCGTGATTTCTTTTTTTAATCATGATTTCTCTTGCACGAATCACCTGTCCGATTAGTGAACAAAGTCTGATATTTTGGTCAGGGCCTTCGACAACAAAAGGGGGAAGAGCGTGCCTATAGTAAATCATACTCTTGTATGGAGAAACTAAAGTCTACCCCTAACCGATCCTAGCCCGCTTCAATCTAGAACGAGCTCTCATCAGGTTAGGAGAGGAAGGTCAGCCACTGCTGAGAAGATCCTGTTTAACTGACTGGCGCTGCCCAAACGGGCTAGACCGTCCGCCACTCTATTTGCCTCTCTCTGAATGTGTTCAACCGAGACGCAGATGAAGCCCTGAATGGATTCGAACCGCTTCTTCCAGTGATAGATGGTCCATGGGACTCGCCTCCCCGTGGAGAAAAGGGCAACCACCTCTTTCACGTCACTTTCCACTTCTACCTTGTTTAGGCCATGACCCAACCATATACTGAGCCCTTCCACCACTGTTATGACTTTGGCTAGAAAATTGGTGCCAACACCGTAGCCTTTGGAGAAGGCAAAGATGAGATTGCTCTCTCATCTCTACACACTCCCCCGCTACCCAATGGATCTGGGTTTCCCCAGGATGATTCATCTACATTCAGCTTTACCCATCCCTCCTTCGGTTTTCTCCATTTAACCATAGAGAGAGTCGGTTTCATACATCTGATTAGGGGGAGCCCTAGGTCTCTAATAGCCTCCTCACTTGTCTAATCTCTGCTTGGAGTGAACGGGAAAGAGCATGCAATAAGGGAGAACCATCTTCGGATTCTTAGAATGGATTGGTCGATCAGTCCTCACTGATATTTTGGCCAGGGCCTCATGTGGACTCCAGTGGTACAGATATTGCACATGCATGCTACAAATCCATCTCCAATATCTACGCGCGCAAATCCCCTTGCCCTTTTCAACATCTCCATACTTAGGGGTGTACATCGGGCCAAACCGCGTCAAACTGGGCTCAACCCAGCCCAGTCCGGTCACCAGCCAAACTAGCCTGAACCCGATCCGGCCCGGTCACCTGGCCAACTTGTCCAGCCCGGTTAGCAATCGGGCGAGTTTGGCTCAGTTTCGGACCCACAATTTGGACGGCCTTGATTTTTTTTACTCTGCTCCATCTACTCCATGGGACGGGCTTTGGCAGGTAACTTAAACGGCCTTAATTTTTGAGAAGGGCTTTTATCATAGATTTTTGGAACTTTGCTCCATCTATAAAGGGACCCATGATTTGGACGGCCTGGATTGCTGTAAATGGTTAGGGTAACTGGGTAAGAATTTATGATATATATATATATATATATATATATAGAGAGAAGAGAGAGAGAGAGAGAAGAGAGAGAGAGAGAGAGAGAGAGAGAGAGAGAGAGAGAGGAGAGGCTGAGTCGGGCCAGGTCGGGTCGGGTTTCGGGGCGAGTCAGGCCGAACTGGAACTTATCCGAACTCAGCCCGAACTCAATTTTGGGCCGAAGAAATTGGCCCGTCCCGACCCGAACTCAGTTCCGGGTTGGGCCGAGTCAAGCTTTTTCTAGCCAAGTCGAGCGAGTTAATCAGGCTAGCCCGGTTCGTGTACAACCCTATCCATACCTAGTGAGAAAACTCTGTATATCAGAATCTTTAATTTCTCTTCCCTAACAACTGATTCTTGCAAGTTATATTGGATAATTAACCATCCACTAAATATCTACCTACCAAATACTCATATAATATTAAATAAATATAATTTTTGGTTTGTGATACATCAGAACTGGGCCATTAAATTTCCTCAGTTTTTTTTTTTTTTTTGCAATGACCTACTCATTGTGGGGGCCCATGATTTGAATGGGCCATGTTGGCTTATATGGTGGATGTATGCATGATTACAATATTCCACATGTTCTGCCAGATTATGATATAATTCTTCTATAGGCACGTTCTTGACCATCCAATTTAGAGGGTATTAGATTCAATGGTGAGAATCATCTGACCAACGTGATATTTGCATGATAGCAAAAGAAATGTTTTCTGGACCTAATGGACAGTCCCGATCAGTCAGTCGAACCATGCAAGAGTTCTGATGCAAGTAGGATGTACAGACTCTATTTGATCGTGCCTATAGAGAAAGGGTACGATCAAATATCTTATCCATCTACTTGTTGGCCCATCATGGATGACTTGTAGTTTCAGCAACCATCTCATCCATGGGTTCAAAAATGGGTGGCTAGAAAACAAACCCAAACTTATGGATTGATCAGGTTATCCAATCGGTCTGATTTTAGAATGGTAACGCAGGAAATGTGTTATGGACTTAATGGACCGTCTGGATCAATCGACCCAAGTTTTAAATGCATCTAGGGGAACTAATTGTGCTCTGAGAGACTTTGTTTATTTCTCCGTAGATATATATCATTCACAGCCTATGGGAGCATGAATTATCTACATCTTAAACCCTAGAGAAAATTTTTCAGGGTGAGCTAAACTAACCATCATGGAGAAAACTTCAATTTCTAACCATAATCATCTTCCAATTAGCTCTACTAAGCATGCATTCCTCGAAGATCTTCGCATCGTATGGAATCGTAAGAACGCCGTGGTTACGGAAGCCATATTCGTCGGCAGATTTGCTGAGAAGCTCGATGAAATCTGCGTCGCCGAGCGAAGTTCGATGGACCATGAACCGCTTCATCTTGTCATCTACGCCCACATGTACTGGAATGTATCCCTTTGGGACCGAATACGATCTTTTCTGATGCCTACTTACATGGCCTAAGAAAATTCTACTGAGTTTACTACCTCCAACTCCCATTACCAGACTTCTATGGAACCTGAACTGCTCCAAATGAGACCCGTTGCTATATAAAACCATGATTTCCTTACTGCCTACACTGGAATTATTCATGGATAGTGACATGGACATGGACATTTAACCACTGACTGAGGATATTTTTCAGATAGGATCGACCACATACATTCGAAGGTGTCTACTCATACATCATAGGGGCCCACACAACTTCAAGTTGTGGTAACTACCATTTATTCGAATACATATAGAGCTGGGCATCGAGTCGAGTCGGACTGAGTTAAGACTGACCCGACTCGATCCGCACGGTTTTGAAATAGGCCTGACCTGAACTCTACCCGACTCGGTACCGAGTCCTCTATGCCTGACCCGATCCGAGCCCGGTTTGACCTGGACTAATCCGGACCGAGTCCGACCCAGTCAAGAGTACCGAGTTGGGTCAAGTTGGCACCAGATTGAATAGAGAGAGAGAGAGAGAGAGAGGCAGATGAGGGTGGTGCTGGTGGTGGGTGGCTGCCAAGCTTGGAAGAGGAGGGAGGGAGGGAGTGGAGAGGAGAGGAGAGGAGAGAGATAAAGAGAGGAGGGTGGTAATGGTGGTGGGTGGCTGTCTGGCTTGGAAAAGGAGGAGGATGAGGGAGGGAGAGAGAGTTTTGGTAGGGATCGGGATCGGATGCGGCGGATAGGGTTAGAGATACTTAGAAATTAGGGTTTTTTATTTTATATATACTCGAATCTGAGTCGAGACCAGTTTCAGGTCGAGGCGAGTATGACCGAATCGAATTACTAGGTAACTCGGACTCGACTCGGTTTGAGTTCGGATTGGGTGAAGACTACTCGATTCAGACTGATTCGCCCATTTGGTTCAGATCAAGTTGAGTCTAATGAGTCATACAAGTCGATTTGCCCGTGACCGCCTCTAAATACATACAATCATTCCTCTCTTTCCAAAGGTTCCATACAAGCTTTTTTTTTTTTCTTTTTCTTTTTTTTTTTTGAGGTGAAGGTTTAAACAAGTGGAGCTCAAAGTTAAATGATCCATTCATAGATCGCTCTGTCCATCACCCATTTTAGAAAAAATAAAAGTTAAAAATGCAACAGTTCACCTTCGATCAGCTGGAAAATGCCAAAAATTCTATAGCTGGGTTCTTATACTGGGGAGTGATCTCGATGCACACGTACGCCATCCACTGTGAAGCCCTTCGTATCAACAACGGCTAGGATCATCAAACTATGAGAACCACTCGATTCTATTATACGTTCTATTTTGTAACTTGTGGTGATGATAATGTGAGGCTTGAAATGAATCTTATTTTTCTTTTTTCTTTTTCTTTTTTAAATATTCTTAGGTTAGATTCATGGATGGAATTATTTAAGAGAGGGATCTACATGCCGTGTCCAAACGGATGATTGAAGCGTGTGAATTGTCTTACTCTTCTGTCAGTAGTTAATAATAAAGATCCTTGTCCTTTGCTAAGAATTTTCTTGATAGCTTGTCAGTGTTCTTGGCCGTTCATGATCCACCAACTTCTTCTAATGTGAATGCGAAGAGTGAGCACGATAACTTATCTAATTCAGCTAACAAAGCAATGTTTCCATGAAGCGGATTGCGTGGTGACAAAGCAATGTCTCCAGGAAGCGGATTGCGTGGTGTGCACCACACTGTCACCATGTTGGCTCATTGACGTCACCTAGTTTTGGCTCCAAAATTAGCCACATCTAAATCTCAAGTGGGCCACACCACAGCAAACAACGGGGACAATGATTTCCACCCTTGAAACCTTCCTAAGGCCACCATGATGTTTACTCATCGTCCAAACCTGTTCAAGAGGTCACACAGACCTGGATAAATGAAAAAAAAAAAACAACTAATATCAGATTGATCCAAAACTTCCATGCCACCAAGAAGTTTTCAATGGTAGACATTCAATCCCCACTGCTTTTTATAGTGTGGTCCATTTGAGTTTCGGATTTGCTCATTTTTTAGCCCATGACCTAAAATAATCTCATAAAATGGATGGACAATGTGGATATAACACATAAATCAAGGTGGACCCATGGAACTTGGTGACAACAAAACAGGGTCCTTTTTTAATCTAAATCAGCGGATGCATCATTACGTTTTTAGAAGAACAAAAATAATTGAGATTGCAACCTATAATATCCAAAGAAGAGTATGCAATTGCTTGCATGTTCAGGTAAGCAAACAACTCCAGAGTGTATATATATACATATAGATAATGGATTCATGTATATTAGTTAAGATTTCTTATATATTTCTGTTTATGGCTAGCTTGTGAAATATATTCCTACATTCACAATGAAGTTGTTGTGGTATCATTTTCACATGATAGTTTTTAACAATAACTTGGCCTTTGATGTAGAGTGGGTCGCGGACAATTACATGGCAAAGATGGATCATAAAAGACCTGGTCGGCGACAGAAGTGATCTGGACCATCAGACCTTAAATCAGGCGTATCTCGCAATCCGTGATGAGTTAGCCGGCGAAAAATATATGATTTTGGGGTAGAACGAGCTACTTTAGCCAACCAACCTTGCTACGCCGGGTTGCGACGCTCGGAATTGCGAGAAACCCCTGATTTGACGGTCGTTTCCCTGTTTCAATTTCGTTTACTATAAATGGTAAGTTTTAGTTTGCTTATAACTCTTCATCCGTCGGGCTTTAGGAGTTGCGCCCAACGTGAAAAGAGCTTAGAATAATTAGGAGAACGGGTTGGTGAAGTCAAATAGGACACTTACTATTTTTGGCCGAAAACGTTGCGCACTATAGTAGACATCACGACCGTCCGTAAATAGTAAGTTTACTATTTATAGTAAGTCGCGAATTCTAGGAGTCCTAGTTATAGTTTGATTCTGATTTCTTTCTCGAGTACCCTTATTTAAAAGGTTATGAACTCATTTTTATGGATTCATTAATCTATTTTGAATTTATTTAGAATTTATTTCTATTTTCTGCTCTCTTTTCACGTGGATTCGAGAAGTCTCTGTGAGGAGTCCAGAGAAGTTCCGTGGATTCGGAATAGTTATCCTCCTGAGAAAGATGGTGCTCGACCTCACGTCCTCCCCTGCGTCAGCCTTGAGTAAAAAAATTAAGTTTTAATATATTGTATTATTGGCCAAATCAAACCTGTTTAGAAGCTAGGTTCATCAGTTCAATGGGGTTGATTTTAGAAGAGTTGGACCTCAACCATTTTGTATTTAGGGTTGAATTTTTGGACCTGGGCCCACCTCATAGTTCTAAATTTTGAATTCAATTCCATTGCTGGTGAGGTCGGGTCAATGACCGGCTGGTCTTATCAGACCCATTTGTACCTCAGGCGTAGGTCATGTGTACGTCAGTCACCACCATTTTTTAAATGCTGGCTTAAAATTCACGACAGCTGATGTCTTCACCTCTTAATTAACTTTTAAGTTCGTTCTACTACTCTGTCCTTGCTTTCCCTCTGTCGCGACTCAGGAACCAGTGTTTGTTACCAACCGATAGTGCTCACATGTAGAGATTTTCATGTGATCTGGACCATCGATATCCTAATTCCTGACGTAAATAAGCTCAGTGTCCGGTAATCTCCCTTTGTTGATGATGTCAACCTTTAATTCTTAAAGTTGGATGACATCCATTGAAGATTTTCTTTACATTGTTCTAAATTCGTTAACAAATAAAAGATGATCACAATCATCAGTCTCACGTAGCTTCCATGGCTTGAGTACACAGCGAAATCGGATTGCGTAAGCTCTTATCGTACTGAGTAAACTAAGTTGGGCCCACCTTAAATGTATGTGGTCTATCCAAGCCGTCCATCCGTTTTCCAACTAATTTAAGGGGTTGATCCAAAAATTGAAGCATATTAAAATATCAAGTGGATCATACCACTGGAAGCAGGGATAATGATTTCCACAGTTGAAACCTTTCTAGGCCCCATATTGATGTTTATTTGTCATCCAACCTATTCATAAGATCATGCAGGCATAGATGAAGGGAAAACACAAATATAAGCTTGATCCAAAACTTCCATGGCCCAAAGAATTTTTCAACAGTAGACTTTCAATTCAACTGTTTCCTGTGGTGTGGTCTATTGGATATGCCTCATTTTTGGGCTCAAGCCCTAAAATTATCTGATAAAATGGATGGACAGAGGATAAAATACATAAATCATGGTGGACCTCACAGCGTTTACTCAGTACGCTAAGCGTAGTGAGTAATCCGCTTCCGTACACAGCACAGACGGTTACGATCATCAGAGCACATAGCATGTGGACCCTACCGGCGGAGACTCGTGCGGAAACGGATTGCGTGGTGTGTCACACACACCACCGAACTTCATAGTTTGTTTACGACAAACCAATTCTGGGCCCACCCCGATGTATTTGTAATATTCATACCTTGATCCATTTGTCCATATCGTTTTTAAAATATGAGAGACCTTAGAGCCTACTATGATGTTTATTTGTCATCTAACATGTTCATGAGGTCTAAAAAAAAAAAAAACCTAGATGAAGTGATAAAACAAATATCAGATTGATGCAAAACTTCTTTAGGCCTAAGATGTTTTCAATGGTAGACGTTCAATCCCCACTACTTTATGTGGTGTGGTCCACTTGTGTCAAAGATATGAGTCATTTTTATTTTTCTTTTTGCAAAATGTCCGAAAATGATCTTGTATAATAGATGGACGGTGTGGATATAATGCATAAATTGTTGTGGGATCCACATAACTTGCTGACGTCAATACACCACGAAGGTGGGTGGTGCACACCACGCAATTCATTTCCGACTTGGAATTGGAATGTGTACTGGTTAGTCAGTTGTTAGTATGCTCTCATCATACTTAGTAAACTTTATTGGGAGCACCGTGAATGCTAGTTTATACACGCCGTCCGTCCATTTTCCTATATCATTTTAAGGGTTGAGACCAAAATGGGAGCATATACAAAGCTCAAGTGGACCATACCAGGAAATAGTGGAAGTATTGATTTCCACCGTTGGAACCTTCCTAAGCTGCACACTATATTTATTTGTCATCTAACCTGTTCATGAGATCATACAGACATGGATGAAGGGAAAACACAAATATTAACTTGATTTAAAACTTTTGTGGCCCCAAAGAACTTTTCAACCGTAGATATTCAATTCACATTATGGTGTGATCCCCTTTAGCTTTGGATATCTTATATTTTTTACTTATAGCCCTAAAATTATTCGATAAAATGGATGGACGGAGCGGATAAAATGCATAAATGACGGTTAGCCTCAATATGCAATCCGCTTCCTTTCGACTCATGCCGTATCGAAAGAGGATTCCTACTCATGCCGGATCGAAAGAGGATTTTCTGGTGTACCATTGTACACACCTCACCCCAGGTTGATAAGCTGATTGAGTTTGAATTGATGGATGGACCATCAAACCCCAATCCTAAACCATAACCCTAGAAGCTTAAACCCTAAGAATTTCAGTCCTAAACCATAAACTCATCTAATTCAACCCAACCAACCCAGTCAATCTAGTCGGCCTAACCCTGAACCCTAAGAAACCAAAACTCTGAAGCCTTGAGTCGGCTTGACGAGTCAAATGAACTGAGTCAATTCACCCGGTCAGCCTACCCGACCCCACAACCTAGTCAAGTCACCTAATAAAGCCACAACCCAAGCCCAAATAGAAAAATAATCAAAACTTCAAAGCAACAACCTTCACATCAGAACCTCCATACGTTTGGAGGATGCTGCCTGCCAAAGCAATGAATCCAAGTAGGGACCGGCGGCAGCCAGGTTGCCGCCGGTCACATGGCACTCCCCCTCTTTGGGGCAACGTCCCACAAGCATATAGAACTCTCCTTTTTCGAACCTTAAGTGTACAGTTGAAGTGCATTTACTCCGATGCCCATCTCCTTACTTAAAATTATCCTTTTACCACTTCATCCAACTCAGGAGATGATGTCATGTGGCAATATCCAATCACAACCCTTCAACCACCTTTTGTTCCTAGAATCACCAGGAATTACCAGAAAATTGGGTTGGGATACTATAAATAGCCCCCTCCCCTTCTCATTTCAACTCACTCACATTCCTAGAAGTCCCTTAGCCTTAGCCGTCCCTCCACCAAGGAGAGAGAGAGAGAGAGAGAGAGAGAGAGAGAGAGAGAGAGAGAGAGAACGCTCGGCCCCGGTCTAGCCTAGCCTTGTTAAAGTCCAAGCCTCGTAAGCCACTTACTCTAAACCACTCAATATAGCCTTGCTATACTACCGTTCAAGCCTTTATCAATTTAATCAAATCGACACATTAGCATCATGTAACATTCATTCCCTTTTCAACCCCCCTGCTCCTCATATACATCAGCATTATAGTGCATTTTCATCGTTTTAACGCATCTAATTGGCGGGTGTATATATGCTTTGAGGCTTGCTGATATAATTGAATCTTGCCGACAAATAACCTTAGCTAGTTAGCCATCATTTTAGCATATATATTGCATCCCATCATTTTCTCGTATTTAACTGGCCGGCATATGCTCTGAGACCTACCGATACAATCGCAGTAGTTTCATAAAAAACCGTAGCCGGTCTCATTATTTTATCATAAGCATCAATATAGCATTAAGCATTCCATATATACACATTGCACTGATCGTTTCAAACATATGCTCTGTGGCCTACTGATATCGGATCCCATCCATCATAAATTTAGATCGATCAATCACTATTGCCATTACATTGCATTAGACTATTTGTACATGAGAACTAACCTTATTCTTCATAATTAGTCAGATTTTGTAAAGTAAAGACCGTACATCTATATAGGTAGAGTGGATGCCTAATACATTCCTTCTCTGTAACCACGGTCCCTTACTTGGAATCATTAGAATATAAACTCACGAGTCATTTTAAAGTTAAGGATCTTCGGATTCTCAATCTTAAGCATTTCTATGGGGTCAAACCGACTATAGAATCGTAACAACTGATACGTGGCGACTCTGGTCAAATATAATACTCTTATACCCTTTAATGAAAGCCCTCAAGCAAGGCAACCAGTAAAAAGAAGGAAGAGTCGATCTCCTGTCCCCTTGAAAAATCCGCCCTCCAGCGTCTACAACCACACACCACTACCTAGGTAGTGTGCTGATGTCACCAAGTTTTGTGGGTCCCATCACGAGGTATGTGTTATTTCCAAACCGTCCATCCATTTTGCGAGCTCCTCATAAGGCTTCTAGCCAGAAAATAAGAGATCTGAATAGGACTGCACTGCAAAAAGTAGTGGGGGATTGAACGTATACCATTGAAACCTTTTTAGGTGTCATGTAAGTTTTGGATCAATAATTTTTTTGTTTTTTCTCTTCATCCAGGTCCATGTGATCTTATGAACAAAATGAATGGAAAATAAACATTATGGTGGGCTCTACAAAAGTTTAAATGGTGAGAAATATTGTCAAGCATGCTGCCTCATTAATAACCTCGCTTGCTAATCATGATCACCCGTCACATGAAATTTTGCTCTCCTAAAGACATGCATATGATTGTGCCATCGCATTAATAACAAAATTCATATGGCCAAAGGTAAATCAAACAAAGATATCCTCGAGTCAATTTTATTAGCATCAAACCTATAGTGGTGACACATGGTGACCTCTTATTGGTGCCGAAAATAGATGCAAACAGCTCCCACAATATGAATGGCATTGATTCACCAACATAGATTTAAGATCCGGCAACTCAGTCCGACCCATCTTGCTTCGAGTCAAGTCGCCACTCAGCCTTGTCATATTGAATCAGCCCAACTTGTCCAGGTCACTCGTAATCTCAAAACGGATAGGGGTCCGACAGTCCGAGTCAGAATCTAAAACCATGCTCACCAAAATCGAGCCCATGTAAACCAAGGTGGGTTCTTCAGATTTCGTGTCTATGTATAGTATGTGAGAGATTTGAGTCCTGTAACATGGCATGGAGTGGGCCTCGTTCTTGCATGGGCTTTGCTAAACTTCTTTAAAGGCCCAGAACAGGTCCATTTACGACTTCAACGTGCAGGGTTGGGCCTGAATGGGCCAGGCATGAGACTCAATTTAAACCAGAATAAAATCAGACCATCAAAGCCCGGCCATATCAGACATGGTCCACTCAAAACCAGATAAGTTATTCAAATGTCATGATCAAAGATAATAGGTTAATTGCCAACGACAACTACAAGATCTGTTCTTGATGATGAGATATGGCAGACCCAAATTTTTTTAAAAATAGAAAAAGAATAAAAAAATTTCCTTAAAATGGCCGACAAAAGAGGATTAATATTACTTAAGTAATGAAGCCAGCACATGGATAGAGAGTCTTTAGTAGAAATGGACGAATAATATCTCATGATCTCTGACAAATGTGGGTCAGATCCCATTGGACGGATTCTGACACATGGACACATTGCCGGAGCTCCGGCGGAAATTAACTCACAAAAATTCTCTAAGATGTCTACATGGAGTCAAACTGATAAACAACCGGATTGATTAAGTGGCCTCAATTACATCTGCAACCCTTTTAAATCAGTAGCTCTATACAAACCCACATGTTGTCATTCCTCTTCTAAGTCTGACTGTTTTCCTTCTGCTAGAGAGAGAGAGAGAGATTAGACCACTTCCAAAAAAGAAAACAAAGCAAGAAATGAAGAGATTAGACCACTTCCAAAACACGATATCTTGAAAATTTGAAATTATAGGTAATAGTCTTAAGAGAAATGCAGGACGCAAGTTGCCTGCGCCCCGTCGGGGGCAGACCGACATGCCTGTGAGAAATCTACCATGTCCATCAGTTTCTCCAACTCATGTTAGGATATGATGCTAAAAATAAACAGATTGGATGTCAAATAAACAGTACATTGGATATCCATTCACTATTGTTTTCCTGTGGTGTGGTCCATTTGAGATTTATATCCCTCTAATTTTTGGGATCAAGCCCTAAAATGATCTGTAAAAATGGATGAACGGAATGGATGAAACATATACATCATGGTGGGGCCCACAGAGCACTGACCATCAGCCACCCGGCTGGTGGCAGGGGGAGTAGCCAATCCGTTTCCTATTCAAACCATCCAAATCATGGGGAACTGCGTGGATGGAGGATTACTCGAAATTCATACTGATTGAGCAATCCTAACCATCCAACTGATAGCTATCAAATGGATGGTTAAAAGAAAAACTGTTAGCGGTCCAAATTCATTCATTAAAAAAAGGGTGTTTATTATTATCTGCTCAGTGTTAATTTTGAGTTGTAATTCATCCAAGATTGGCTCAGTAGCTTGGGTGGGCCTTAATCAGGCTAATTTCGTTCTCAGTATCACGATTCCACGCATGGTTTACATGTTAGCACGTATGATCCACACGCGTGGGACTACCAAACTTAAAAACAAGGTAATTCGGAAACTAGGTGCAAGGTTGGCTGAGATTGTAAATTGCTGAATGGTATTAAAAATAAAATAAAATAAAAAATCTTTGTGGGTGAGTTGCGAAAGGTAATTTATGTATGAATCTCATCGCAACCTTCAGTAATGAGCAGTGATCAGAAGTGGGCCATCATCCAATCTAGTGTCGAGTGTAGAAAGTGATGAAATTCAGCTTTATCTTATCGAGGACAGATGCAATTCAAACGTTTCTACTTTAACCTTCAAGTACAAATCAATGTGTGGAGCCCACAGTAAGATGATCAGGCCAATACACACCTCGGGTGGGAACATCACAGGGAATAGTTGGAACGGGGACACCCACCATTAAAACCCTTCCGTTTAAGATTTGGGGTCTACTGTGTATTGTATATGCTATCTAATCCATTCATAGGATTCATCGGCTGGGATGAATGGATACCCAAAAAACTCAGACCATTCCAAAAATCAGTTGGGCCACAACACGTGATTTTAGAGGATTTAGGCATGATTTTAGATGGTGTTACTCACCTGAGTTTTGAGATCCAAGGAGAATATGGACGGATTGGATGTCATTAAAACATCATGATGGAACCCACATCGATTTATACGTTAAGCTAATCCTATAAACGTTTGTATTTGAATCGGACCTCTTATCACCCAAGTGGAATTTTGGGCAGGAAACGAAGAAAAAAAAAGGGACAGAAACCAGATGGAAATTACAGAATTACCATTGTATTCCACGCCCTTCGTGGACTGGAGGATGTATTTGAAGGTCTCGATATCGCAGGGGAGCGTGAGGGCGCCGTTGGGATCGAACCCAAACTCCTCCTCTGCCTTCTCCAGCAACACCTTGAACACCGGGAGGCTTAGATAGCTCGTGGGGATGATGAATCGCCGCAGCTCCGGCCCCACGTAGACCGCCAAATACCCCTTGGGAATGTCCGGCAGGTGGTCAGGGCTGGGGCAGCTTTCCTCTTCGGAATCGGAGATATGGGCTGAGTTCTTCAGACGCTTGTTGATGGAAGGAGGGATCCCCGACGGCTTCTCCGACCCACGAGCTTTCGGATTAAGGCTGATCGACTGCCATTTCTGGAGCATCTCTCTCAATCGGACTATATGCCGGATTCCGGTCACCTTTACTCCGTCCTCCGCCATTGTCAAAGATGGCCTACGGTAACCAACGGCAGGATTTCGTAATCGGGGTGTGGTAACTGGATTTGAGAGAAGAGATAGTCTCTTGAGATCATCCAGCGGCTGTGGGTACGTAGGTGGGCCATGGCACGTGCATGCATGCAAAATACAAATGGAAGACGAGCATTATTCCGGAAGACGGGGATCGTAGTTTAAAAACTCGAAAAAATTCAACTTGACTAGAACAAAACTCGATCTGAGCATAGATGCATGTGATCTCACGGCACACGCGTAAGAGATCCAAGCCATCCATCAGGTGGTCACAGTGTAGATTACCTAGCCCAAGAATCTGGCCTATACACCACTCTGCTTTTGGGCCAGGCCAGATCATCTACACCGTCGCTTCGATCTTGCAACCTTGTGTGATGTATAGCGGGCCGGTCGCAGATAATTTCATAGCCAAGATGAACCGGAAAATGCTCAACTGGAGACTGAGGTGATCCGGACCGTTAGAACTTAAAACGGACGTATCTCGCAAATCTGAATGAGCTATCAGACGTACTATATGTGATTTTTGGCCTCTGATCCATTGAATGTGGAACGTTGCAAATATTCGTTTCACCGTGGGCTTGATAATCAAGTTCTGATCAGATAAGTTTCGGTATGTGACCATCCAGCATGGTTCTCATCAGATGAGCGGTCTAGATCATCTCACGAATATTTCTTTCTTTTTTTTTCTTCCGAAAATATGCATCAGAGAGGACTGTGTCACGTGCTCTCTCTACACTACATGCGGAGACTTCCCAACCTGGCACGCGAGTGGGATATCGTACATGTGTTTAAGGTGGGTCCCGCCTTGAATACAACATGGCTAAAATGCTAAACCACATCTGATCGTTGGATGTGGACCATTAGTAAGTTGTTTTGAACCGTCCATTAGTAAGGTGTGACGCATGTGATCCACACATTACTCGAGAAGATGTCCTAAATGTTCAGTCGATGGCACGTGTGAGGCGTGTAAATTTTTAGTTGAAAATGGATACGCAGATCGAGACCACACCACATCCGCGAGAAAACAAAGATAATCTTGATCCAAAACTTTTATGGCCCGTTGAAGCTCATTCAACACGGTTTCCTGTAATGTGGTCCACTTGAGACTGGGATATACTTTAGTTTTAGTCTCATATAATAAAATGATCTAGAAAAATAGATAGACGACGTGGATGAAACACATACATAATGGTGGGGCCCACAGAGCACCACCACCAGCCATTGGCTGGTGGCAGGGAGAGTAGCTAACCCCTTTTGGGATTGCTATATCCCGAGATTGCTATATGGGAGTCCGGATCCTCTGTTATCCCGAGTCGCTATATGGACGCGGATTGCGTACTGCCCCTTTCCTAGCTCCGAACGGGCAGTTATGTGGGCGGGCCCACCGTGATGTATCTGTACATCCAAGCCGTCTATCCCTTTTCTCATAATATTTTAAGGCAAAAACAAAAATGAAACAGAATATATGGTCAAATGGACCACACCCACAGAACTTAGGCATTTTAACGCAACCAAACTTATTATTTGGTGTGGTTTACCTGAGGGTTGGATCTGCCTCATTTTTGTGCTCATGCCTTAAAATAATATGAGAAAAAAGGATTGACTGCTTGGATGTACAGATGCATCACGGTGGGCCCGCCCACAGAACTACCCGTTCCGAGCTACGGACGGGCGGGGGTTGTACGCAGTCCGCGTCCTTGCTATATCAGGTTTGTTGGCACGATCACGGGATTAAAGCGTCCAATCCCTTTCAATCTCTCTAACCAAACACGTCCCAGTCAATTATGAAGGGATTAGGGTGGATTGAATGGGATTTAAAGGTAAAATTTTGAAAGGATTAGGGTGGATTGAATGGGATTTAAAGGTAATGATGGTGATGCCAGTGGATTTCTTAAGATCCATGGGATTGCTATATCTCCGGATCAAGATCTTTGGCACGCTTGACCAATCCCGAGATCTATCTTCCAATCCCATCCAATCTGCCCGGCCAAACAGGCCCTCAAGGAATTACTGTTATCTAAATACGCGCGAGGACAGATTAAAAAGGACGAGTGGCGGCACAGGTGCCAACGCAACAAACGTACGAGAGATCCCGGCTCATATCTCAATCCAGTCCACTCATCAAGGGAGTGATACTTGTACGGAAGAACGAACGGTTAGAAAGTAGATCACCAACGAGCTGCATCAACGTACACGTGTAGCCCACACGATGAGTGGGGCAACCTTGTTTTTGGCACAGATCACGTACAATTGTGCACGTGTGCCGCGAATCGCCTCTTCAATCTCCGCATCCACACACGCACGTCAAATGCAGATCGTTGGTTAACATTCTTCCAACCGTACGTCCATTTCTTCATACATGTGCGGCCCACTAGATAAATGATATTCCCCAGCGGCAAGAATCTCTAACGAACTCCCCAACTGCATGATTCCGTATAAGTTCCATGCACCACCGGCTCACGTTAGCAAAAATCCAGCAAAAAGAAAAAGCGGCGAAGGAAGAAGAGGAGATCCAGATCCGGATCCGGATCCAACGGATCTGAGAGAGAGAGAGAGAGAGAGAGAGAGAGAGAGAGAGAGAGGAAAATGCGACGTATCGGGTACCTGTATCGGCAAAGGGAAGAGCCGGATTCGACATCAGCAGCGGCTACAAGAGGGAAGAGAAGAATCCGCCATTATAGCTCCCAGAGAGGAAAGGCGTTGCGGAGAAGAGAGAAATGGAGAGAGATCCGATAGTATTCAGAAATTGCAGAGATCTCAACTAAACGCATCTCTATTTCTTTTATATAGCTTTCACCGCGTCGGTTTCGTTTTCCATCCAAACAACGGTTGAGAGATTTCTGGGAAAAATAGAAACGCTAAACGAAAGGTTGCGGAGAATAGGGAAATGGGAAAGAGACGGGAGCTTGTTTATATTGCTGGCTTAGTCAAATTGCCACGTGGCATTGAAGATGGATTGGATCGGAAGCGTACACGTGGCATGCGCTGGACGCAGATTTGAACCGTGCATATCGTGGGGAACGTTGTGGAAGGAGGACAGCTTGGGAAAAGAACATGGATTTGGTGTGATCTTAACCGTATGGTTTCGCCAGTGAATGTGACCGGAAAAATGGATGGTCAGGATCATCCGATCAGAATGGGTTCCGTGAACATTGGGTCCCCACGAAATTGGACGGTTTAGGTGGGCTTTGTCTCAAGAATCAGGTCATGAGTCGGGCCTGACAATCGAACTTGGGTAGGGCTGTCAACGGATCGGGTTCTCTCGTTTGGGCCGGAGTGGATGCATTTAGGGGTGTATATCGAGTCGAACCGAGTCCGCTTGCCTCAGCTCGGCTTGGCTCGAACAGTGGCTGACCTTAGCTTGAACTTGACTTGACTCGGTCCTCGAACTTGACTGGCCGGCTTGGCTCGATTCGGTCAACACTAGGGCTGTTCACAAGTCAAGCTAGCTCGAAAAGCTCGCTCGACTCGGATTGACTCGGCTTGAATGGCCGATTCGAGCCGAGCCAAGCTAATTATTTGAAGCTCGAGTTGAGTTCAAGCCAAGTTCAACCAGGAGGCATTTCAACTCGACTCGACTCGGCTCGATTAATAAATATATTAAATATTCTATAATATATATATATATATATATAATATATATATATATATATATATAATATATATATATATATATTATATATATATAAGTTTTAAGTTTAAACTTAAAAAAAAAAAAAAAAAAAAAAAAAAAAAAAAAAACCCTAGAGTCTCTACCTGACCGCACGCACCCCCTTCCTTTTCTCTTTTTTTACTTTCTATGCCCATTGCCAGCCGCACGCCCGCCCCAACCACCACCACCAGTTTTCATTTCAGCTCCACAATAGTATGATTTCAATCTCTTGAGATCTACTTCTTAGGTGAGAAACCCAAGAAATTCGAGACGGGTTCTTCTCAGATTTGTTAGAGCTTCAAGGAAATCCAGTGATCTGATTGGCTAGAGCTATTTACTTGGATTTCTGATCTGTGTTCTACTCTGTTTCTTTTCTAGTACTTGGATTTCTGCTGGTGGAAGAACATCAAGAACATATCGATTCTTACAGGTTTCCTCATCCAATTCGAAGCTTTGTTTGATTTTTTCATCGGGTTTTGCTTTGATTCTCTTAAGATGTTTGAATTTTTCATCAATGGAGGAGGATTAAGAACAGAATCCATTACTCTCTCACTCAACAAGCTCGAGCTCGACTCGAGGTAAACTCGACTCAACTCAAACCACTAGCTCAACTCGAACTCGACTCGACAGATTTGGCAAACAAGCCAAGCTTCAATGTTGAGCTCGAGGCCAAGCTCGAGCTCGAGCTCGAACTCGAGTACATCATGGACAAGCCAAGCCAAGCTTGGCCCACCTCGACTCGACTCAACTCGATTCGATGCCCACCTCTAGTCAGCACCTCGGGCCAGCTCGGGCCGAGTTCGAGCCAAGATCGAGCCGAGTTCGCCATTGAGACATTTCCACAAACACCTGAACTGCAACTTCAAAAATCAACTATACAAATAGAGGTAATTTGTTTTACAGGTGTTTTTCTCAAACACCTTCTAAGTAATATTTAAAATAAATAAAATAAATTTTAAAAAAAAAACAAAGAGAATAAAGGTTTTTGTTTAATGTACAAACCTTCCTTGCCACCAGTCAAACCTTCCTTGCCCACATTCCGTTGAGTCATTTTATCAAACAGTTGGTGGGCAACATCAATGGCAAAGTAACCGAGTCATCGAACTAGTTCGATCCGAGTTCGACTCGAGCTGGATTCGATCCGAGTCGAGTCGAGCTGGGGCCTGCTCGAACTCATTTTCGAGCTCAAAAAATCGGCTCGACTCAGCTTCAACTTAGCTTCGAACCAAGTTAAATCGAGCTTTTTCGAGTCGAGTCGAGCGAGCTAACCGAGCTAGCTCAGTTCATGTACACCCCTAGATGGATTGGTTCCTCCCCCTGCCACCAGCCCGGTGGCTGGTGGTCGGTGCTCTATGGGCCCCACCATGATGTATGTGTTTCATCCATTTCTTTCGTCCATTTTTACATATCATTTTAGGGCTTTATTCCAAAAAGAAGAGGGATATAAATCTCATTTGGACCACATCATATAAAACAATAGTGATTGGATATCCACCATTAAAATCCTCATAAGGCCCACTGTACTGTTTATTTGACATCCAATCTCTGTTGATTAGGTCATACAGACCCGGATGAAGTTAAAAAAAATAAAAATAAATAAAAAAACAAAGATCAAATTGATCCAAAACTTTTATGGCCCCCAAATTTTTTAATGGTCGACATTCATTCAATATTGTTTCCTGTATTGTGGTCCACTTGAGATTGGTATATACCTCGTTTTTGGTCTCATACTATAAAATAATCTAGAAACATAGATGGACGGCATGGATGAAACACACACATCATTGTGGGGCCCACAGATCACCAATCCGTTTCCGTGATACCAGGGTAGCACGAAAGACAGTTTAGCCCTTAACGTGGGCCCCGCCCTGATGTATCTATTCAATATCCACGCCGTCCATCGTCTTTTTTCTAATCATTTTATTATTTCATCCCAAAAATAAATCAGATTCAATTATTAAGCAGACTATACCATAGGAATCAGTGGTGATTGACCATTATTGGACCACGAAAGTTTTGGATCATTTTTTTCCCTTCATCCAGCCTCACGTGACCTTATAAACGGATTAAATGGCAAATAAATGCTACAACAACAATAAGATTCGCCTAAGAAGTTTTTAATGGTAGGGTGTTTGATCACCCTCATTTCCTGGAGTATGTACCACATGAATTTTGGATTTTCTTCAATTTTTGTATCATACCTTAAAATGATCAGGAAAAATGGATGGGACGGCATGGATATAGAGTAGAAACAACAAGGTAGGCCCCACAGTAAGGACCGCACCACCTTGGGTTAGTCTGGGGTCTCATGTAATGCTTTTAAAAAAGTTAATTATTTCAAACATGATGCTTACAAGTTACAAATGTCTTATAAGTTATTCCACATGATCTTTACCAAGCATGAAGCCGATTGGTTGGTGTACCACACACTGCCGACCTAGATGGTATGTTTACGTCACCAAGTTTCATGGGTATGTATTATATCTAAACTAGGATAGTCTTAATGCTTGAGCCGAAAATACAACAAATCCAAATATCAAGTGGAAATAGGGCTATTCACGAGTCAAGCTAGCTCAAAAAGCTCGCTCGACTCGGCTCGAGTAAGCTCGGATTGACTCGGCTTGAATGGTCGATTCGAGTCAAGCCAAGCTAATTATTTGAAGCTCGAGTTGAGTTCAAGCCAAGTTCGACCAGGGGGCATTTCAACTCGACTCGACTCGAAGCTCGAATTCGAGCTTGACTCGAGCTCGATTAATAAATATATTAAATATTATATATATATATATTATATATATATATATATATATATATATATATTTATAAGTTTTAAGTTTAAACTTAAAAATAAAAAAAATAATAATAAAAAACAAACCTTAGAGTCTCTATCCAACCGCACGCATTCCCTTCCCTTTCCCTTTCTTCTCTTTCTCTGCCCACTACCAGCCGCACATCAGCCCCGACTACCACCACCAGTTTTTATTTCAGCTCCACAATAGTATGATTTCAATATCTTGAGATATACTTCTTAGACGAGAAACCCAAGAAATTCGAGATGGGTTCTTCTCAGATTTGTTAGAGCTTCAAGGAGATCCAATGATCTGATTGGCTAGAGCTCTTTACTTGGATTTTTTATTTGTGTTCTGCTCTGTTTCTTTTCTAGTACTTGGATTTCTGCTGGTGGAAGAAGATCAAGAACAAATCGGTTCTTACAGGTTTCCTCATCCGATTCGAAGCATTGTTTAGTTTTTTCATCGGGTGTTGCTTTGATTCTCTTAAGATTTTTGAATTTTTCATCAATGGAGAAGGATCAAGAACAGAATCCATTACTCTCTCACCCAACAAGCTCGAGCTCGACTCGAACCACTAGCTCGACTTGAATTCGACTCGACAGCTTTGGCAAACGAGGCAAGCTTCAATGTTGAGCTTGAGGCCTAGCTCGAGCTCAAGCTCAAACTCGAGTACATCATGGACAAGCCAAGTGTAACATCCCAGATTTTCACTGTTTTAGATTTCCAAAAATCTTTGATTTTTTTTTTAATTAACTTATACTATCATGTACTGACCATTAGCACTCAATGTTAGCTTATACACGAGTTAATTAATCCAAGATTAGCCCAATTTAATAGACCAGACAGGCCATGATAAGGCCTAGTGCAGGCCGCTAAGCCAGATGACTATTTACACTTAAAGACGGCCCGTGTGGGCCACCCAGCAACCGAGGAGGGTCAGAAAAATCTAAAACTTTAGAAAATCATAGATCTCACTGGGCTTGTAGTCCATCGCGGACTGCGGACTCAGTGGACACCCAGAAGTACCATCTGGCGCTTGCCCAATGCGCCCCACCAATGCCAGATTAAAATCTGGCACTGACAAAAGAAACTGAGACTCCGGGCATTCCAGCCGTCGAATTTCTTCCAAATTTACGGTGAAGGTTTAATGTATTTTTCAACGCCTGCCCACCAAATCTGCGCCCCGATCGTGGTACGATGACCGTTGATCGTAAATCGGACCCGTGCGATCAAACCCCATATCCGATCGCTCCCAAATTTTGCATGGCCCTTCATCGGGCTATGGATCACCTACCCTATAAATTTCATGGTCAGAGGGCACCAGAAATGCCCCATCAATCAGAATGGCCTCTAAAGGGCCACTTAAAGGTCGGAAACGCTTGCTCAGATCATATATCCGTTCATCCGTTCGCCCTAAATTTTTGCATAGACCCTAGTCAAGCCATAGGGCACCTACACACCAAATTTGGTGGTTAGAGGGGTGATAGGGCCACCCCAACTTCAATAGGGAGCTCTAGAAGGCTAGTTTGGGAAATTGTGGGAACTTAAGTGATTTGAGTCGTCCACCCTTATGCAAACTTGAGGATTTTGGGCCGTTAGTTTGTGACCAAACTTCACACATCGAATAAGGATATTTCCCTCCTCATATCCGTATAGCCGCGGCCCCGATCGATTATCGGTGACCGTTGAATAGACTTCTAATCATATCCGTCGATTAACGCATCCAAATGGCGGGCCGATCATATCCATACGTAGATCATCACTAGGGCCAACTATCCAACGGTGAGTATCGACTCCTACACCCTTTAGTGGGCCCTAGAGCTTGAAAGACCCTCCCATAGGTCTAATATAGTAAAAACCTAGCCCTTGGGGCTATTTGCACAAAAATTGGCATTATAAAAGGTCCTATTTGGACACCCCCCTCTCCCCATACGAATTTTGCCCTAAAGAAGAGAAAGAGAGAAGAGAGAAAATGGAGAAAGAAAAAAGGGTGAAGATGAGCAAGGTGGACTCTCAATCAAGGTGGGGCCCAAGGGAATTAATCTCTCCTCTCCCTACACCTTCTCCAAGGGGAAACCCATCCGAAAATCGCCCTCTTCATCTCGTGGATCGTTTAGGTAAGATCCAACCCTCTTTTTCTTTGAATACCCTTGTAAGGAGAGGGGTTTTGCTTGTAAATCTAACATGTGAAGTTGTTTTAGGGATTCCGGCCGATCGTCCCAAAAGCCCCTTTCCTAGGACGTTTTTCCGTGTCGCCAACGATCCATCGGTGCGGACTATTGCTCTTAGGTGGCCTAGCACCAACTTTAATACGGATATAATGATTTTGAGTGCTTGGATGTCGTATTTGGAATTCTAGGAAACCCTAGGGATTTTCATGATGTTGAATTTGTTAGAATACGCATGTTTAATTCTCAAACGTTATATATATGGTGCCTTCACATGATTTTATGTTGATTGATAACATGCTTGTGGTTGTTGATACATTTCCATCATATGCAATGCTTTAATTGTGTGTGTGATTATTTACAAATGCTTATGATCCCTCAAGATGGGGGAAGTGTGTAACTTCCTCACACAACACACATTCACTCACATGCACCTAAATTTCATGATGTTACTTGACTGCTTGTTAAAGATATTTGTTTGTATGGATAGGATGCATGAGTTTATGACATGGATGTACTAGCTGATAGTATGAGTAGTGAGCATTTTGTAGATACCTTTCCACTCTCTTGGGATGGTCAGGAACCTGACGAGAGAGGGTAGCCCCATCGGTAGGACTACGCTAAGGCTAGACTCGCGGATTGGGCGGGAGTGTTCGGGTGGCTGTAGTTCGACTACATGGGACCTTTGTGCCCGAGGTCATTCGTTTCATGCTCGCCTGATTTGTGCGGTTCAGCCCACTACCTGATCATCCCTGTCTGTTAACCATGTTCGCCCACATATGTATGAAACCTGATGCACCCTATAACCTTTGTGGCCCACTGAAAATTTGACTACAATTGGTCCACAGTCTCGTGAGCCGGGCATGGTGGAATGGGACACCGTGTCCGAGCTGTCGGCCTACGCTGGGGTACCGCGCCTCCCCGTAGTGACCGCGAGCGATCCCTTCTCTATCGGCACTCCTCATGTGCTTGGAGTCGGGAATGAGGACCCCGACGGGATCACGGACCGCGAGGACTCGGCCTCACACGTTGTTGGGACCTTGCCCTCGCAACCAGATTAGGGCAGTGACATGTAGGGTGATCCAGAATCCCCAACCTGCTGGATGAATGGACTTTAATTAAAAACTCGGCTAACACGACCGCACTTCACGCATTAGATAGGGTGGCGACTCGGGAGTTGAGGTCGCACTGAGGGAGTGATGACATTTGCGATCGTAGACGTAGTCGCTTGAGGGAGCGTTGTGGCGAGGGCATGCATCATATCATTGCATTTCATGCGCATTTAATAAGAGTTATAGGCGTTGCTGAATTCCTGCTTTTCATTAAATTCCTATTATAATTGATGCCTGTTACAACTTAAGATTAATGGTTCACACTGAGTTGATCACTCACTCCCACTCTGGGACGGTGTTTTAAAACACCAACCAGACGCTTCCATAGATGCAGGTGGCGAAGTTCAGGAGGAGCCTGGCATTGCGGACTTGGATGTGGAGGAGGAGTACTCCTACTTCCAGTTGATGGATGGAGCTGCATCGGATCCGTAGCGGGGACGACGGACTGCTGAGCCGAGAGCTCAGCCCTATTCTTTTGGACATGATATTATTTTTTTGTGATTTTGACGGGTGGCGCCATGTGCCCCTTATTCTTTTGGACGTGTATATATTATATACTTGTGTTGTTTTTCTTCCGTTTCAGTAGACCTGCGTTTGTGTTTCATGTTTCAGTTTGTTCCAAATTGCGCAGTTAATCAGACTAACACTAAAACCCTTAAACACATGATAAGTGACCTCGGAAACTCGGGAGTTGCGTATATACTCGACCCCCGATTTTCAGGGCGTTACACCAAGCCAAGCTTGGCCCACCTCGACTCAACTCGGCTCGATGCCCACCTCTAAGTGGACAACACTTCAAAGCGCGCGCAACGAGAAATTGAACATATACCATTAAAATCCTTTTGGGGTCACATAAGTTTTGAATTAATATGATGTTTGTTTTTCCTCTTTAATAAGGTTATTAACCTTATTAATAGATTGGATGGAAAATAAATGTTATGGTACCCTATAAATATTTTAATTATGAGAATTATTGTCGCGATTGCTATTTGTGGCATAGTACACTTAAGCCTTATATATGACTATTTTTGGCTTATGCTAGTAACTTTTATCTCCTCTGCTAACCTGATTGGTGTGTTGATGTCTTCAAGTTCTATGGATATTATTACCAGTTGTGCTATATTCAAATCATCTATTCCTATGATGGGCTCGCCGTAAGGCTTCAGGCAAAATATAAGGTAGATCCAAAGAACAAGTGGACCATACTCCAAAAAGTAATGGGGAATGAATGTATACCATTGAAACCCTTTTAAGGGTTGGAGAAGTTTTGGATCAATATAATATTTTTTTTTTCTCTTCATTCAAGTATACTTAGATCTTATGAACAAATTGAATTAATGGAAAATAAACCTAAATGTTGGCCTTACCTGTGTTTTAATGTTGAGAGTCATTGTCATATTACTATTTGTGGTGTGGCCTGCTTGAGCTTTGAGTAAGATTCAATTTTGAACTCATTCACTGAAATGAGTTTATTGAGCGTCTACCATGTAAACCTTCATGGGTTATGGAAGTGTTGGATCAATCAAATATTTGTTTCAATGGAGGTAGTTCAATCAACACTACGCGGTCCACTTGAGATTTGGATCAAACTCATTTTTGAGCTCATGCTATAAGATGATAGGGAAGAATGGGTGGACGGCATGGATGAAACACACATCATGGTGGGGCCACGAAGCACTGACCAGTAGCCATTGGCCAGTGTCAGGGTGAGTGGCTGATCCGTTTCCGCACTAACCTGCTACAACGGCAAGAGTTAGAGTAATTCTGCATGTGCTCGTGCGGCTTACCGGTGATTTGCAAACGCACGTGTGAAACTCGCTACTGAAGTGACGTCTAATTATATGGTCCCACCATGATGTATGTTTTATATCCACACCGTCCATCCATTTGAAGAGATCATTTTAGGCTATAAGTGAAGAATAAGTTATATCAAAAGTTCGAGTGGACCCACCACTGAAAACAGTGGATAGAGTGACGCCTACCATTAAAAGCTTCTAAGGGCCACAAAAGTTTTGGAAGCTGATATTTATGTTTTACCTTCTTTAATGTCTGTGTGAACTTATGAATAGGTTGGATCTCAAATAAACAACATGGTGGACCTTAGGAAGGTTTCAACGGTGAGCGTCACTCTTCCCACTGTTTTCTGCGGTGGGTGCACTCCAGCTTTGGATCTGCCTAATTCTTTGGATAATGCCCTAACATGATATATCCAAGTGGAATGGGCGGTGTGAATATAAAACATACTTCATGGTGGGGCATAGAAATGGGTGACGTCACTTTAGTGGCGAGTCTCGTTACTAAACCTCTTAGCTAATCCGCATCCGCATCCCCTTTGGTGGGTCCTGTTGAGAAAGGTCTTAAATCTAAGGTTTTGAGGTCGTTCGACCGGTCGTGGGAAGCTTCGACTGGTCGTAGGAGACGCTCGACCGGTCGTAGGTTCGAGCCCTTGTACGACTCAAAGTCCAGCAAGTTTTTTGCTGTTTTTTTACTGTAGCTACGACTGGTCGAAGTCATCTACGACTGGTCGAAGGTGGACCAGTCGAAGACTGGCTACGACTAGTCGAAGGTTACGCAGTTTGTTGCGCGATTTTGCTAAAAACTGCGGATTTGAGTCCTTTCGCAACTGGGATGCGGAAGGGAAGTTTCCTAAACTATAAATAGGTATTCCTAGGGTTTTTCTAGGAAGTTGTGATGAATGCTAAGGCTTTCTAAAAGGGTTTCAGGGTTTCTAAAGGGTGTAGCAAGGGTGAGATTTGAGGTTGTTCGAATCGGGTAAGTCCTTTCTCTTTGTAATTGATGCTTTCATAGTGGTGATCTGTCGCTTTGTGCTGTGGTTTTTTCCCGCAAGAATTTTCCACGTTAAATCTGTGTGTTATCTTTTCTTGTGTGTGCTTGGTGCCATTGGATTACCATCCTAGATCTAGATCTGTGTGATTCCGCAGGCCAAAAATCCCAACAAGTGGTATCAGAGCTATCGGTTGGGACACAGATCTAAATCTGAGGGATTAGTAATAATGGAGAGCGCTAGGTATGATATTGAGAAGTACTCAGGGAAAAATAATTTTGAGTTATGGAAGATCAAGATGATGAGTTCCTTAATCAAGCAAGGCGAAGATGGTGCTCTTGAGGAGCAGAAGTCCACCATGAAAGATGATGATTGGAATACTCTTGATAAGAAAGCCTTATCATCGATCCGTTTATGTCTCACGGATGAGGTTCTCTACAATGTCATGAGGGAGAAAACTGCGGCTAATTTATGGGCGAAGTTGGAGGATGTTTATGTGAAGAAATCCTCTGAAAATCGTCTGCACTTGAAGCGGCAGTGGTATAACTTCAAGATGGCAGAGGGTGGAGATCTGGAGGCTCACATCAGCAATTTTAATAAATTGGTTTGCAAATTGCTCGATGTGGATGAAGTGATGAAAGATGAAGAACAAGCATGTATGTTGCTGAATTCTCTCCCGGCGTCCTATGAGTCATTCAAGGACACTATGTGCAGCATGAATAAAACTCTGAGTGTCGACACTGTTATCTCAGCCCTTCAAGGGAAGGCTATGAAACAGCTAGACAACAACATAGGGACATCTTCTAATGCACTATTTACAGTGGGTAGGAATTCTGAACACGGTACAGGTTCTTCAGGTTCTAGATCCAAATCCAAGGGCAAGGGCAAAGGAAAGGTAAAGTGCTGGAATTGTGGGAAGGAAGGACATGTGAAAAGGGATTGTGAAAATCCTAAATCTAAGAGGGAAGATTCTGAGGCTTCATGCAGGGAGGCTAACACTGCCACATCAGATGAATCGAGTGGATGTGATGGTGACATTTTGTCTGTGTCTTCGCTCAGACGGTCATACGATGATCGTAAGGACAAGTGGATGCTAGATACAGGGACATCTTTTCACATGACTCCTCATCGGAGTTGGTTCACCAGTTATAGGGAGTGCGATGGTGGTCAGGTATTTATGGGCAATGATATTGCCTGTAATGTTGTAGCTATTAGTACGGTACGCATCAGGATGTTTGATGGGGTGGAGCGTACCTTGACTGATGTCAGGCACGTTCCTGATTTAAAACAGAATCTGATTTCTCTTGGTATGCTTGAGGCAAAGGGATGCAAGTACACAGGTATTAATGGTGCTCTTAAGGTATCCAAGGGGGCACGGGTAGTCATGAAAGCGCAACGACTCGATCACGTTTACAGGTTGATCGGGAATACTTCAAAAGGTGGAGCTACAGTGGATGTAGCGAATTCCACCTCTGCACGTGTGTGGCATGATGGGCATGGCCACATGAGCGGGCAGGGCAGGAAGGTTGAGACGTGCGGACAGGGATACAGAGCAGGTGGAGCAGCCACCTGTGAGAAGAACCACATGGCATGATTGCAGGATATCGGTAAGGTACATGGACCACTCCAATATTGCAGGGGATTCATCTTCTATTCTGATGGCTCTAAGTGAGCCTGGTGCTGAGAAGTGAAAGGTGACTATGAGCGATGTGATGGATTCGTTGTACCAGACCGACATATGGGAGTTGGTGGAGCTTCCAGTGGGCCGGTGAGCGGTTGGATGCAGGTGGATCTTCAGGAGGATACGGCATAGATACAGGGCGAGGTTGGTAGCGAAGGGTTATGCTCAGAGAGAAGGGATCGGCTTCTCAGAGATATTCGTGCCGACGGTATAGCAGATATCTATCAAATCCGTGATTAGCACTGGTTGGCCAATGTGATCTTGAGCTATGATGTGAAGCAGAGATAAGAGAAGAGGTCAAGGAGCTACACGGTTGAAGATTGAAGACTTGGTAAAGATTGTTGAGAAAAGTCTTAAATCTAAGGTTTTGAGGTCGTTCGACCGGTCGTGGGAAGCTTCAACTGGCCGTAGGAGACGCTCGACCGGTCGTAGGTTCGAGCCCTTGTACGACTCAAAGTCTAGCAAGTTTTTTGCTGTTTTTTTACTGTAGCTACGACTGGTCGAAGGTGGACCAGTCGAATACTGGCTACGACTAGTCGAAGGTTACGCAGTTTGTTGCGCGATTTTGTGCGAAACTGCGGATTTGAGTCCTTTCGCAACTGGGATGCGGAAGGGAAGTTTCCTAAACTATAAATAGGTATTCCTAAGGTTTTTCTAGGAAGTTGTGATGAATGATAAGGCTTTCTAAAAGGGTTCCAGGGTTTCTAAAGGGTGTAGCAAGGGTGAGATTCGAGGTTGTTCGAATCGGGTAAGTCCTTTCTCTTTGTAATTGATGCTTTCATAGTGGTGATCTGTCGCTTTGTGTCATGGTTTTTTTTCGCAAGGGTTTTTTCACATTAAATCTGTGTGTTATCTTTTCTTGTGTGTGCTTGGTGCCATTGGATTACCATCCTAGATCTAGATCTGTGTGATTCCGCAGGCCAAAAATCCTAACAGGTCCAGCAAGGTATCAGAATCTTGGAAATGCCGTCATTTGTCCGAGTAGAACTTTCCGGACGGCTGAAAATATCCAATACACACTACTAATAAAAGAAGTCTAGTCAGAGGGGCTTCGAGAGTACTAGTCTTCCAACTCCGGCCGGGGCGCTTTTTCTGTCCCGTTTCTGCACGAAAGCGCGAGGTTTCGTGTTCGGAATCGGAACTACAAAGATGTAGCTTTTTTTATACTCTATCTCTGTATTTGAGGATTCCAAGCAACGAAATTCGTCTACATTTCATGGTTTGGATTGGTTCTTCTTTCTCTTCTTCGTTTTCGTTTTCGGGTATTTGAATGGCTGCTGGGGAAGAAAATAATAGAGATTTCTACGCTGTTTTGGGGCTGAAGAAGGAGTGCTCGGCGTTGGAGATGAGGAGTGCGTATAAGAAGCTTGCACTGGTAAGTCAAAATGAAATGAGAGAAATAAAAGAGAAACTGCTATTTCTGTGGCTTTTGTGTTTTTCTTTTTCTTTTTCTTTTTCTGTGTTTTTGGGTGATGGAATTATTAGAAGATTGGAAAGATCATTCCTTTTAGAGATATGGGCAGATTCGATTTCTGGGTGATTTTCGAAATTTGAAGAATTTCTGAAATGATCTCTTCATGGAAGGAAATTGGTGGATTGCATCTCATAGTTTTGTTTTTTTTTTTTTTTTTTTTGCTTCTTTGAGTTTTTTTTTTTTAAAAGTTTCTGGGAAGATCATTGCTTTGAAAGAAATAGCCAGATCGGATTTCTGTTTTTTTTTTTTTTTTTTTTTTTTTTTTTTTTTTCTGTTTTGAAAAAAAAAATCTGCAAGTTCAGAAAATGGGTTGATTGGATTTCTGGGTTTTGTTTAGTTATTTATTTATTTATTTAATGAAAATATTTTAATGTAGAGATGGCATCCGGATCGTTGCTTTGCTTCCAGAAATTCGAAATTCATTGAAGAAGCGAAGATGAAATTCCAAGCGATACAGGAAGCTTATTCTGGTAATTTCAATAGATTGGGAATTGATATCTACATCCAACTTGTTTAATTTCCATACACCCATTTTCCATTTTTGGCAGAAAATGGTTTGTTTCAATTCCCACAAATAAAAAATAAAAATAAAAATTGGAAAATCGACTATGATGATTATGTGCGATGTGGGAGAAATGACTTAACATGAATGAAATCCACCCCGTCCATCTGGTATATCACTCCTCCTTCGGCTATGATCCCACAAATCAGGCTGATTTTAACGGTCACGAGTGCCACCCCATAAAATTATACATAATAAACCTGTGGTGGCCCACCTGAGTTTTGGAATACTGTGATTTTTGGGTAATTATTTCATCCTGTTGTGGCACATTAGATGAATGGATTGGATTGAATATGAACACATCTATGGGGGCCCAACAAAAAACTACGTTTTCCTAGGGTGTGGCCTACCTGAAAATTTGATGGTCTTGATTTTTGGTTTCAAGACGAGCATGATACAACGCACCTGATGGACGGGGAGGATCTCATGAAAATTCCACCCACGTGGCCCTCGGAGCGCGAGTTTCGTTAGCGTGGCTCATTTGATATTTGCACCTATTTTTTAATCATCGCACTCCATTCTCCTACTTTCGGGAGTATATATGATGTTATGATGCAATGCACGAGATCTCTGATGATTTGTACAGTTCTATCCGACGCCAATAAAAGATTTTTGTACGACGTTGGACTCTACGACTGTGACGATGACGAAAACGTAAGTTGGTTAATGGTAACGGTAACGGTAACGGTTGCTTCGATACTCTGGCAGAGTACGATGGATGATACGCAGGCACTTATAAAACTGTCCAACTTGTATGTCCCAATTTGGATATATCATGAACCAAAAATTGAGCTTATTTGGTTAGCTTAATTACTATCTGATCGGGGTCCGTATATTGGACGGTTTAAAATGAAAATATCGGACGATCATATTCAAGAAACAATTTGAACGAAATCAGTAGTTTGGATTGTTCAACTAATCTGATTTTGGGACCGTCACTCAATGACAGTAAGTCCGGCAATTTTGATCGGCTTAATGTGAGCATGTCTCATGTGCATTTTCGGAGTGCCTGCTTAGTGCTTATCAAGAGTCATACACTGCCGGAGTATCCAATTACTCCTCAAAAGCTCGTGATGATCCAGACCGTTTATCAAGGAGTCTGCATCGTAGACGGTTCCTATGGAATAAAAGTTAGAAAAGAGTGAATTAACAGAGCTGTTCTGTTGGATATTTTTAGATGAACGGTTTGGATCATCAAGTGCAGGGGCAGATTGGGCGAGCCTTCATACAAACCTGTTTTTTTTTTTTCCTTTTTTCTTTTAAATTTTTTTTATATATCTTAATTATTTTTTCGATGATTTTTTCAGGGAATGGGCGATTTCTTGGGTGAAATGGCTGTTATGATGAGTCAAACCAGGGCAAATGTAAGTTTCTCTATCTCGGTCTGCTAACCTACGCATGATGCGTTTGGGGCCTTGACCTATGTCACCGGTTTTCTATAGTCGTGGGTGTCGTTCTGCCCAAAGCTAGAACGGCCGAGAATCGTGGCGAATATCCGTCCGTTGATTTTTATGATGAATCAGTTGGGCTTTTTGGTCCTGCGGAATGAACAATGGTCACATTCGTTCCGACATATTGTAATCACCATATGTTCGAGCTGTACGTGTAATTCCCACCCGTGATTTGCATGTGGAATCCAAGCCGTTCATCTAATGAGCTTGCTCACACTCACTCGGACGCAGATTGCCTGCGAGTGGGGCCACCATGGGAAATCCATTCCGTTCATTTACTTTGCCAATTTATATTAGGACATGAGCCTAAAAAATGAGGTCAATCCAAAAATCAAGTGGTGATGGGTTTTTTTTACCCGTTGTCGACCGGTCGAGAGCCCTGCTCGACTAGTCGAAGGTTGGTCTCGACCAGTCGTAGGAGTCGAGTCGTGGCACGATTCAAAGTCCAGCGACTTGGGCTATTTTTTCTCCGAGGTACTCGACCGGTCGTGGGAAGTGTTCGACCGATCGTGGGTGGCTCTCGACCGGTCGAAGGTTCGTCGCGACCAGTCGTAGTTACGCAGATTCGTTCCGCAATTTTGCGCGGATTTCGTGTCGCAAGTCCTTTCGCAATTGGGATGCGGAAAAGAGTTTCCTAAAACCTTAAATAGGAGGTACCTAGGGTTTTCTAAGTATGACAAGAGGGTTTCCTAAAGCTTTACAAGGGATTTGTTAAAGGGTTTAGGGCTATCAAAGGTGAGAGAGAGAGAGAGAGGAAAAGAGAGAGAGGAAGCTTATAGAAGGGAGATTATACTCGTGGAGGTTATCTACTGTGTAATCTATATCTCAGCGCTTCTATGTCCTCGTAATCGGTGAGATATCTCCGTTTTCTTTGTTTCTCTCATAGTTTATCCACTCTTGCATGAGTAAAGAAGTTTGTAACGTTCTACTTCATAGTGGATTGTTGATCTGGACGAGGTCCCGTGGTTTTTACCTCTTTGAGGGTTTTTCACGTAAAATTCTCTTGTGTGGTGTGTGATTGATGCATTGATTATTTTCATTGCTTTGTTATCCATAATTCTGGTTTGTTCTGGAGGGCTAGATCTTAAGGTTTTGTGCAAGGCCCCCAACAAAGTGGTATTAAAGCTAAGTTCATTGAACGGGTAGGATTGGTTTTTGAATTATGGAAGGTGGCTCATCAAGGATGATCAGCCTCAATGGTTCTAACTAGACCATATGGAAGGCTAAGATGGAGGACTCGTTTTATTGCAAGGACCTATATTCTCCAATTTTAGGCATATCAACAAAATCCAAGGATATGACTGATGATGATTGGAAGAAGATTGACCGAAAGACGGTGAGATTTATTAGACAATGGTTGGATGATTCTGTGTTCCACCATATGCGTGTCTATAGAAACCTCAGCCGCTAGCATATGGCTGAAATTACAAGGGTTGTATGAGAGGAAGACGGCCGGTAATAAGATTTTTCTGATAAGGATACTTGTGAATCTCAAGTTCAAAGATTGTGGTTCTGTGGCCGAGCACATGAATGAGGTCAGTAATATAGTGAACCAACTCTCCTCTATGAAGATGGTTCTGAATGATGAATTGCAGGTTTTACTATTACTTAGTTCATTGCCTGACAGTTGGGAGACATTGGTGGTGCCTCTAAGTAACTCCGCGCCAGACGGAAAGATATCCATGGAACAGGTAACTGGCTGTCTCTTCAATGAAGAGACAAGGAGAAAGTCTCAGGGGTCTACTCAACAAGAGGCTTTTGTGACACAGGAACAGGGGAGAGGAAAGAACAGGAAGGGCGGGAAGGCCCGAGATAAATTAAGAGGCAAGTCGAGTAACAGAAAAGATATTGATTGCTGGAATTTTGGCAAGAAGGGCCACTACAAGCGTGAATGTCGTGGTAAGAAGAACGACAAGAAAGGAAAAGGGAAAGAAGATTAATCAAATTCCACTGCGGTCGCTTCAGATGGCGACGTTGTAGTTATTCTTTTTGCGAATCATAATGTATGTCTCACGGCTACGAGTCAGGACACCGACTGGGTGATAGACTTGGGAGTTTCTTTTCATGCGATTCCAGGCAGGGACTTCTTCACAAGCTACAAGTCAGGTGACTATGAGACTGTGAAGATGAGAAATTCTGGTGTATCAAAAATCGTAGGAGTCGGTGATATTTGTGTGAAGACCGATGTGGGCTGCACATTGGTTCTCAGGGATGTGAGGCATATCCCAGACCTTCGCCTCAACTTGATGTCGACGGGAAGGTTGGATGATGATGGCTATGAAAGCCGGTTTGCTGGTGGACGCTGGAAGCTCATCAAGGGTTTGTTGATCACAACTAGAGGAAAGAAGTGTTACACCCTTTACAAGACAAGTGTCAGTATGTGCAAGGGTGGGTTGAACGCAGCGGAAGATTCAGTTATTGACATGTGGCACAGGCGTTTAGGCCACATGAGTGAAAAAGGGCTTCAGGTACTAGCAAAGAAGCGGCTCCTTCCAGACGTGACAGGTACACCTCTCAAAACCTCATGTCTTGATTATTTATCAGGGAAACAACATAGAGTTTCATTTGTTAAATCTGTTTCTCATGTTAATAAAGTGCATGCATTAGATTTGGTTTATTCTGATGTTTGTAGTCCTATGAGGACAAAAACCTTGGGTGGGGCATTATATTTTGTTACTTTTATAGATGATGCATCTAAGAGGGTTTGAGTTTATGCTTTGAAATCCAAGGATAAGGTCTTTGGTGTGTTTAAATTGTTTCATGCTATAGTCGAGAGAGAGACAGGTAGATCATTGAAGTGCATCCACACTGACAATAGTGGTGAATACATTGGCAACTTTCATGAGTACCGGAAGTCCCTGGGTATATGTCATGAACAGACGGTTCCTAAGACCCCCCAGCATAATGGTGTAGCTGAGCAAATGAATTGCATCATTGTAGAGAGAATCAGATGTATGTTATCCCATGCGAAATTGCCCAAGACGTTCTGAGGAAAAGCAATGCGCACGGCGGTGTATTTGATAAACAGGTCTCCATCAACCCCGTTGAATGGAGAAGTACCTGAGAAGGTGTGGACTGGACATGATCCATCGTACAGTCATCTCAGGGTGTTTGGATGCAGGGCATCCGTTCACATATCAAAGGACGAGAGGTCCAAGCTCAATATGAAGATCAGGCAGTGTGTATTTTTAGGGTACGGTGATGAAAAATTCGGTGACAGATTATGGGATCCGACCGAGAGGAAGTTCGTCAGGAGCAGAGATGTGGTTTTTTTTTAAGATTAGTGTATAGAAAACATTAGTAAGCCAGAGAAGAACCAGCCTAGTTCAGGTGAGTTAGAGGACATGGATCCGGTTACTCCTCCCATGGTGCCTGATGACGGGGGAGTACAGCAAGGTGCAGAGGACGAGGGAGTTCCTTCAGAAGATGGACCAGGGGAGCGGCCCCCACTTGATCTACCTGTTGAGTCACAGGTGAGGAGGTCATCTAGGGACAGACAACCGTCCAAAAGGTACTCACCGCATGAGTACATTATGCTGACTAATGGGAGAGAGCCAGAAGATTATTCTGAGGCCCTAGCCGACAAGCATAAGGAGGAGTGGTTGAAAGTTATGCAAGAGGAGATGAAATCCTTGTATAAGAACCACACCTATGATATGGTGAAATTTTCTAAGGGTAAGAACGCTTTGAGCAACAAGTGGGTGTTCAGAAATAAGATTGAGCAGAAGAATTCACAGACGAGGTTCAAGGCCAGACTTGTGGTGAAAGGTTTTGGTCAAAGGAAATGTATAGACTTCGAAGAGATATTCTCACCAGTGGTGAAGATGACATCCATACTAGTGTTGCTTGGGTTGGCGGCTAGCATGGATCTAGAGATAGAGCAGTTAGATGTTAAAACCGCATTTCTCCATGGTGACCTGGAAGAAGAGATCTACATGCACCAACCAGAGGGGTTCAAAGTCAAGGGCAAAGAGCATATGGTGTGTAAGCTGAGGAAGAGCTTGTATGAGCTGAAACAAGCTCCACGACAATGGTACAAGAAGTTCGACTCGTTTATGTTGAAACATGAGTATGACAAAACGGAGTCGGACCACTGTGTGTTCACGCGCAAGTTCTCAGATAGTGATTTCTTAGTTCTGCTCTTATACGTTGATGACATGTTCATCATGGAAAAAGACATTATGAAGATCGACAGGCCGAAACAGGAGTTGGGCAAGTCTTAAAGACTTGGGCCCGGGTAAACAGATCCTAAGAATGGAGATAACCCGTGACAGAAGCAGCAGGAAGCTCTAGCTGTCACAAGAGCGGTATATTGAGAAAGTCCTAGAGCAGTTCAATATGAATGCAGCGAAGCCGGTCAATACTCCACTAGATGGTCACTTCAGATTGAGCGACAAGCAGTGTCCCAAGACAAAGGCAGAGGTGGAAGAGATGCAGAAGATATCCTACGCGTCAGTGGTAGGAAGTTTGATGTATGCTATGGTGTGTATACGCCCAGACATAGCATATACGGTTGGTGTTGTCAGCCGGTATTTTGCCAATCCTGGCAAAGAACATTGGGCAGTGGTTAAGTGGATACTGCGATATCTAAGAGGCTCATCCAGATTAAGCCTACACTATGGTGACGGTAAACCTGTGTTAGAGGGCTACACAGATGTAGATATGACAGACGACATAGACTCCATGAAGTCTACATCGGGGTTCATGTTCACATTTGCAGGGGGAACGGTTTCTTGGCAGAGCAAGCTACAAAAGATCGTAGCATTGTCGACGACAGAGGCCGAGTACATTGCAGTCACAGAAGCATGTAAAGATATACTTTGGATGAAGAGGTTCCTACATGAACTTAACCTAAAGCAGGAGGAGCACATGGTCTATTGCGATAGTCAAAGTGTTATACACTTGAGCAAGAATCCAAGTCAGCATTCCAAGTTGAAGCATATAGAGATTCGGTATCACTGGATCAAAGATACTTTGGAACACGGCTAGAAAAATTAGTGTGGGAAATGGCTGCTGTTGAAACTTTTTTGTGGCCCTACACGGCTAGAAAAATCAAGGATCAAGGATATAAACATGCCCTCCAAACCCTTAATAAAGTCCTCACATGAACGAACTGAACATACAAAATATTAGCTAGATCCAACATTTCTGTGGCCCTACAAATGTTTCAATGGTGGGTGTTTAATGCTGACCATTTCTCATCATCCGGCCCATTTCAGCTTTTAATGTCTCATTTTCTTGCTCATGTCCTAACACGTGCATGCAAAAGTGGGGAATGAAATGCCTATAGTTCAAACCTTTATGGGGTCCACTATAATGTTTATACTGCATCCAAAATGTTCACAAGGTCTGTCACGCCCCAAAATTCGGGTACCCGAATAAGGTGTCCAGGACCCGAATTCCAGACTCGTGACCTATATAAAAAAATAAAAATAAAAAGAATAAGTATGACAATTTCATATGCATTTCATTTTCTCCCACCATAGTCCAAAACTTTAAAATTCAAACGCATACTAAGATAACTAATTACATAATCTGTTATTACAGTGATGCATAATTATTTAACTTAACTTGAAGTAAGAAAATCAGGTCAAACATTACTACATTCAGAGTTCCAAAAAAAAAAAAAAATTTATCCTATATAAAATGACATGCCACGTGCATCCAGCCACATTCCATGCTCCACTACTAATAGTAGTACCCTGCATCTTCAAAATATTCGTAACCTGAAACAGTTAAAACATAATGAGTTGACAACTCAATAGGATCACATCAATCCCGAGTTAAAAGTCCCACAAATATTACCAAATTTAACCTCGACATATTAATCAAAATAAGTTGAACACTGGATGTAAAATCATAGTTAATAATTTGACATTCATGAATATGAAATGAATAAATTATTTAACATAGTTTTTCTAAAAATACTAAGATTTGGAGTGAACAAAACACTCATGTGTGTTGATCCTTTTAGGGGATGACCCATAGCAGAGCACCGGTGTTGATCCTTTCGAGGTATGACCATCGGCAGAGCACCAGTATAACCTTTTAGGGACAAAAGCCCAGGGCAGTACACCCGTGTGTACTGATCCTTTTAGGGAATCACTCAGGGCAGATCACCCATACTGATCCTTTTGAGAATGACCCTGAGTAGAACACCCATGTCATGCTGATCATTTCGGGAATGACCCTGGGCAGAGCACCCGTAAGAATCACTGCATAAAAGAATAATTGTTTACACATGATGCATCCAAGTTACAATGAAACATTGTAACAAAAAAATATTAGAGCAACCATAACAAATAATATGGTGATCCCACCCATAAGAATCATTGCATAAAAATAATAATCGTTCACATAATAAATATTCATCATCATCACTAGATAATATCAAATGCAAATGCAAATAATAATAATAATAATAATAATAATATTTGCATTGGTTCAGTAGTCAAATAAAGAATATACTTCAATAGGGAATTTTTTATGAATCTTTCAATGTCTAAATTATATAAGGCAATTTTTTATGAATCTTTCAATAAGGATTGATCACCTACATGCTGTGGAAAAATTGTGTGATGAGAGGAAAATAATCTGAAGCGATGCTGATTTCTACGTATACTAGCTTGGAACGATCGACTCTGAACTCGATGTTGAACCCTCACGGATACTCTCCCTTTTCCTAAGCTCTCTTTTTCTTCTCACAGATTTTCTCTATGGTTTTCTCTCGATAGCATGAGAAATAGGGTATAAAAAATTATGTCAAGAGAGTTGGTGGGTTCTGAGTTTAATGAGCGGTTTAAATTGAGGAGTGGGTCCCACCCTGATGATGGTAATCATGGTGGATTGGTTCCCATCCGCAACCATACCGTGAAGAAGTGGGAAAGAGAGAGAGTCGTGGAGGAGAGGGGGGTTGCTTTGTGACGCACGTCACTTGCTTTGCTTTTTTTTTTTTTTTTTTTAGAGCGGGCCCCACATAAATGATGTAATATATCCACACCGTTCATCAGTTTTGCCCGACAAGGTTAGGGCATGTGCCAAAAAATGAGGGTCATCCACAGTTCAGGTGGGCCACACCAACGGCAACAGTGGAACCCACCGTTAAAAGAAACAGAGTATTACAAGGTCATTCCCACTTAAATTGAATTGAGAACATAAAATTAAAAGCCCAATCCGAAATTTCTGTGGCCTTATGTTGTTTCGATGGTGGGCATTTAATATCCAATGTTTTCTTTTGTGTGGCCCACTTCAGTTTTGGATCTACCTCGTTTTTTTCTTATGTCCTAAGATGTGCGGCAAGCATCGGATGGGATGAGTTGGATTTCTTACAAAAGTCACAATGGCCCCACCTAGCGTCCTAAGAATCATCCTGCTCCAAAACTCAGGTGGGATACACCACATGGAGCAATGTACAATCAATCAGGCCTATTGCCATGTGTTCATGTGGTTCATTTCATCTGAAATTCGATCAGGTGGCCCTTCATCCCTGGCAAGACACACCACATGGAGCCATGCACCATCAATGACACTTAATGCCATATGTTCACGTGGTGCATTTCGCTTTTGAGTTTTGGAATGGCTTGAGTTTCAGCGCCCTCTTCATCCTCATGGGGAACACATGATGACCAGTATAATATCTCATATTATTTATTTAATACGAAAGGTACAAAAGTCTCGAGCCAAGTGGGGTCCATCATATAATTCAAGCTGCTTGATCACTAACGAATATCCCACAAATGTATCAAAAATAGGGATGGCGCACGATGACTTGGTGCATGTATCTGAATCATGCGGTGCTCTTTAATTTGTAGAACATCCCAGCCCTCTATCAAGAGGTCCTTGTTGCTTTCACCAATGCATCATAAAATCTATCCTCCGAGTGTAGGAGCTGGGATTAGGTGGTATAGAAATGCATTTGATCCCTTGTAAATTTCACGACAATTTCATTGAATTATTCTAGATATAATATTATCCGGTCCCAGCCATCCTAACAGGATATACGTAGTCCACAAATTACAATTTCATTACAATTTCATTAGTTGTGAAATGTAGTCCACTAATTACAATTCCATTGTCCACCAAGTGAGTTACTGTTTTTCTCAATGAAAGAAATCGATCCAAAGATAATCTTTATGCGATAATTAATGGAATTCATGTCATTTTTTTTTTTTTTTTTTTACACACGCACACACACCCCCACACACTCACGTAGTAGTGCAATTGCACCACCTATGGGTCTTCGAACCCTTGACCAGGTGTTGAAACTCCTAAGAGTGTACCACCAAAGCTGTTGAAAATCAGTGGTTTTAGAAATAATAAAAATTCAAATTCGAATTTTTTCAAAATTTCGGGATTTTCCCGCCAAAATTCTTTTTGAATTTTTTCAATTAAAAAATGCGGTGTGTGTGCTTTGTCCCACATCGGAAATGCAAAAGATAGTTTTGTGGTTTATATGAGATGTTGAGAAGGGTATTCTTACTTAGAGCTTTTTGGAGGAGATGAAACACAGGTTGCGTGTTCCAGTGCTACACACGCACGCACGCACGCGCGCTCTCGGGCGTGGGCAGTGTGGCTGTAGTGGCGCTAGATGGCGCACTTTGCACTTCGCACGTGCACATCGTGTCAGGTCGCGAGACGGTGCGATGGGGCTAGTACGATGAGTCTGGTCAGAGCCTTAGGGCGGTGTGGATCTGAAAAGTTAGAAATGAGCCTGGGTTTTATAAGTGACTGAGAACGGTCGGATCTTAAATCCGAAACGTCCAGCCGCTTCTATAAACGGATATATAGCTACCTTAAAAACTACAACGGTCCGAAAATGGACGGGCTAGGATGATCCAATGGTCAGATCTACAGATCTAATGACCAGAAACGTCTGGAATTAATGGACAACTGCCAGAAACGTTTTTCAGACGTTCTACACCATTGAATTCCACACAGCAACGGGTCTAAACCTGAGGCCTATATAAACTGGACCATTCCAGTCTGATTTCATCATCTCAACACACAATCTCTCCCATCAAATCAGATACAGTCCATAGCTCCTTTTTAGAATACTGTGATCATCTCTACCGTCTAAATCTGTCAGAAGAAATCTACTGCGTTAGAACTGTTCCATAACGGACCTATCGTGATTGTTGCACGCTAGATCCAGATAAGGCTTGTCTTATCCTGGAAGCAATTCGCCTGAAACCCATCAACAGTTAATAAGGGGGCGAATCACGTTTTAAGTACAACGTATTTTATACGTGATTCAGCCTACTGAAATTGTTATTTTCAATTATTTATTTTTATATTTTCGATGTATCTAAAGAAATTTCTTAACAAAAGCAAGAGTAAGGACACCATTCATGTTATTTAATCCTGCATTTCAAATAGGCCCTAAGATTACCAACTATTCACTAATCCAAGATACAAATATACAGCATGATAGAAAACAATGGACGACTATCCTGCCACTTCTAAATTGACAAAACGGCCCATGTAATGGTCACTGATGGGTGACACGTAGGGTTCCACTTGTTGGGATTTTTGGCCTGCGGAATCACACAGATCTAGATCTAGGATGGTAATCCAATGGCACCAAGCACACACAAGAAAAGAAAACACACAGATTTAACTTGGAAAACCCTTGCGGGAAAAAACCACGGCACAAAGCGACAGATCACCACTATGAAAGCATCAATTACAAAGAGAAAGGACTTACCCGATTCGAACAAACTCGAATCTCACCCTTGCTACACCTTTAGAAACCCTGGAACCCTTTTAGAAAGCCTTAGCATTCATCACCACTTCCTAGAAAAACCCTAGGAATACCTATTTATAGTTTAGGAAACTTCCCTTCCGCATCCCAGTTGCGAAAGGACTCAAATCCGCAGTTTCGCGCAAAATCGCGGAACAAACTGCGTAACCTACGACTAGTCGTAGCTCTCCTACGACTGGTCGTAGCCCACCTTCGACCAGTCGTAGCTGTCCTACGACCAGTCCTGGCTACAGTAAAAAATAGTAAAAAACTTGCTGGACTTTGAGTCGTACAAGGGCTCGAACCTACGACCGGTCGAGCGTCTCCTACGACCAGTCGAAGCTTCCCACGACCGGTCGAACGACCTTAAAACCTTAGATTTAAGATTTTCTCAACAATCTCCACCAAGTCTTCAATCTTCAACCGTGTAGCTCTTTGACCTCTTCTCTTATCTCTGCTTCACATCATAGCTCAAGATCACATTGGCCAATCAGCGCCAATCACGGATCTGATAGATATCTGCTATGCCGTCGGCACGAATATCTCTGAGAAGCCGATTCCTTCTCTCTGAGCATAACCCTTCGCTACCAACCTTGCCCTGTATCTATGCCGTATCCTCCTGAAGATCCACCTGCATCCAACCGCTCACCGGCCCACTGGAAGCTCCACCAGCTCCCATATGTCGGTCTGGTACAACGAATCCATCACATCGTCCATAGTCACCTTCCACTTCTCAGCACCAGGCTCACCTAGAGCCATCAGAATAGAAGATGAATTCCCTGCAATATTGGAGTCGTCCATGTACCTTGCCGATATCCTGCAATCATGCCATGTGGTTCTTCTCACAGGTGGCTATGGAGCCGCAAAAGAACTTCCGCTCCTCAAGAGCACCATCTTCGCCTTGCTTGTTGGGATTTTTGGCCTGCGGAATCACACAGATCTAGATCTAGGATAGTAATCCAATGGCACCAAGCACACACAAGAAAAGAGAACACACAGATTTAACGTGGAAAACCCTTGCGGGAAAAAACCACGACACAAAGCGACAGATCACCACTATGAAAGCATCAATTACAAAGAGAGAGGACTTACCCGATTCGAACAACCTCGAATCTTACCCTTGCTACACCCTTTAGAAACCTTGGAACCCTTTTAGGAACCCTTGGAAATACCTTTAGAAAGCCTTAATCATTCATCACAACTTCCTAGAAAAACCCTAGGAATACCTATTTATAGTTTAGGAAACTTCCCTTCCGCATCCCAGTTGCGAAAGGACTCAAATCCGCAGTTTCGCGCAAAATCGCGGAACAAACTGCGTAACCTTCGACTAGTCGTAGCGAGTCTTCGACTGGTCGTAGCCCACCTTCGACCAGTCGTAGCTCTCCTTCGACCAGTCCTGGCTACAGTAAAAAACAGCAAAAACTCACTAGACTTTGAGTCGTGCCAGGGCTCGAACCTACGACCGGTCGAGCGTCTCCTACGACCAGTCGAAGCTTCCCACGACCGGTCGAACGACCTCAAAACCTTAGATTTAAGACTTTTCTCAACAATCTCCACCAAGTCTTCAATCTTCAACCGTGTAGCTCCTTGACCTCTTCTCTTATCTCTGCTTCACATCATAGCTCAAGATCACATTGGCCAACCAGCGCCAATCACGGATTTGATAGATACCTGCTATACCGTCGGCACGAATATCTCTGAGAAGCCGATCCCTTCTCTCTGAGCATAACCCTTCGCTACCAACCTTGCCCTGTATCTATGCCGTATCCTCCTGAAGATCCACCTGCATCCAATCGCTCACCGGCCCACTGGAAGCTCCACCAGCTCCCATATGTCGGTCTGGTACAACGAATCCATCACATCGCCCATAGTCACCTTCCACTTCTCAGCACCAGGCTCACCTAGAGCCATCAGAATAGAAGATAAATCCCCTGCAATATTGGAGTCGTCCATGTACCTTGCCGATATCCTGCAATCATGCCATGTGGTTCTTCTCACAGGTGGCTGCTCCACCTGCTCTGTATCCCTGTCCGCACGTCTCAGCCTTCCTGCCCTGCCCCCTCATGTGGCCATGCCCATCATGCCACACACGTGCAGAGGTGGAATCCGCTACATCCACTGTAGCTCCACCTTTTGAAGTGCTCCCGATCAACCTGTAAACATGATCGAGTCGTTGCGCTTTCATGACTACCCGTGTCCCCTTGGATACCTTAAGAGCACTATCAATACCTGTGTACTTGCATCCCTTTACCTCAAGCACACCAAGAGAAATCAGATTTTGTTTCAAATTAGGAACGTGCCTGACATCAGTCAAGGTACGCTCCACCCCATCAAACATCCTGATGCGTACCGTACCAATAGCTACAACATTACAGGCAAAGCCATTGCCCATAAACACCTGTCCACCATCGCACTCCCTGTAGCTGGTGAACCAACTCCGATGAGGAGTCATGTGAAAAGATGCCCCTGTGTCTAACATCCACTCGTCCTTACGATCATCGTATAACCGTCTGATCGAAGACACAGACAAAACATCACCATCACATCCACTTGATTCATCTGACGTGACAGTGTTAGCCTCCCTGCATGAAGCCTCAGAATCTTCCCTCTTAGATTTAGGATTTTCACAATCCCTTTTCACATGTCCTTCCTTCCCACAATTCCAGCACTTTACTTTTCCTTTGCCCTTGCCCTTGGATTTGGATCTAGAACCTGAAGAACCTGTACCGTGTTCAGAATTCCTACCCACTGTAAACAGTGCATCAGAAGATGTCCCTATGTTTGTCTAGCTGTCTCATAGCCTTCCCTTGAAGGGCTGAGATAACAGTGTCGACACTCAGAGTTTTATTCATGCTGCACATAGTGTCCTTGAATGACTCATAGGACGCCGGGAGAGAATTCAGCAACATACATGCTTGTTCTTCATCTTTCATCACTTCATCCATATCCAGCAATTTGCAAACCAATTTATTAAAGTTGCTGATGTGAGCCTCCAGATCTCCACCCTCTGCCATCTTGAAGTTATACTACTGCCGCTTCAAGTGCAGACGATTTTCAGAGGATTTCTTCGCATAAACATCCTCCAACTTCGCCCATAAATTAGCCGCAGTTTTCTCCCTCATGACGTTGTAGAGAACCTCATCCGTGAGACATAAACGGATCGATGATAAGGCTTTCTTATCAAGAGTATTCCAATCACCATCAGTCATAGTGGACTTCTGCTCCTCAAGAGCACCGTCTTCGCCTTGCTTGATTAAGGAACTCATCATCTTGATCTTCCATGACTCAAAATTATTTTTCCCTGAATACTTCTCAATCTCATACCTGGCGCTCGCTATTATTACTAATCCCTCAGATTCAGATCTGTGTCCCAACTGATTGCTCTGATACCACTTGTTGGGATTTTTGGCCTGCGGAATCACACAGATCTAGATCTAGGATAGTAATCCAATGGCACCAAGCACACACAAGAAAAGAGAACACACAGATTTAACGTGGAAAACCCTTGCGGGAAAAAACCACGGCACAAAGCGACAGATCACCACTATGAAAGCATCAATTACAAAGAGAGAGGACTTACCCGATTCGAACAACCTCGAATCTCACCCTTGCTACACCCTTTAGAAACCTTGGAACCCTTTTAGGAACCCTTGGAAATACCTTTAGAAAGCCTTAATCATTCATCACGACTTCCTAGAAAAACCCTAGGAATACCTATTTATAGTTTAGGAAATTTCCCTTCCGCATCCCAGTTGCGAAAGGACTCAAATCCGCAGTTTCGCGCAAAATCGCGGAACAAACTGCGTAACCTTCGACTAGTCGTAGCGAGTCTTCGACTGGTCGTAGCCCACCTTCGACCAGTCGTAGCTATCCTTCGACCAGTCCTGGCTACAGTAAAAAACAGCAAAAACTCACTGGACTTTGAGTCGTGCCAAGGCTCGAACCTACGACCGGTCGAGCGTCTCCTACGACCAGTCGAAGCTTCCCACGACCGGTCGAACAACCTCAAAACCTTAGATTTAAGACTTTTCTCAACATAATGCTTTCTTATCAAGAGTATTCCAATCATCATCTTTCATGGTGGACTTCCGCTCCTCAAGAGCACCATCTTCGCCTTGCTTGATTAAGGAACTCATCATCTTGATCTTCCATAACTCAAAATTATTTTTCCCTGAGTACTTCTCAATCTCATACCTGGCGCTCGCCATTATTACTAATCCCTCAGATTCAAATCTGTGTCCCAACTGATTGCTCTGATACCACTTGTTGGGATTTTTGGCCTGCGGAATCATACAGATTTAACGTGGAAAACCCTTGCGGGAAAAAACCACGGCACAAAGCGACAGATCACCACTATGAAAGCATTAATTACAAAGAGAAAGGACTTACCCGATTCGAACAACCTCGAATCTCACCCTTGCTACACCCTTTAGAAACCCTGGAACCCTTTAGAAAGCCTTAGCATTCATCACAACTTCCTAGAAAAACCCTAGGAATACCTATTTATAGTTTAGGAAACTTCCCTTCCGCATCCCAGTTGCGAAAGGACTCAAATCCGCAGTTTCGCGCAAAATCGTGGAACAAACTGCGTAACCTTCGACCGGTCCTGGCTTTCCTACGACCGGTCATAGCCACCCTCGACCAGTCCTAACTCACCCTCGACCAGTCCTAGCTACAGTAAAAAACAGCAAAAGCTCGCTGGACTTCGAGTCGTGCCAGGGCTCGAACCTACGACCGGTCGAGCGCCTCCCACGACCAATCGTGGCTGTCCCACGACCAGTCGAGCGACCTCAAAAACTTATGATTAAAGACTTTTTCCTAACAATCCCAACACCACCCACATCATTGGTTCCGGGGTCTCACCGTGGGGTCCACCTTGATTTATATATTCTATATCAACGCCCTTATTGTGGGGTCCATCTTGATTGAGCACCCTACCATTAAAAGCTTCCTAGGACCCGCAGTATTAATGTTTTAGTAATGTTCATTTGCTATCTAACCTGTTGGTAAGCTCACATAAACCTGGATGAATGGAAAAGCTGATGTGGCCCATTAATGATCAATCACCACTGTTTCCTATGGTATGGTTCACCTGAGAATTGTATCTGCTTCATTTTTTGACTCATGCCCTAAAATGATACGGAAAAACGGATGGACGGCATGGATATAGAATACATTCATCAAGGTGGGCCGCACCTAATCCGCTCCCTTTTTCGATGCAAGTTGTACAGGTCCTTCCTTTTATAGAGGGGTGTTTTTGTCATTGAAAGAAAAAGCCAATGAACGCCGGAGAATATAAAATCGTGCTGGCTATTGGAGAAAAATGAATCAATTCTATCATCGACAACTGTCCAATAGATGGCCATCAGATGGACGGCTAAACATAAACTGGCCAGACCTACAAATTTTGCAAGCAAAATCATGTTACTCGAAATATCGACCGTTGTTTCTCCTTTCGTGATTGTAGGGGAATGGGAAGGAGAGCTTCGAGGAGCTGCAACAGCTGTTCGAGGAAATGTTCCAACGAGATATGAACGGTTTTGGTTCGGCATCTCAGGGAGCTAACTCCAGCTGCTTTTCTACTCCTTGTACTGCTAATAACAACAGCAACAATAACAAGAGAAATTGCTCGGAAATGATTTTCTCGGGTATTGGGAAAGCTAACGTCGACAGCTTCGAAACGGACCGCAGTTTCTGCCCAGGGGTGAGTCTCTCTTTCTCTAGCCCACCATGTTCTGTACGTAATATCCAGTCCATCTATCAGGTTTTATACTAGATTCTAGGATACATAGAAAAAATTGAGCAAGATCCATAGCTCAAATTGGCCACACTACGAGAAACAATGGAGATGAGATTGCAACCGTAGGTTTGTTTATCTTTCATCAAACACGCTAATCAGGTGTAACTGAAGCTACAGTGATATGTTTTAGGAGCGATTGGCCTATTGAAATTTTCTATGGAGCTGATCTTTTGTATGTACGGTTCAGATAAGGTTCTCACCTGATGGACGGTTTATATATACAAAATGGTGGGACCACACACGGCTTGGGTGTTTTACGCACGTAAAACAGGTGTTGGAGACCATTCCAGTGCGGTTTACTTGGCTTTTGGTTGAGGTCCGGAGCGGATTTATGGTGGGCCCTCGGAGCTCCATTGTTCTACGCGCTGCGTACAGCTGGCGATGCGAAGAATCGCGGTGCCGTGGAAAGGGATTGGCTACTCCCCCTGCCACAAGCCAATGGCTAGTGGTCGGTGCTCTGTGGACCCCACCATGATATATATGTGTTTCATCCATGCCGTCCACCCGTTCTTCCAGATCATTTTAATGTATGAGCCCAAAAACGAGGTTGATCCAAATCTCAATTGGACCGCACAGTTTTGATTGAACGCACACCATTAAAAACTTCTTGGGCGCACAAAAGTATTGGATCAAGCTGATATATAGATAGTTTCCCTTCATCCAAGTCTGTATGAACTAATCAACAGGTTAGATATCAAATAGCCATTACAGTGGGCTGTAGGAGGTTTTTAATGGTGGAATTTCAATCACTACTTTTTTTTTCCCATGGTGTGGTCCACCTGAGATTTAGATATACCTCATTTTTGGCATCAAGTTATAAAATCAAATCTCAAAATGGATGGACGGCGTGGATAAAATACATGCATCATGGTGGGGTCCACCTTGGAGTTATTCGAAAATCGATCGGTAGAGATTTCCGACACATATATTCTCAAGGGCACATCCACTTAAATGTGTTGGCTACCTATTTGTGTATTTGGTGGGATCAACGGTCTAGATGCTGTGATTATGTAGTTGGATATGAATCCTCTCCAAGGTGAGGCCACCAGTTGTGCGTGTGACATCCAATCCATCCATCAGGTAAACCTACTAATGTTCTCTGTATAGCCCAAAAATGGGCCCGGATCCAAAACTCAGGTGGGCCACACAGCGCATAACAATGCAAAATCATGCCTTGCAGTGTGGCCGGTTAGGCTGATATTCTGGAGTGTATGCTCATCCCTGTGGGGCCCACCTGATGAACGGGTTGTGGCCTGCCTGACTTTTGGAGCGTGGCCAACCTGATGGACGGAGTGGACGTCACACAACTCGGTGGACCTACTTAACCTGCATTTCTTGTGAGTGTCCGAATTACTAACTTGCCCTCGCGCATTTGTTATTCGAGCTGTTAAAGTTGGGGTATATGCGTCATTACGGAATTTCATGTCTGGATAGTTAAACGTCCAAAGTCTACTGATTTTCATGTATTTGGACACGTATTTATACGGCGTATATTTATAGGCCAGTTTGTTTTTCCGTAGGCGGAAGGTAGGGAAGACTCGAGGGGCCGAAGCAAAGACAGCGGCAGGCGGAGGAGCGGTAGAAAACAGGTCTCTTCACGGCACAACGTATCGTCCCGAGACGCCGGTATATCGGCTTGAAATCCTCGACACGTTTCGGGGCGATTTTTTTATTTCATTTTCATCTACTGCGGCCCATATCCTCTCTATGTTGGCCCTATTACCAACGCTCATATCTTATAAATCCCGTTGCAGGGGTCAACTGATTAAGTACGGCCCAGCCTCACCCAAGACCGTGCGGCCCTTACTGTGGGCCCCACCTTGACCTATGTATTCTATATCCACTCCATCCATATATTTTCCAAGATCATTTTAGGGCATGAGCCTAAAAATGAAGAAGATCCAAATCTCAGGTGGACCATACCATATATAGGAAAAAGTGTTGACTGAATTCCCTACCATTAAAAGCTTCCTAGGGCCCACCCTAATGTTTATTTTCTATCCAACCTGTTGATAAGGTCACATAAAACCCAGTGATGAAGAAAAAAAAAAGAAAACCAAATATCAGCTTGATCCAAAAAATTTGCGGCCCATTAATTGTCCATCACTAATGTTTGCTAAGGTATGGTCCACCTGAGAATTGGATCTGCTTCATTTTTTGAAAGTGCTTCATTTTTGCCCTGGCCCAACCCATGATCAGACTCCCTAAGAGCCATTTGGACGGCTCGGATGAAGTTTAGCTTTGCGGGCCAGGCCCGGCCTGTTTACAGCCCTAGATCCACCACCATCGAATTTAGTGAACGGCCAATGATCTAACTAACTTCACAGTAATCAAGCGTGTCTGTGCATTCTCTTGATGGTGTGTTTGAACCAGACCAAATAGAGGGAAGGAACCTGGTCACACGTTGTGGTGGGCCGGGCAATCACTAGACCGCTTGAGGTTCAGACACATACAGGCCATAGGGGCTTCATGTATGCATGGATACATTTCTCTACCGGTATACTTCAATCTGATACAATCTGATACCACGAATTCATAATAGAATATAAGAAAATAGAAATAAATTTTAGAATTTGAAATTTAATTGATTGATAATAAAAATGAATTTACAAGCTTTTAAGTAGTGATATCAAACTTTGTAAGAAGTTTCGGAATCAAACTCCCAAACTCTCTAAAATTCGTAACTTACTATAAATAGTAAATTTATTATTTACGTAAGTACATTATTCTCTTTTTTTTTTTTCTAAGCAATTTTCATGTTATATACAACTCCTAAAGCTCAAAGGATGAAGAGTTATAATCAAATTAAAATTTATGTAGATAGTAAAAATAAAAATAAAATGAAATTTTGAACCTCGATACAACGAAATCTTAGAAATTCGGCGTGGCTAACTCGGCATATCTAGGTTGCTTGGCTAAAGTAGCTTCTCTTACCCAAAATCATATATGGTATGTCAAGTAATTCATTTCAGTTTGTGAAATACGCATGTTATAAGGTTTTGATGGTTTGGATCACTTCCGCCTCCATATGCTAGGGACCCTCCGATGGCGAAGTCAAGAATCTGGGTCTAGAGTACACAGGGGTTAGGGCTAGAGATTGCGCATCTATGAAGCTCAGTAGCTCATGTCCAGCTGTGTTGTTGACTAGTTGGTTGATTCGAGGGAGAGGGAAGTTGTCCTTGGGGTAGGCTTTGTTCGGATCAGTGTAATCAACATAGACCTGCTACTTTCCATTGGACTTCTTAACCAAGACAACGTAGTCTAGCTAGAGCAATAGTATATCTCTTCCACGAAATCTGCCTCGAAGAGCTTCCCGACCTTTTCTCCAACTACTGTGTATCGCTCTGCTTCGAATGCTCTCCTTTTTTGCCTGACCGGCTTGTGCTTCTCTTGTCCATCCTGGACATGAAAGTGTCTACCTGCTCAGCAGCATCAGGGTCCACCTACTCTACATCAGGCTGCAAACAGGACTTGCTCACATGAGGTTGAGGGTCTTCTTCGCTGTTCATGGCACACGTGTGAACTTTAAATCTACACAATATCCTGGCCATTCCTTATCCAGGGCTCGACATAAAAATGCCGGACCATTGCTACCCCTACAGGGCCCATCCATCCGGCCCACTGAAAAACATAAAGACAGAAGCGCGGGGAAAGATTAAAGAGGTGATTTGGAGCACACGTGCAAACATGGCCTACACGAGCAAGAACTCGTCCATTCATCAGGTGGGACCCACTGTGAATACTTCCATATCGAAAACCCAGCTGTCCATCTCAATGGTGGGCCACAAGTTTCTGAAGAGAAATGATTCAGGTATATGTTCAAACATACCCGTTAGAACCTAACATGAGTGATTTCCTTGGTTTTTGGGCCCAGGACACTTTCACAGGGTGGCCCACCTGTTTAGTGGCTCTCACGTACGCTGCAGATCTCAATCTCTGCAGCCCCCACACATGCGAAGCCCACAGGCGGGTACAAGTAACACCATCTACGTGCCACCACGTGTGCCAGTGTGATAGCCAGGAGCAATATCCGAACCGTCCATCAAGGGCCAGACCGTCCAGATGTTGTGTCCCAAAATAAATTTGGTCCATTCAGCTGCTGGACCATGATGTTAAAAATAGTTGGACATGTAAGAAAAATTCAGCCAATCATTTTATCGGACACATATTTGTTCCGTAAACAGTAGACCACCTGATTCGTGGGCCATAGGATCTGCAAAACAGTTCCCCTCAGATGAACGGATTGGATCTCATACCACATACCATGACACGTGTGACTACAAGAGCTGCCTTGTACAGGCATGTGGGATTACCAAAGCTGGTTATAAAATACATGTTATCCTAATCTTAAAGCAGCCATCCTGATCCTACTCTCCTCACACGTGCTAATGAGGCATGCTTATGAAAGATCAGGATCCGTTTGGTGGGCCGCAGCTTGTATGTGTTAGGGCTCACAAATCAGGCTGCTCCATTCATGGGTGGCCCACATTTGTGTGGAAGGGATGGACGGTCAAAAACGAAAACCAACCATCCATGATGCATCAGTGTAATACCAATCTTAGTAGTTAGGCCCCGCAATGGCTCGGCCACCTACCTTATATTTTCCTGTACAAATATTTATAAATGGGGATGTATTCGGTTAACCTAGACTGACAAGACCGATATTAGGTTTGTGATGGAATGAGCATGAAAAATTAATCAGAAAAATCACCGTTTTTCTCAAGTGATTAAAACCTTAAATTTAGAAGAGCATTTTTTTTTTAATATAGAAGAAAAAGAAAAAAGAAAATTTAAAATCTTATTAATCAATAATTATTTAATGTGTATGTGTTTCAATTATATTATTAATAAAGAAAAAAATAAATTAAAATTTGAGATTATCAAAAATAGCAAAATTTTAATTGTAATAAAAGTCTTAATTCTATTAAAACTCTTTTAAAGCCAAATTTCTAAAAATAAAAATTCTAGATAAACTTTTTATAGAAGATTCCTAGCATAATTATAAAATATTTCTTTAACAAAAAAGAAAATTAAAACTTTAAAATTTTAAAAATACTATGAAATTCAAAATTACTAAAAATATTATTTTTTTCCTAAATTTTCATTTTTTAGCTAATAGTGGATGTTTTCTTACGAAACGGATAGATGTGACCAACTTTACAGGACGTTTAATCCCAGATGACCCTTTACCTAAAAATTAATAAGTTGTGCATTCCGTAACGATATCCTTATTATAATAAAGATTGATAGGTTGTGCATTCTGTAAAAATATCCGTATCAGAAGTTATATTCAATTTTAAAGTTCACTTTCTTTTAGTATGCTTGAATGTATTTGTGCCACGTCTTACATCAATTAGTTCCAAATTTTTTACTCATCAAATGGATTTGAGCCTTAAAAGTTCAACCCAAATTTCTAAATGAGCCTCTTAAAATTAATATAATCAAACCCATCTTCAACTCACTTTTTAAATGGGTTTAACTTACTCTTGCTCTGCTGGTAGACTCTCAAGAATTTCAATACCTGGTCAAGGGTTCAAGTACCCATAGGTGGTGAAATCCCACTATCGTGTGAGTGTGTGGGGGGTGTGTGTGCGTGTGTAATTTTTTTTTTTTTTAAAAAAAAAAAAAAACTGGATTCAATGTAGAATTTAGTAATATGAATGGACCTTACTTAGGCCTAGATTAGACTTAGACTAAAGAAAAAGTAAATTTTTTTTTTTTTTTTAATAACCTTTTGGGGTACGCTTCAATAATGGTTCATTGCTCTTTTGTAAATGTGGTTATTCATCCATGATCTGAAATATAGTGTTAAAGCACATTCTGTCTACCTTTGAGCCTTGAACCTATAAAACTAAAAGACTCAGCTACCCAATTCTTTAAATTGTCTAAGGTTATCATACCATCAAAATCAGTGCAGACTCCATCAATTCCATCGAGCCATTGAGAACGTATGCTAGCCAAAGGATAGCTAGATCGGCCTCCTTTAATGGAGGGCTTCTTGTCCGGGTACGCCTACCTGTGATTACGATCTCCTTGGATCTTCTTGTATGTCCTGCTTTATTTTATGTTGTTTATACAAACAGGCCATGTTCATGTCATGTCCTTTGTAATTGGGTTCATACCTTTGTTTGGTTGATACTAATATCTTACTTACCTTCCAAAATAAAAATAAATAAATAAAAGATACCTACCTTTGTTTACTTGTTTTGAGATTATTTGTGTGAGAACTCTATTGTAGCTTGGGCCAAATGCAACCTGAACCTGTCCCAAACCCAACCTATGTGATAAACGGGTTGGGTTTGAATCTTTTACTAACGGGACCGAACCCATTAAAGAAACAGGTTGATTATTTTTTACTTTGACCAGGACTAGACCTAACCTGAATTTCGCTAGACTTGAATCAGGTTCATTTAATATAAATGTTTATATTAAAATAAATTTATATATATATATATATATATATGGAGCGTAAAGCGGTCGTCCGTGAGGTTGAGCTGTGTGGGCCCCACCGTGATGCGTTTCGAACATCATCACCGTCCACCAGATGCATCATTCCATGGTGGACCTGTACGGTTCAAAATCAGCCGTATACGGAACTCAAGTGGGCCATACCATCTAAAACCATAAGTATACATGCCAAAAACATATAAAAGCACTGGTGGGACCCACCTGAGTTTTCCATGCACCTGAAACTTGGTCTGAACCCTCATTCAAGTGGGACACAATAATGGATGGGCTGGATTTGCAAAACACATCTCGGTGGACCCTCAAAAATGGTTATGATGTTTTAATGGTTGTACAGCCCTTCTGCACTTCTGTATGTGGTGTGGCCCACTAAAGTCACGGATTGACCTGATTTTGGGCCTTCTAGGTCCACCATGGAATGGTGCATCTGGTGGACGGTGGTGATTTTCGAAAGGCATCACGGTGGGGCCCACACAGCTCGGCCTCACGGACTACCGCTTTACGCTTAAGCGCATAGTACCTTTTCCCCACATATATATATATATATATATATATATATATATATATATATATATATATATATATATATATACACACAAACACACACCACTACTGGGGGGTGGTGCGGACAACACCACCTAATCTGCCTCAAGAGTGAATAGGCAATTGGAAAAGCATGAGTTGCCATAACAGATCCTGACCAATCAACTGGGTTCAGAAATCAGGGTTCAAGTTGGTTGGGACAGAGCAATATTTGCATCATCATTTTCGACCTATTAGTGAAATTCAGGTTATGGGTCTCTCTCTCTCTCTCTCTCTATACATTAAAAATCTTAAAATCTAAACTCAAACCCAACTCGTAGGCTTGAACTCAAACTCAGCTCGAAATAAGCTCAACTCGAGCTGGCTCGAGTTGCTGACTGAGCCAAACCAAGCTGGCCAGTCAGGCTTGAGGAGTGCGCCAAGCTTGACTGTATAGCTATAGGTGTGAAGATGTGTTGGATGTTGTGGAGGCCCACCGCCATGCATGTGTACTGTATCCAGATTGTCCTTCTATTTTTTAGATTATTTTAATACATAAACCCTAAAAGGAAGCAGATTCAAATCTCAAGGGTGTTGCAAAAGAGGAAAGGAAGAAGAGAATTTTTTTGGACTTGAGAGTATTACAAGTAGAATGCTTTTGTATATTTTGTATTATGAAAGCGAATATTATGATGCTTTGAATTGTTGGAATGGAAGATTTTTCATCTTGTTTTTGTTGTTATTGCCTCCCATGTACATAGAGTCTCTTTTTATAGACTCTTGAGGAATAATCTAGACGCAAGAGAAAATGCATTAGATACATTCTAGACACTTTCTAGATATTTTTAAAATATCTTTTATTTTCGAATTATATTTTCAACAAACCACACCATAGGAATGGGCAAGGTTAATGACATCATTGTTGAAAACTTCTTAGGGCCACAGTAATGTTTATTTGCCACCAACCAGTGGATAAGTTCACACAGACCTTGATGAAGGGAAAACAAAAATATCAACTCGATCGCCCCCCTAAGAACTTTTTAATGGTGGGCGCTCAATCACCACTGTTTCCTGTAGTGTGGTCCACTTGAGCTTCGAATCTGCCTTATTTTTTGGGTTCATGCTCTAAAATGAGCTGCCAAAACAGATGGACGGAGTGGATGTAAAACATATACATCACAATGGCCCCAAGAACCCAAGACTTCACCACACCACCTGATCCGCGTCCATTTATTCTCCGTGGGGCCCACCGCATTGTGTTCTGTCTGACAGGTGACTTATTCCAAAGTGACAATTGGGAGGACCCACCAACCACAGATTAGTTTGTGGGTCCACCTGGGCTTTCATACTCCACCCAACCGGTTCATCAGGTGCGCCTCACCAGGATGAACAGGCACTCCAAAAATCAGCCGATTGGGCCCCACAGAGCTCTGGTATTTTACTGACAACAGGTTTTGGAGGTGGGACCTACCTATTGAACGGTTCCGAACATCCCTACCCATGGCCCACCTAGGGAACTAGAAATTCACTTCAGTAGTCCGCGAACTACAAGACCTGACCACCGTTGAAGTTGGGCAGACTGTAGTACTTTTAGTAGGTAAATCGAATCTCCCTCCTTTTAGCACCGTTGCATCGGATGCAGATCCGATTATCATTTTACGGATATTGATATTTACACCCTCTCATCTTAAATGGTAGGGCCCATTTTTTCATTTCTGATACTAATGTAAGCACCAAACTAGAAAAAAATGGGGTGCATGTGTAGAAAAAGGGACAGTCTATATGTAAGATTTGTAACTTTGAAGATTGTCTGGAGAAAAACAATAAAGAGGGAGATAGGTATTGGATATTGACTGGGATGGCCCACTAAATAGACGGCCGGGATCCACTGATATATGCACCAATCAACACTCCAGATCTATCTGTTGGGGATTTTTGGCCTGCGGAATCACACAGATCTAGATCTAGGATAGCAATCCAATGGCACCAAGCACACACACAAGAAAAGAGAACACACAGATTTAACGTGGAAAACCCTTGCGGGAAAAAACCATGGCACAAAGCGACAGATCACCACTATGAAAGCATCAATTACAAAAAGAAAAGACTTACCAAATTCGAACAACCTCGAATCTCACCCTTGCTACACCCTTTAATAACCCTAAAACCCTTTAGAATACCTTTAGGAAGTCTTAGAATTGATCTTAGAATAGCCCTAGGGACCCCAATTTATAGTTTTGGCAACTTCCCTTTCGTATCCCAGTTGTGAAAGGACTTGCGTCACAAAATCCGCGAAACTCCTTTCGCATCCCAGTTGCGAAAGGACTTGCGACACGAAATCCGCGAAACTCCTTTCTGCATCCCAGTTGCGAAAGGACTCAGATTTAAGACATCTCACAACAATCTCCACCATGTCTTCAATCTTCAACCGTGTAGCTTCTTGACATCTTCTCTTATTTCTGCATCACATCATAGCTCAAGATCACATTAGCCAACCAGCGCCAATCATGGATCTGATAGATACCTGCTATACCGTCGCGCAAATATCTCTGAGAAGCCGATCTCTTATCTCTGAGAATAACCCCTCGCTATCAACCTCGCCCTGTATCTATACTATATCCTCCTGAAGGTCCACCTGCATCCAACCGCTCACCGGCCCACTGGAAGCTCCACCCGGTCCCATATGTCGGTCTGGTACAACGAATCCATCACATCGCCCATATTCACCTTCCACTTCTCAGCACCAGGCTCACCTAGAGCCATCAGAATAGAAGATGAATCCTCTATAATATTAGAGTCGTCCATGTACCACGCCGATATCCTGCGATCATGCCATATGATTCTTCACACAGGTGGCTGCTCCACCTGCTATGTATCCCTGTCCGCACGTCTCAGCTTTCCTGCCCTGCCCGCTCATGTGGCCATGCCCATCATGCTACACACGTGCAGAGGTGGAATCCGCTACATCCACTGTAGCTCCACCTTTTGAAGTGCTCCCGATCAACCTGTAAACATGATCGAGTCGTTGCGCTTTCATGATTACCCGTGCCCCCTTAGATACTTTAAGAGCACCATCAATACATGTGTACTTGCATCCTTTTGCCTCAAGTACACCAAGAGAAATCAGATTCTGCTTCAAATCAGGAACGTGCCTCACATCTGTCAAGGTACGCTCCACCCCATCAAACATTCTGATGTGCACCGTACCAACAGCCACAACATTACAGGCAAAGCCATTGCCCATAAACACATGTCCACCATCGCACTCCCTATAACTGGTGAACCAACTCCGATGAGGAGTCATGTGAAAAGATGCCCCTGTGTCTAGCATCCACTCATCCTTACGATCATCGTATGACCGTCTGAGCGAAGACACAGACAAAACATCACCATCACATCCACTCGATTCATCTGACGTGACAGTGTTAGCCTTCCTGCATGAAGCCTTAGAATCTTCCCTCTTAGATTTAGGATTTTCACAATCCCTCTTCACATGTCCTTCCTTCCCACAATTTCAGCACTTTACCTTTCCTTTGCCCTTGCCCTTGGATTTGGATCTAGAACTTGAAGAACCTGTACCTTGTTCAGAATTCCTACCCACTGTAAACAGTGCATCAGAAGATGTCCCCATGTTGCTGTCTAGCTATCTCATAGCCTTCCCTTGAAGGGCTGAGATAACAGTGTCGACACTCAGGGTTTTATTCATGCTGCACATAGTGTCCTTGAATGACTCATAGGATGCCGGGAGAGAATTCAGCAACATATATGCTTGTTCTTCATCTTTCATCACTTCCTCCATATCCAGCAATTTGCAAACCAATTTATTAAAGTTGCTGATGTGAGCCTCCAAATCTCCATCCTCTGCCATCTTGAAGTTATACCACTGCCGCTTCAAGTGTAGGCGATTTTCAGATGATTTCTTCGCATAGACATCCTCTAACTTCGATCATAACTTAGCCGCAGTTTTCTCCCTCATGACATTATAGAGAACCTCATTCGTGAGACATAAACGGATCGATGATAAAGCCTTCTTTTCAAAAGTATTCCAATCACCATCAGTCATAGTGGACTTCCGCTCCTCAAGAGCACCATCTTCGCCTTGTTTGATTAAGGAACTCATCATCTTGATCTTCCATAACTCAAAATTATTTTTCCCTGAGTACTTCTCAATCTCATACAGATCTAAATCTAGGATAGCAATCCAATGGCACCAAGCACACACAGATTTAACGTGGAAAACCCTTGCGGGAAAAAAACCACGGCACAAAGCGACAGATCACCACTATGAAAGCATCAATTACAAAGAGAAGAGACTTACCCGATTCGAACAACCTCGAATCTCACCCTTGTTACACCCTTTGATAACCCTAAAACCCTTTAGAATACTTTTAGGAAGTCTTGGAATTGATCTTAGAATAGCCCTAGGGACCCCAATTTATAGTTTTGGCAACTTCCCTTCGTATCCCAGTTGCGAAAGGACTTGCGTCACAAAATCCGTGAAACTCCTTTCGCATCCCAGTTGCGAGAGGACTTGCGACACGAAATCCACGAAACTCCTTTCTGCATCCCAGTTGCGAAAGGACTCAGATTTAAGACATCTTGCAACACTATCATCTATGTGACCGATGGCTGGCCCATTTAGTAATCAGGTGTTCAATTTCAGGCCCAAGCCCGCCCATTAATTCACAATAGGCTCCTTAACAAGCCTTAATGAAAAAATCCAGGCCCTGGTCTAGCCCGTTTAAAATCAGGCCTGGACCCAGGCCCAACTCACCTTGTATTATAATAATGCAATAAAATAAAGAGAAATGCTCCGGTGCTCTCAAATCTAAACATGGTTGATGTTGATGCAAGAATCTAGACCGCCCTTTCCTGAACTCTAAGTACCTATGCTGGAGAAGAACAAAGGATACCCTGGCTAAAGCAGGGAACCCTCTTATGCCAAAGTCAGGCTAGGAATCTGAGTCTAATCGTGTTGAAGGGTTTTGGGCGAGAGATTCTGCGTACCTGTTCCTGTAAGTGAGTCCTTTATTTATAGTATTCGTAGGGCAGGGTAGCCCGCAATCTTAGGCACTATCTCAGCCGTTAGACGAGATGTGCGTGATTGGCAAATGTCGACGGTTACTTTAGAATCATGCGGTGGACGGTTATGCATAAGCGATGGGAGTTGGTGGTTACTTTTGAATCGTGCATTACCGAGGAGGATCCTGAGCTGAGCTTTACTGATTGGCCAGAGATGATCCGAGCTGAGCTAATCCTAGCCGAGCTCCATCGGTCGATCGAAGACGATCCGAGCTGAGCTAATTAGGTCTAAGTCAATCCAAGTTGTAGCTCAGAGTTGATCCCTCGTCGGATCCATCTGTTCTCAATGGTCCCTTAGCTTTACCAAGTCATCCCATCCTTGGTGGGTGCAAGCAAGCAGAAACTTGGGATCATGCCCTCCCGAAGACTGTACCCGCGAGAGCGGATGCCAACTTCCCTTCGTGCAGTGTCACAGGAACAGGTCGGGTGTTCTTGGAGCCTAGCTGACCTTAAAGGTGGTCGGACTGCATTTTCCCACTACGTTCTTGTCCGCAGGGGGGCGGTCTTGATCCATCCGTTTTTACCGATCATTTTAAGGCATTATTCCAAAAAAGAAGCAGATCCAACTATCAGGTGTACCATACCATAAGAAACAGTGGTGATTGCTGGCCTCGATCCCTCGCAGCTCAATTTGGCTCTTCCATATTATTTTAGGACATAAACCCTAAAATAAAGCAGATCCAAATCCCAAGTGGACCACACCACCGTTTACTGGCCTTGATCCCTCCTACGTGTGCTACAAATCTCTCTGCAGCCCCACACCATAAAGCCCATCACATGTGCCAATGTGTCTGACAGGAACAATATCTTAGTTGTCCATCAAGTGGGCCACACCATGCAGATGTTCTCACATAAAAATAATTTTGGTCCACTCAGCTGGTGGGCCATGATGTTAAAAACAGTTGCACAACCAATCTTTTTATCAACCACACATTTATTTAGTAAACCATAGCCCATCTGACTAGTGGACCGACCTGATTCTGGTCCACAAGATGAAAGGTCCAGATAGTGGTTCGGCCACATGAGCTGCGCCATACACGCCTGTAGGATTACCAGAGCAGGTTATAAAATACATTTTCCCTTAATCGTACGGTAGCCATCCTAGTCCTCCTATCCTCACACGTACCAATAAAGCATGACTGTGTGAGATCCGGATCCGTTCATCTGGTGGGCCACAGCTAGTATGTGCAGTGGCTTGCAAATCAGGCTGGTCAGTTCATTGGTGGCCCCACATTTGTATGGAAGAAATGTACGGTCAAAAAAGAAGACCAACCGTCCACATTAATCATGCATTATGGTCCACCTGATGACTAGACCAACCTCAACATCCACAGTGGGGCCCACCCAAAAAACTTATCATAATCTATTTAAGTCTGGTAAATGTACATTTTACATACACATATATTAAATAAATGTTTATGAAAGAAGTGGCTTGAAAAAAGTGTAGTCCACTTATATTTTCTATTCTTCCATATGTGTATGATTAGATTAGTAATTTAGTATATTGATTAGGATAAATGACAGGTAGTCCGACAGACTACCGAAGTTGAATCATAGTCCGCCAGCTGGGCCATGTGGATCAGCGTACCCATCAACCTTAGGAGTTGGGCCCCACCTCGTGATGGTCCTATTTTCCTCTAAAAATAATTCCATATCACACTGAATGGTCAGGATCTGTTGTAACAAGTCATATTTTTCCAATTGAGTATTCATGGTTGACCAGAATCCGAGCTCGGTGGGGCCCACATGTTGTGTCTGTGATATCCACACCGTCTATCTGGTGTGCCTCAATGTTTACCCCTTGAGCCAAAAACTATCAGTCCTACCCGGCCACATGGAACAATTGGTAGGGGACACTAATCATAGGTTGCATGTGGGCACTCCCAGGGTATGTAGACTCTTATCTAACCCATTCATCAGGTGGGCCTCATCAGGATGAATATGCATTATAAAAATCAACCTGATTCGAAACTCAGGCGGGCCACACTATTTGGATTTACAGGTTAACTATATGTTGTTCCCCATGGTGTGGCCCACCTGAGTTTTGGATTGGGATAACCTTTGGACTGCACTATGAGCAATGGAAGGATCATCCGATGGACAGGTGGGATCTTCATCTTGAACGGTTCCAACCATCATTACCCATGGCCCAGCTAGGGAACTATAAATTCACTTCAGTAGTCCGCGAACTACAAGACCTTGTACTGTTGTCTTAGTTGAAGTTTGGAGAATGCACTCTACTTTTTGTTAGGTAAATGATAGTTTTAAAATGGATAGGCTGTAGCCGGGTCTACTATCGTTGCATCACATGTAGATCCGTTTACTATTCACGGATATTGACATTTACCCCCTCTCATCTTAAATAAAAGACCGATTTTTTACACTGTTGGTGTAAAAAAAGAGGGTCTATTTGCAAGATTTGTAACTTCCAATACATTCTTTAAAAATGCAAAAGCAAAAAAGTGGAAGAAAGCCACTGGGTATTGGTTGAGGTGGCCCACTACATGAACGGCCCGTATACACCTCTATGTGCACCAATCAACTGTTTTGTAAGTTTGGAAACGGTGTGTGGTCATAAATAAACAGTCTAGATCCATTTTTCTACAGTACATGTGGTAAGGTAATGCACAAACTGGCCTATGCTTATGTCTGAAAAATTACAACAGTTAGACAATCCTATACATCTGGTCTGTATCTATTAAAGTGAAGGTCTAAAATGAAAATTAGTTAAAATTTCCTGTGTGTATGTATATATATATATATATATTATATATATATATATATATTATATATAATATATATATATATATATATATATATATATATATATATATAAAACCCAGTAAAATTGAGTAATAGATAGAATTGTCTCATAGATTTTAATTAAAAAAATAAGACGTCCATTTAGTGTGAGTATACGGTGTGGACCCTATAATTACATTACCCTGCCACGTCCTGTGGATAGATGGCTATACCATATTTTTTTGGATTGCATGAGAGACCGGTTCATCTACAAGTCCTATTTTAAAAACAGGACGTCACACTTGGATGGCTCACCTCACCATGAAAGGTGGACGTCTAAAAGTCAAGCTCATGGCCACTAAGGACCTGTTTGGCCAGTTGCTTTGGAAAGGATTAGGTAGGATGGGATTCAAAAAACATAAATATTAGGAAAGTATGTGGTGTTTGGCTGGTTGTTTATAGTTTATTTATTCATTTTTATTTTTTGTCTTAGTGGTGAGGCACATTGGTTGTTTGTATAGGCTTGATTTTTGGGGCATTATATTCTTATGATAAGGTTCAAATAACGCACTGTTAGATGCCATGTACGCACACCGTTGGGCCCTACCCAAGGGAACAATGAATAATTATCCAAAAACCTTCAAATTCACATGGTTACCCTAGTTTGTTAAATGACTTAATTTTTATAGCGTCTAACTTTCATGATGAGACTCACGTGTTGCATGGGTTTGATGCCATATGGATACCCTTACGAGCTTATAGTCACCTATCATGTCACATGTTGTATGGTCAATTAACCTCGGTAGCCATCAAGTGGTGTGCTCCCACCTGTCTAGAAAAAATAAAAAATAAAAAAAACCTGGGTTGTCATCAAGTGGACCTTGCCATGGATGGTCCATGGTATATCAGTGTAATCTGCGCCATCCATGCAAGTCATAGATTTTATTTTTATTTTTTTTCTTAGTGGTGAGCACATTGGTTGTTTGTATAGGCTTGATTTTTGGGGCATTATATTCTTATGATAAGGTTCAAATAACGCACTGTTAGATGCCATGTACACACACCATTGGGCCCTATCCAAGGGAACAATGAATAATTATCCAAAAACCTTCAAATTCACATGGTTACCCTAGTTTGTTAAATGACTTAATTTTTATAGCGTCTAACTTTCAAGATGAGGCTCACGTGTTGCATGGGTTTGATGCCATATGGATACCCTTACGAGCTTATAGTCACCTATCATGTCATATGTTGTATGGTCAATTAACCTGGGTAGCCATCAAGTGGTGTGCTCCCACCTGTCTAGAAAAAATAAATAATAAATAAATAACCTGGGTTGTCATCAAGTGGACCTTGCCATGGATGGTCCATGGTATATCAGTGTAATCTGCGCCATCCATCCAAGTCATAGATTTTTATTTTTATTTTCCTTTTTGGATGTGGATTGCTTACCCTCTTTTATTTTCATGATCCACTTAAAAGGCCAAAATTAAACAAACACAATTTCATGTTAGGTAGACTCTTGAATTTCAAGAGTGCCCCTCATGCTTTCCTTTCCTTTTCGCCTTTTTATTTTTTTGTTAGCTTGTTAGTACACCAATCATTACTCCTACTCCAACCATTCGTATTTTGCATCTGCTTAATCAGGACATTCATCTTCAACACAATGGGACCGCGGTTCTTCTTCAATATCGATTGAATTGGACCGTTGATCTTTAATATTGACATAATCTACCAATCCATTTTAATATTAATATTAGTCTAAATGAAGCATTCATATTCAATATTAGCCTAATTGGGTGAACTTAGAAAATATTTGATTCACTTCTATGTAATTAAATGAACTTTAATGGATTTAAAGCACTTAAAACACTTAGATGTGCTTTTACGATAATTGGCGACGCACTTCAACAAAGTCATACAAATTTTGACATAGTTAAAAGTGTCCAAGACAAATTTTGAAGTTAGCCCTAATTAAAATTTGTCAAAGTCCATACAAATTCATCAGAGTATGTGGAAGTGCATAATAGTCTATTTAAGTATATCTAAGTCGTCAAAGTCTAACTTATAATCCGTCCATCTTGTGCACCAACTCATGTCCTCCTTAACACCCAAAAATCAAGCTGATCTAAAACTCATGTGTGCCACACTATCTAAATTCATAGGGTAAAACCTCTAAAATCATGTGATGTGGCCTAATGTGTCATGGATTTCCATTCTCTTGGAGAGGCACTTCATCTGGCATTTGCATCCCTCATGCACACCCTCTCCGGTTCTCCCTACCACTTAATCTAACCATTCGTCATAAATGTCAGCCTAATCGAACCATATATTCATCTTCAATACTGGCCATATATCACGACATTTATCTTCAACATCAGCCTAACTTGACCATCGATTTTATCATAAGCCTATTTGGACTTATCGTTATTAATGTTAGTGGAATTAAACATATTATCTTTAGCATTCACCTCATCTAATCATTCATCTAAACTATGGCAACTTAACTGCTCATCATCAACATTGGGCTCTACCACCAAACTCAAAACATCATCTCCCAACACAACTCTTGGGTTTGATTGCTTTTGCGAATTAGAATCAAACCAAATCACTTGAATTTGAGTACTACTAATACAAAGTACATAATCTCACAACGCCTTAACAGGGGAAGTGAAAACTTAACCCTCTTTCGATTTGGCAAAATTTTATTGCAACTAACAATCATTATTGATTATTTTTAGGTCCACTTCGATGGGTTTTTTTGACCTATCGTCCTTTCGCAACTGGGATGCGCAAGTCCTTTCGCAACTGGGATGCGCAAAGTCCTTTCGCAACTGGGATGCGGAAAGGAGTTTCCTAAAACTATAAAAAAGGGTCGCTGGGGTTTTTCTAGGGTATATTGTGTTGATGAGAAAAACACAAGAGGGCTATCAAAGGTGAGAGAGAGGGGGAGAAAGAGAGAGATGAAGCTTGTAGAAGGGAGGTTATGCTCGTAGAGGTGACCGATGGTGCAGTCTATATCTCAGCGCTCCTACGTCCTCGTAATCGGTGAGATCTCTCTGGTTTTCTTTATTCTTTCATTGTTCATCCACTCATGCGTGAGTGAAGAAGGTTGTAAACGTTTTACTTCATAGTGGATTGTTGATCTGGACGAGGTCCCGTGGTTTTTACCTCTTTGAAGGTTTTCCACGTAAAATTCTCTTGTGTTGTGTGTGATTGATGCGTAAATTATTTTCATTGCTTTATTATCCATAATTCTGGTTTGTTCTGGAGGGCTAGATCCTAAGGTTTTGTGCAAGGCCCCCAACAAAGTGGTATCAGAGCCAAGTTCATTGAACGGGTAAGGATCGATTTTGAATTATGGAAGGTGGCTCAAGGATGATCAGCCTCAATGGTTCTAACTGGACCATATGGAAGGCTAAGATGGAGGACTTGCTTTATTGCAAGGACCTATATTCTCCAATCTTAGGCATATCAGCAAAATCCAAGGATAACACTGATGATGATTGGAAGAAGACGGACAGAAAGGCGATGGGGTTTATTAGACAATGGTTGGATGATTCTGTGTTCCACCATGTGTCTACAGAAACCTCAGCCGCTAGCCTATGGCTGAAATTACAAGGGCTGTATGAGAGGAATACGGCCGGTAATAAGATTTTTCTGATAAGGCGACTTGTGAATCTCAAATTCAAAGATGGTGGTTCTGTGGCCGAGCACATGAATGAGGTCAGCAATATAGTGAACCAACTCACCTCTATGAAGATGGTCCTGGATGATGAATTGTAGGCTTTACTATTGCTTGGTTAATTGTCTGACAGTTGGGAGACATTGGTGGTGTCTCTAAGTAACTCCGCGCCAGACATAAAGATATCCATGGAACAGGTGACTAGCTGTCTCTTCAATGAAAAGACAAGGAGGAAGTCTCAGGGGTCTACTCAGCAAGAGGCTCTTGTGACACAGGAACGGGAGAGAGGAAAGAACAGGAAGGGCGGGAAGGCCCGAGATAAATCAAGAGGCAAGTCGAGTAACAGAAAAGATGTTGAATGCTGAAATTGTGGCAAGAAGGGCCACTACAGCATGAATGTCGTGATTAGAAAAACGACAAGAAAGGAAAAGGAAGGAAGATGAATCAGATTCCACTGCGGTCGCTTCAGATGCGACGACGTTGTAGTTATTCTTTCTCTTCAGATCATGACATACGTCTCACGGCTACGAGTCAGGACACCGACTGGGTGATAGACTCGGGAGTTTCTTTTCATGCAACTCCACACAGGGACTTCTTCACAAGCTACAAGTCAGGTGACTATGGGACTGTGAGGATGGGAAATTCTGGCGTATCGAAGATCGTGGGAGTTGGTGATATTTGTGTGAAGACCGATGTAGGCTGCACATTGGTTCTCAGGAATGTGAGGCATATCCCAGACCTTCGCCTCAACTTGATATCGACGGGAAGGTTGGATGATAATGGCTATGAAAGCCGGTTTGCTGGTGGGCGATGGAAGCTCATCAAGGGTTTATTGATCGTGGCAAGAGGAAAGAAGTGTTGCACCCTTTACAAGGCAAGTGTCAGTATGTGCAAGGGTGGGTTGAACGCAGTAAAAGATTCAGCTATTGGCATGTGGCACAGGCGTCTAGGCCACATGAGTGAAAAAGGGCTTCAGTTACTAGCAAAGAAGCGGCTCCTTCCAGACGTGACAGGTACACCTCTCAAAACCTATCTTAATTGTCTATCAGGGAAACAACATAGAGTTTCATTTGTTAAAACTACTTCTCATGTTAATAAGTGCATCATTAAGTTTATTCTGTATTTGCATGACATTTGTGCATAAATGGTTTAGAAGAACTGAGGGGATAAGCATAATGGAGAGGGCATTGTATTATGATTAGAAATGCATCCAGAGGGTTTGGGCTTATGCTTTGAACGAAGGACGAGGTCTTTGGTGTGTTTAAATTGTTTCATGCTATGGTCGAGAGAGAGACAGGTAGACCATTGAAGTGCATCCGCACTGACAATGGTGGTAAATATTTGGCGACTTTCACGAGTACCGCAAGTCCCTGGGTATACAGCATGAACAGACGGTTCCCAAGACCCCTTAGCATAATGGTGTAGCTGAGCGAATGAATCGCACCATTGTTGAGAGAATCAGATGCATGTTATCTCATGCAAAATTGCCCAAGACGTTCTGGGGAGAAGCAATGCACACGGCGGTGTATTTGATAAACATGTCTCCATCAGCCCCGTTGAATGGAAAAGTACCTGAGAAGGTGTGGACTGGACAGGATCCATCGTACAGTCATCTCAGGGTGTTTGGATGCAGGGCATCCGTTCACGTACCAAAGGACGAAAGGTCCAAGCTCGATATGAAGATCAGGCAGTGTGAGTTCTTGGGGTACGGTGATGAAAAGTTCGGTTATAGATTGTGGGATCCGACATAGAGGAAGCTCGTCAGGAGCAGAGATGTGGTTTTCTTTGAAGATCAGTGTATAGAAGACATTGGTAAGTCAGAGAAGAATCAGCCTAGTTCAGGTGAGCTAGAGAACACGGATCCGATTATTCCTCCCGTGGTGCCTGATGACGGGGGAGTACAGCAAGGTGCAGAGGACGAGGGAATTCCTTTAGAAGATGGACCAGGGGAGCAGCCCCCACTTGATCCACCTGTTGAGCCACAGGTAAGGAGGTCATCTAGGGACAGACAGCGGTCCAAGAGGTACTCGCTACATGAGTACATTATGGTTTTGGTCAGAGGAAAGGCATAGACTTCGAGGAGATATTTTCAACAGTGGTAAAGATGACATCCATACGGGTGTTGCTTGGGTTGGCGGCTAGCATGGATCTGGAGATAGAGCAGTTAGATGTTAAAACTTCCTTTCTCCATAGTGACCTGGAAGAAGAGATCTACATGCACCAACCAGAGGGGTTCGAAGTCAAGGGCAAGGAGCATATGGTGTGTAGGCTGAGGAAGAGTTTGTATGGGCTGAAACAAGCTCCACGGCAATGGTACAAAAAGTTTGACTCGTTTATGTTGAAACATGGGTATGACAGAACGGAGTCGGACCACTGTGTGTTCACGCGCAAGTTCTCAGATGGTGATTTCTTAGTTCTGCTATTATACATTGATGACATGCTCATCATGGGAAAAGACATCAAGAAAATCGACAGGCTGAAACAGGAGTTGGGCAAGTCTTTTGCGATGAAAGACTTGGGCCCGGCTAGACAGATCCTAGGAATGGAGATAACCCGTGACAGAAGCAGCAGGAAGCTCTGGCTGTCACAAGAGCGGTATATTGAGAAAGTCCTAGAGCGGTTCAATATGAATGCAGCGAAGCCGGTCAGTACTCCACTAGATAGTCACTTCAGATTGAGCGACAAACAGTGTCCTAAGACGAAGACAGAGGTAGAAGAGATGCAGAAGATACCCTACGCGTCAGCTGTAGGAAGTTTGATGTATGTTATGGTGTGTACACGCCCAGACATAGCATATGCGGTTGGTGTTGTCAGCCGGTATCAATCCTGGCAAAGAGCATTAGGCAGCGGTGAAGTGAATATTGCGTTATCTAAGAGGCTCATCTAGGTTGAGCCTATGCTATGGTGACGGTAAACCTGTGTTAGAGGGCTACACAGATGCAGATACGGCAGGTGACATAGACTCCAGGAAGTCTACATCGGGGTTCATGTTCACGTTTGCAGGGGGAGTGGTTTCTTGGCAGAGCAAGCTACAGAAGGTCGTTTGTCGACGACAGAGGCCGAATACATTGCAGTCACATAGGCATGTAAAGAGATGCTTTGGATGAAAAAGTTCCTACAGGAACTTAGCCTAAAGCAGGAGGAGCACATGGTCTATTGCGATAGTTAGAGTGCTATACACTTGAGCAAGAATCTAAGTCAAAGCACATAGAGATTCGGTATCACTGGATCAGGGATACTTTGGAACAGAAGGTGTTACAACTTGAGAAGATCCACACAGATGATAATGGGTCAGATATGATGACCAAGGCCTTGCTCAAGGGCAAGTTTGAGGTTTGCAGAAACCTGGCTGGCTTAAAGAAGGTGAATCCCGCCTGGGTCAAAAAGGGGGAGATTTGATGGGTTTTTTTGACCTGTCGTCCTTTCGCAACTGGGATGAGCAAGTCCTTTCGCAACTAGGATACGGAAAGGAGTTTCTTAAAACTATAAAAAAGGGTCCCTAGGATTTTTCTAGGGTATGTTGTGTTGATGAGAAAAACACAAGAGGGCTATCAAAGGTGAGAGAGAGGGGGGAAAGAGAGAGAGGAAGCTTGTAGAAGGGAGGTTATGCTCGTGGAGGTGATCTACGGTGTAGTCTATATCTCAGCGCTCCTACGTCATCGTAATCGGTGAGATCTCTCTAGTTTTCTTTATTCTTTCATTGTTCATCCACTCCTGCGTGAGTGAAGAAGGTTGTAAACGTTTTACTTCATAGTGGATTGTTGATCTGGACGAGGTCCCGTGGTTTTTACCTCTTTGAGGGTTTTCCACGTAAAATTCTCTTGTGTGGTGTGTGATTGATGCATTGATTATTTTCATTGCTTTATTATCCATAATTCCGGTTTGTTTTAGAGGGCTAGATCCTAAGGTTTTGTGCAAGGCCCCCAACACACTTATCATGTTGTTACTGACTAATTGTTCTATATCTTAATTATCAAACATCATTTTAAGGCCCTTCAAGTTATGATAGATTTCCCGCTATTCTTCGACTTAAGCCGTCGAATGAAATAGATTGTGATATATGTGAAGAACTTAAAGACTAGTTGGTGGCCGATTTACATATGAGCATGTGCACCACATTTTTTAATACTAGAATATCAATTGTGTCACATATATATACACCTGTAGATTGCTTGAACTTTTTTTTTTTTTTTTTGGCTCGAACTTAGACAGTCACACACATGGCATATTGAAATATGTCATGCCTTATAGGGACAAGTGTGTGTACCTGTACTAACACATACACCCACGCACTCCGTAGTGGGATTTCACCACCTATGGGTATCGAACCCAAGACCTAGTATTGAAACTCCTCAGAGTCTACCACTGAGATAAGGACCAGAACCCTAGGGACAAGTCATGTAAATCCATGTACACCAAAATTTTCGAAATAAAAAACATCCCCCACTTTGAATTATAATAGTTAAAATACATGCATGGAAATCATGTAATGGAACTTAAATAGCTCATAGTTCTAAAACTCGGTGGGTCAACTCAAAACTCAGCCAAGTCAACTTGCCTCGATTAGATTTTAAGCCCAAAATCAAGGAAACCTGCTTACTAAGCCGAGTCACTAACAAAATGGTTGCATGGCGCAATAATTGAAGGTCCAATCTCACCTAACAAAGACAGTGGATTCTACCACTAAATTACACCCTGCAACTTTGTTTTGTTTGAATATTTTAATTGAGGCACTTTCAAATCCAAAACTATATCTAAGGTTCAACCAGCATAGAAATTTATGATTAATTATAGTTAATAAATTTAAGAGAGAGAAGGAAAAGGAGTCTCTAGCTTAGGTGCACTCCTCGGTGGTGTTTATGTGAAATCCTTCCTAACCACCATGTGTGTCACTCCATGTTAGGCTTGAGAAACAAAAATCAGCCTCATTTATGATTGAGGTGGACCACACAATTAAAAATAGTGTACTGGGCAAAGCTTACCCTTCAAAATATTTTCCTTAATGTGGCCCACTTAAATCACTAATGAGGCTGAATTTTGGGACCCAAGGCTATGTTTTAGTGGGGCATTCAATGGTTGGAATAGATTCAATATAATAATTAAAATGGCCCTGTAAAAATCAAAAGTGGGTGTCCATTGTGGTGACCCAGAATCACAGGTCAACCTAATTTTTTAAATAATCACTTGAAGAGGTGATTTTTTAAATAATTCAATCACTACTATTTCAATGCATTATATAATAATAATAATTAATTGTTTAAATATCAAGTCGAATCCATTAAAGACTCCTTCAAGTCTTCAAGTAGACCCAACCCAGCTAGACATCAAGTCGAGTTAAGTTTTTAAAATTTTAAACTATAAAATGGTCCAAATCACAATCCCAGACCTTATTTTACAATAGACATCAAAGAGGAAAAACACCCATAAATTACATTGAAATGATGATGTCCAAAGAACTTGATAATACAATCTGGTGGACGTCCATTATCATGTCCCTTGATTCTTCTTCGATGCATCTGCACCAATCTCATTGCAAGCTTGCGCACACTCTTTCAGGCAAACGGGTGTTGTGGTGTGTTCCACCTTCCCACATGCAACCATGCATTGATCGAAGCATGCACCTCCCTCGACGTCCACGGCCACCAACATGACCACCATAACCATCAGGAACGTTGCTACTGCTTTCTTGCAAGCCATCTCTCTCTCTCTCTCTCTCTTGGTGGTCTTTGGTGCCTGTTTGTTTGGACCGTTGAATGCACCAAACTAGGGAAATGAACGGTTATTTATAGAGTTATGACGCCGATTAACTTGGAAAGGAATGGTTGTTTTCTTCTAGAGTGGTTACTTTTGCTTGGATGATAGATATTGGGAAATGAGGCTCGTATTTATGGTACGCCTAGTTGTATTGGGGCACTTAGTCAGTCCAATCCATTGATCTAGACTTCTCATTAGATCCAGCCAACATTTCATGGGCTAGCATGAAAATATCATACAGATCTGAAGAAAGATAACCGTTCGATCAATGTCCTTGAATATGGACGGTCAAGACCATTTACATGAAATTATGACCAAATCAAATCTTAATCCATGTATCTGTTAGGTCCCATCATGGATTAGTTATAATTATAAAAACTCGATTTTGGTAGCCAATAATAATCATCCTATCCAAGGATTGGAAAGGATGTCTATGGAAAAAAATCCCAAATCAAGGATGGATTGAATCATCGATCAGTATGATAATTTTTTCATGGTAACCCATGTAATGTGTTCTGAACTGAATTAACTGTTCAGATCAATCGATTGGTCTGTAAAAATAAACCAATGTCAACAGGAGCACTATTATTATAATGTTCTGCAGAGTACTGGAGCATTTCTCATAGATAAAAGAAGACCACGTCTTCCTAAAATGTCAAATCCACTGTTATATGGTTTTTCTTAGGAGATAGAACGATGGCCCCATTTAATTACAGCCATCTGATCGTTCAGTGGACCCTTCGTCAGTTGATACGTGTGTATCATCTCCCATGGACAGATCAAATGCTAGTGTTGTGGACCCCACACTCGACTCCATATACTCAATGACTTTTTTGTGGGCCGGTAAAACAGCCAAGCTTTGTGGCCCCCATATATTGTCTGTGTGACATCCGCTCCGTCCATCAGATGTGCTCCTCAGTGTGAGGCCAGAGCCCAAAAATTTAGCCAGATAGGCAAGTCAGGTGGGCCACTCCACAGGAAACAATGGAGATGGGATACCAACCATAGCTTTGTGTGTGGGCCACCGTACAGTGTATCTTTCATCATACTCTTTCAAGTGTGACTCACAACAAAAGAAGGGGAAGATACAAGATCAATCCAATCCAAAACTCAAGTGGGCCACATGGTGTGAACTGAGAGGTTTTAGGCACAGTTTTACATTGTTCCCGTTCGTATGGTCCACTAAGACATTTTATCATGAAAAAATTAGCACGGTAGACTCTTCCGCACTGTGCCTTCTTTTTTTTTTTCAACGCCTGAAAACTTATGCTACTAAACAAGTTTTTTAGGGTACGTAAATATGGTATTGGATGAAACTGCCCTTAGTCTTTAGGGTAAAGCAGTCGGAAAAAGTGGGAGTATTTTTGTCTTTATGGGTTCGTCCATACGAGTAGAGGTCTACTTTGGTAAGTAAGTTTTGTTTGGGTCGAATGAAAAAACGTGGGTGCTCTGTTGGGTCTATCGTAAAAAGTACCCATCACGAAAAAAAAAAAAAGTACCCTTTTATCACAAAGGGCTCAAACCTTTTTTTTTTTTTAACACACGCACACACACCCCCACACACTCACGCTAGTGGAATTTCACCACCTATGGATACTCGAACCCTTGACCAGGTGTTGAAACTCCCGAGAGTCTACCACCCGAGCAAGAGTGGGGATCCACAAAGGGCTCAAACCTGATTAATGGAGTGGAAATTACATATAGAGCACGGTGGGCCCATAGAGCTTGGGTATTGTACGGTGACAATGGGCCGGGCTGGCCAGCCCGGGTAACTCATTCCTGAAGTGCTAGGGCCAGGGCCACTAAATTTGGGCTGAGGGTTGGGCTAGGGACACTAAATCAACCCATTTCCCAAATGTAGAAGTAGAGTACACAGTGCTTGACCTTGGTGGTGTGTTGACATCACCAGGTTCTGTGGGCACCACTATGATGCGTGTTATATCCACACCATTCATCTATTTTCTGAGATCATTTTAGGCATGGGCTAAAAAATGAGGCAAATCAAAGGCTCAAGTGCACACGCCACATAAAGAAGTGAGAACAACGAGGTCCGGCATTGAAACCTTCCTACGGCCCACTATGTTGTTTATTTGACATCCAACCTATTCATAAGATCACACAGCCCTGCTTGATCAAAACTTCTATGGCCCCTTAAGAGGTTTTCAATGGTAGGCATTGAATCCCCACTACTTTCTATGTGTGGTCCACTTGAGATTTGAATATGCATTCTTCTTCTTTCTTTTTTTTTGTCTCTCTCCCTAAAATAATCTCACAAAATGTATAGATGATGTCGATATAACACATACATGATGGTGGGACTCACAAAACTTGGTGGCATCAACAGATTACCGAGGACACACCGCGCAACCGGGTTCCCCAAATGTATACTACTTATTACAAAATAGGCATTAGTAATTATATAGACTACAAAGTTTCTGCCCTGTCTTAAATAGACATATGAAGAACTTCATGCTCGGTGAAGTGTGATGGATGATGATAGTGTGATGGATGATGATATACAGGCACTGATAAACTATCCAAACTGTGAACCATAGTTTAAATGATGAACAGTATTTCAGTGTACTTGTTGATACAGAAATTTGGTTAGTCCTCTCTGGACTTGCTTACCTGTGCAAGAAATGGATAAAGAAGACCCTGGCTAGAGCGGGGGATCCTCCGATGCCTAAGTTAGGAAAGGAATATGAGTCCAGTTGAATATTGAGGGTTTAAAGCTAAAGATAGTGCGTACCTCTCACCATTAGAGGTATCTCTATTTATAGTTTAGGATAGACGATGGCGTAGAAAAGATCTCCCTATTTAGTAAGTGCATATATATTGAATGCACAGTGAATCTTCTGAGATCCTCGGCGAGGATCCTGGGATCCCGAGCATGTCGCAATATCCTCCAAAAACTTCGGACGGATCTTTATTGTGATAGATTTCTTGAATCTTCGGCTAAAATCTTGGGTAGACACAGTCGGACCTTGATAGGAGGTGGGCCGAGCCGACCTGAGACATGCCCACCTAGGCCATACCGGCCTAGGTCATGCCGACCTGGATAATGTCAACCTAGACAATGTCGACCTGGATAATGCCGACCTGTCTTCTTAATCGAGTAAAGGAACGGAGCGTTCTTGACAAACTCTAGAGATCTTGGAATTGACGAAGAAACATGCTCTTGTGGGCGTGTTCTTCGGCCACAAGCCCTGGGTAGGAAGCAGATTCCCATGGGGACTGTGCTTCTTCTTCCTTTCATTCCTTCACTATCCCTTTGTCGTGGAGAAGGGAGAATGGAAGGGTTTATAGCTTGCTTGGTTGAGCATGTAAGGTTCCGATCTGACCTTTCTCTACAGGTCGGTCCGTTTTCCCCATAACAGTACTTATTTAAGTTCATACATATAATGGATAATTAGGTAAACAATATTTCAATGCACTTATTTAAGCCCACATTTATAAAAGAATAATTGAGTGAAATATATGCTTAATTGTGAATGATCTTATTTAAGACATTAGTGCCAACAAATATTTTGAAATAAGAAAAGTTATTTATACTTGGTAGAGCTCCACAGCTTGATATGAAGACACTAAGAAATTGTACATATGGCTACATTAATTGAAACTAAACAGGCTAATTGTGTAACCAGAGGAGATTAGGTGTGGCCCACCTCACCCAAGATAATGCGCCCCTTACTATGGGCCCATTCTACATCCATGTCATCCATCCACTTTAACATATCATCTTATGGCTCAATGAAGAATATCCAAATCTCATGTGAATTATACCATAAGAAATAGTGGTAATTGACCACTAAAAACTTCTTATGGGCTACAAAAGTTTTGGATCAAGCTGATATTTGCTTTTACCCTTTATCCTGATTTCCGTGACCTTATCAATGGGTTAGATGGCAAATAAACATTACTGAAATGGTGGGCCATTTAATCACTGATGTTTCCTATACTGGTCGACCTTTTGGGCTCATGCCCTAAAATGATGTGATAAAACAGATGAAAACAGATGAACAACCTGGATATAGAATACATACATCAAGGTAGGCCCCACGGTGGGGGTCACACCATCTGTAGCTTTTTATTTTTATCCATCCAATAAATGTCCACAAATCCAATAGTTAGGCAATCAAATAAGTATCATTGTTGGGACATCATACATCTAAACCCGAATCCATAATTTAGATCCCGCTTATGCAATTTCTAAGTGCCTGCGTAGCATCCTCACACTCAGCCAGAGTATCAAAGTTTCTATCATTCAATAGACACTAGCATGAACCCCACGTAAGGAACATAAACCATTAAATGGGGTCCATTATCAGATAAGATTCCCTGACAATTCCATCTATTTGATAAAAATGGACAATTACAGCCAACGATCCACATTTAACATTTCCAGATCATCCGACCGTTAGATCTCCTGTCCAAAACTCCCAAATTCCCAATTTATGGTGCCTAACAAATTCTTATAAAATAAGGTAGGCAAGTGGGTACCCTCAGAAGGTGGGACCCACATGAGGAATCATGGCACTATTAGAATCCATTGAAAGATGCCTATCACACCCCCCACATATGTCGTGTCTCTCTACCAAGTCGCATCATGCTTTGTCTGATATCATCAATAATAACTTTAAAAAGAAAACCTACCCATTTAAATAGGTGGAGAGACTATCCTTTTATCGTATATATACACTAAAAAATAAGAAAGACACGTCTCTCATGACTTTTCAAACAATACCTAACCAAAATGAGAGTGATGTGGACCACACTGCTAATATGATGGACCACCAAAAAAAAATTGTTTTTTTGTGTTATTGAAAACTACTGTTTGTCTTCCACCTTTCTTAAATGGTAGTGATAGATTTAATGTCCACATGGCGTACACGCATGGCAACCTAGACGGGAGCAGATTAGGTGCGTCCCACCTCACGAAAGAAGTGTGCGGCCCTTACCATGGGTCCCACTTTGATGTATGTATTTTATATCTATATTGTCCATTCATTTTTCAGATTATTTCAGGGAATGAGCTTAATTAAAAAATGAAACAGATCCAAATCCTAGGTGAATTATAAAAATAAGTGGTGATTAGCCGTTAAATGCTTCTTATATGCTATAAAAGTTTTGAATCGAGCTAATATTTGTTTATCAATAGGTGGGATGGCAAGTAAACATTATTATGGACCCTAGGAAGTTTTTAATGGTGTGGCATTCGACCAGCATGGTTTCCTATAAAGTATGGCCTCCTAAGGTTTGGATCTGCTTCATTTTTTAGCTCATGCCTAAAATGACATGAAAAAAATGGATGAATGGTGTGGATATATAATACATACATTAAAGTGGGACCCACTAGCACAATGGATGAGTCACCAACATCTAGGAAGAACCATAGATTGCATATAGTAGTCTAGCTCATCCATTATGTGGGTCTGATCATTCAAGAGAGAAAATGACAAGAAAACACACCCAACAAGGCTTCTAATTTTAATTCCTTCCGTTTAAAGGAAATCTTTAAAAAAATCAGCTTCCTATTCCTAAGCAATGTATAATACCTGAGTCTTTCTATTTAAATAAACAGGAGAAATGCTTCCATGCTCTCAAGCACTATAAATTTTGGTGCTCCTATTTACAATGGGACATTTAAACTGTCCAATATGGTCTAACTTACATTTCATAGTGCTCCTAGCTGCATTGGGAAAATTGGACCGTCCAATCCATTGATCTAGACTATTCACTGGGTTCAATGTGAACTTAAGACTGTCCAAACCATTGATCTAGACCATTCACTGGATCCAAATCACATTTCATGGTCAACCAGACAAGCATGACACTGATCGGACAAATATTAAATTTGATTGAAGGTGTTTAATAAGGACGGTTAAGATTGTTTAATGTGTCCAATCAACAGTTATCTGTCTGTTTGTTAGGACCACCATGGATTGCTTATGATTCTAAAGAATTCCTTTTGATAGGCAATGGTAGCCATGCCATCTATGATTAGAAAATGGATGGTTACAGAAAATAAGGCCAAATCAAGGGTGGGTTACATCATCCTATTGGTGGAAATTTTGCCTTGTCGTTAGTCACATGTGCTATTGACTTAATGGACGGTTCAGATTAACCAAATAATCTAACTGAACCATGCAACTAGGAGCACTCCATATGCACATATGTAAATTTCACTATATGCTTCTCTCTACTTTTCATTTTTCTCAGGTACCTCTCAGGGTTTTGATAGGGTAGGGTGCCACCATACCATATTTGTGGCAAGCTACCAACCCAAGATTAATTATTAAATGATGAACCGTTCATGTTCTAGACTCCATGCAACCTGAACCATCTTAAGTAGCATTGGTTGAACGGTTATTTGGTTATGAAGGTGAATATCTAATCGCCAATTTTCAAATATAAGATTCAAAGGTCAGGATCATCAATGAAGTAGCATAAAAACGGTTCAGATCATTCTAAGGATGCAATCTAGAGGTAGACACCAGCCGCTGTACCCTGTCAAAACCTTACCTCTCAGCTGTTTCACAGATTGATTGCGTACTCCGGGACAAGAAGCCACCGTCTATGAACAGTGAGCTTGACTTCTTAGCAAAATGGCCATTTTAGTCCAATCTTAATTATAACAACTAATAGAAGGGAAGAGGATTGTGTGGTGACTCAAATACTGTGGGGCCCACCTTGACGTATGTGTTTTATATCCACGCCTTCCATATGTTTTACCAGCTCATTTTAGGACATCATTTCAAAAATGAAGGAGATCCGAAGCTCAAGTGGACCACACCACCAAAAACCAGCAGGGAAAGTGACACCCACCGTAATGCTTATTTGCCATCCAACCCGTTGATAAAGTCACACATACGTGGATGAAGGCAAAAAACCAATATCAGCTTAATTCAAAACTTTTGTAGCCTCATACTAAGTTTTCAATGGTGGACGTTCAATCACCACCGTTTACTGTGCTGTCGTGGTCCACTAGTCCTTTTGATTTTCTTAATCTTTGGGCTCATGAACTAAAATGAGTCGACAAAACGGTTGCACAGCTTAGATAAAAACATACATCACAATGGACCCCACAGCAGGTGGTGTTGTGTCACCACCCAAACCGCTTCCTAATGGGAGACGGGTGTGGGGCCCATCCAGATGGGTTTACCTTATCCCTCACTGGGTTACCGTACCCTAAAATTAGGCTGATTTAACCATTTGTGGGCTACCACATGATTTTTGAGGTTTTGGGACGGTTGTTGGTCATTTTCTAGAGAAAATTAGGACTGTGGACCCCACCTTTTAGCCAGCTGGTTTTATGAAAGAAGACAAACCTTCTTTTGCAACTTAGACCTCATCATCGGGGATACCCCTCCTTTCAGGGAAACGGATTGGGTACTCCCCTGCCACCACGCAATGGTGGATGTTCGGTGGTCTGTGAGCCCCACCATGATGTATGTTTTTCATCCATGCCGTCCATATATTTTTTCACATCATTTTATGGTATGAGACAAAAAATGAGGTATATGCAAATCTCAAGTGTACCACATTACAGGAAACAGTGTTGAATGAGCATCAACCATTAAAAACTTTTTGGGGGCCCACTGTGATGTTTGTGAGAAATCCTCCACATCTAAGTTCATTCATAGGGTCACAAAGACCTAGATGAAGAGGAAAAACAAATTTCATAATAATCCAAAACTTCTGTAACCCCTAAAAGGGTTTCAATGGTAGACGTTTAATTCCCCACTGTATTTTACAGTGTGGTCCACTTGATAGTTAGATCTATCTTATTTTTCGTCTCAAGCCTTAATATGAGCTCGCCAAATAGATGGACGGTTTGGATATAACACAGACATCATGATGGGACCCATAAAAGCAACACTATATATATATATATATATAAACAACACAGACTGCATCGATATATCGACAATATGTAGATATATCGAAAAAATAAAGCATCGATATATCGACAATATGTCGATATATCGACGTTACATGATATTTTTTGGTTAAGTCGCTGGACAAATGAGGACTTAATTCGATATTATCGACCATATGTCGATATATCGATAAAATCAAGCATCGATATATTGACATATTGTCGATATATCGACTTTAGATAGAATTTTTTGGTTAAGTCGCTGGACAAATGAGGACTTAATTCAATATTATCAACCATATGTCGATATATCGACAAAATCAAGCATCGATATATCGACATATTGTCGATATATCGACAATATGTAGATATATCGACGTTACATGGAATTTTTTTCCCCCCGCCAATTTTCTAGTTTCCTCCGCCGATTTTCATGTTTTTCATGCTTGCCCCGCCGATTTTCTAGTTTGCCCCGCCGTTTTCTAGTTTGCCCTACCGATTTTCTAGTTTGCCCCGCCGTTTTCTAATTCGTCCCGCCGTTTTTCTAGTTTGTCCCGCCGTTTTCTAGTTTGCCTCGCCGTTTTTCTAGTTTGCCCCGCCGTTTTCTAGTTTGCCCCGCCGATTTTCTAGTTTGCCCCGCCGTTTTTCATGCTTGCCCCCCCCCGATTTTCATGCTTGCCCCGCCGATTTTCTAGTTTGCCCCGCCATTTTTCATGCTTGTCCCGTCGATTTTCTAGTTTGCCCCGCCATTTTCTAGTTTGCCCCGCCGTTTTTCTAGTTTGTCCCGCCGTTTTTTAGTTTGCCCCACCATTTTCTAGACTACGAATATGGCTACGGTTAAAATCCGTAGCTATAAATTCTTTTTCTTTTTTATAAAAAAATTATTTTTATTTATTTTTGTTGTTGTAATCCCACTGCCTTTTGTGGGTCCCATCATGAGGTCTGTGTTATATCCAAACCGTCCATCAATTTGGCGAGCTCATATTAAGCTTGAGACGTAAAATAAGACAGATCTAACTATCAAGTGGTGGGCCCTACAAAATTTTTAACAGTCAAAATCAGTTTTCCTGCTGCTCTGTGGTGTGGTCCATTTGATCTAGATATGATTATTTTTTTTGGATAATGCTCCGAAATGATCTCTAAATATGGATGAACGTTGTGGATATAATAAATACATAGTTGTGGGGCCATGTAACTTTGATCTCTTTTGGGCTGTTCGTACAACTCTTGGCTGGAGGAGCGTCAGCGCTCGTCTTCAAAAGGGAGGGGTATTTTTGTCCTCAAATTCACTGTCGGTACGTGCAGGTCTAAGTTGCAAATGAAGGTTTGTCTTCTTTCATAAAAACAGCTGGACAAAAGGTGGGGGCCATAATCCTAAATTTCTCCATTTTCTATGGTGTTGCCCACCTGATGTTGGACATACTTCCCCTGCAATGCAGATTGCATTCTGACTAACTCAGCATGCTAAATTTCGTGGGGCCCATTGTAATGTACGTGTCTTATCCATGCTGTTCATCTGTTTTTTCAGCTCATTTGAAAGCATGGTCCTAAAATTGAAGCATATCCAAATCTAAAGTGGACCACATTATAGGAAAAAGTAAGGATAATGACATCCACCGTTGAAACCTTCCCAAGGCCCACAGTCATGTTTATTTGTCATCTAACTAACGTATTGAAAAGGTAACACAGACACAGATGAAGGAAGGGAAAAGACAAATATAGTTTCAACCAAATCTTCAGTGCCCTTAGAAGTTTAGGATAGTATGCATTTAATTCATAATATTTTTTTTTTGGTGTGGTCCACTTGAGCTTTGGATATGCTTTAATTTCGGCTCATACCTTAAAATTGGCTTAAAAAACGGTAGACAGCATGGATAAGACACATATCACGGTGGGCCTCACATAGTTTACCCATCACCCAATCCGTACCCCTTCCAATGATGCAGCGGAGCAACCCTGTCTGTCTGATGGGAGCAGATTAGGTGTTACCCAGGCGAACGGATTGGCTACTCCCCCGCCACCAGCCCCGGGGCTGATGGTCGGTGCTCTGTGGGCCCCACCATGATGTATGTGCTTCATCCATTTTTAAAGATAATTTTAAGGCTTGATGCCAAAAATTGTAGGAATATAAATCTCAAGTGCACCACACCACAGGAAAACAATAGTGTGATAGGATATCCACAATTAAAATCCTCCTAAGTCCGTATGAATATTAAAAACAGAGATGGGATTGTTCCAAAACTTTTATAGCCCCCGAAAGGTTTTTAATGGTCGAAGCTCATTCAACACTGTTTCCTGTAATGTGTTCCACTCGAGATGTGGATATTACCTCATTTTTTGGTCTCATATTTATGATCTGGAAAAATAGATAGACAACATGAATGAAACACATACATCATGTTGGGGCCCACAAAGCACCGACCACCAGCCATTGGCTGGTGGCAGGGAGAGTAGCCAATCCGTTCCCATGATGGGGTACATGCATGCATACACCGCTGCTGGCCGGACGCAGATTATCTACTGACATGTTGAGTAGCGACACTCGCTACTCAAGTGACATCACCAATTGCTGTGGGCCCTACTATGATGTATGTGTTTTCTCCACCCTTGTTCATCCATTTTAAGATATCATTTCATTGCATGAGCCGAAGAGTGAGACAGATGAAAATCTACAATGGACCCCATCACATAAAACAGTGGGGAGAGTGATTCTCATCGTTGAAACTATCCTAAGGCCCACCATCATGTTTATTTGAAATCTAACCCGTTCAAAAGTTAAAAAACACACAAAAGAAGGGAAAACATAAATATCAGCTTGATCGAAAACTAAGTTTTTAATGGTGGGCGTCACTGTCCCCACTGTTTTTTGTGATGGGGTCCATTAAAGCTTTGGATTTAACTCATTATTTAGATCTTATCTTTAGAGGGATGGACAGCGTGGATACAAAGCATACATCATGTTGGGCCCATGGAACTTAGTGATGTCACTTCCGTAGCGAGTCTCGTTGCTCAACCTGTCAGCAGCTAATCCGTGCCCCTGCTGGCCGACATGCACCTAATTGTGTGTTCTCTTATCCAGTGGTTTTAAACGAACAGAGGGTTTTTTGTCATTCGGAATATAATATCCATCTAACCTTCTAACGGAGGGTAATCGAGGAGGGATATATATGCAATATTTAAAAACTGAAGGGATGCATGTCTAATTTTCTGACATTCCTGCATCGTGGTATAGCCTGCATGGGTTGTTGCTAAGTGTAAATGATCATCTGGCTTGGCGGCCCGCACTAGGTCCTATCATAACCTGTCTGGTCTAATCAATTGGACTAATTCTAAATTAATTTACATGCAGTACTTCACCACGAGTGGTTTAAACGAATGGTCATGCGATAAATCCTACATGGACACCATACACTTATGCTGGTTGGACGAGACGTTACAACTCTATCACATAAAACAGTGGAGAGAGTGATTCTCACCGTTGAAACTATCATAATGCCCACCATAATGTTTATTTAAAATCTAACCTGTTCAAAAGTTAAAAAACACATAAAAGAAGAGAAAACATAAATATCAGCTTGATCGAAAACTAAGTTTTTAATGGTGGGCGTCACTATCCCCACTGTTTTCAGTGCTGGTGTCCATCAGAGCTTTGGATTTAATTCATTATTTGGATCTTATCTCCAAATGGATGGACTGCGTGGATACAAAGCATGCATCACGGTGGGCCCAAGGAACTTGGTGACGTCACTTCGATAGCGAGTCTCGCTGCTCAACCTGACAATAGCTAATCCGCGCCCCTGCTGGCCGACATGCAGCTAATTGCGTATTCTCTTATCAAATGGTTTTATACGGATAGAGGGTATTTTGGTCATTCGGAATATAACACCCCTCTGGCCTTCTGACAGAGGGTAATCGAGGGAGGGATATATATGCAATATTTAAAAACGGAAGGGATGCATGTCTAATTTTCTTGTAACGGGATGGGGGAAATGCTAATACCCTGTGAGAGATTCCCCGCAACCCTAAGCTCTGTGGGCCCACCGTGATGTTTTGTTATATCCGGTCCGTCCATCGATTGCCCCAACTCATTTTAACATGTTCGTCTAAATTCAGGCAGAATCAACACATTAAGTGAGCCACAACAGAGGAATCAGAGAGGAGGTAAATACCACCGTTGAAATCTTTCTGGGGGCCTACCGTGCTGTTTATATTCCGTCCAACCATTCATAAGGTGATTCCCACTGGAATGAAGCGAAAATACAGATATTAGCCTGATCCAAAACTTCTATGGCCCCAAGAAAGTTTTAACGGAGGGCGTTCAATCTCCACCGCTTGTTGTGTGGCCTAATTGAGTTTTGAATCTTCTTGATTTTGAGACGACGTCCTGCAATGGCAATGAGGTGGAGACACCGATGCACGGGATATAACACAGATAGCACGGTGGGCCCCACAGAGCTTGAGGTTACAACCCCAGGTTAGGCTAGTGACGCTGCCATCGGTGCTATGTGGGCCCTACCATGATCTATGTGTTTTATCCATTCCGTTTATCCATTTTTTTTTAGATCATTTTGGGTTCGATCCCAAAAATGAGGCAGATCATAATCTCGGATGGACACACACCAAAGTAAATAAATAAAAGTAAATAAATAAATAAAATGAGTGGTTGAATGTCAACATTGAAAACCTCCCGAACTCATTGTAATCTTTATTTGACATCCAACTTGTTAATTAAGTTATACAGACTTGAATGAAGGGAAAAAAATAAATAAATAAATATCAACTTGATCCAAAACTTTCATGACCCAAGAAGTTTTTTTTAATGGTGGGCATTCAATCAATACTGTTTTCTGTGATGTGGTCCATTTGAAATTTAGATCTAGCTCATTTTCGGTTTCAATTAATAAAATGATCCTTAAAAATGAATGGACGGAATGGATGAAACACATGCATCATTGCGGGACCCACAGCACCAACCATTTTATTAAACCCAGCCTATCAGAACCGTAGATGAGCCACACCATAAAAATTGAATGAATAGCCAAGGATCTGATGCAAATTCACGTGGTGTGACCCACACCATAAAAAAATCTCGTGCTGTGACCGACATACATTCGGAAACGGATTGGCTACTCCCCCTGACACCGGCCAATGGCTGATGGATGGTGCTATGTGGGCCCCACCATGATGTATGTGTTTCATCCATGCCGTCCATCTATTTTTACAGATCATTTTACGTTATGAGTACAGAAATGAGGTATATCCAAATCTCAAGTGGACCACGTTACAGAAAACAGTGTTGAATGAGGGTCGACCATTAAAAACATTTTAGGGGCCATAAAAGTTTTGGAGCAAGATGATCTTTTCTTTTTCTCTTCATCTGGGCCTGTATGACCTAATCAACAGATTGGATGTCAAATAAAAAGTATAGTGGGCCTTAGGAGGATTTTAATAGTTGATATCCAATCACTGTTGTTTTCATGTGGTGTGGCCCAACTGAGGTTTATATCCCTCTCATTTTTGGTATTAAGCCATAAAATGATATTTAAAATGGATGAACGGAATGGATGAAACACATACATCATGGTGGGCCCCACAGAGCACCGATCATCAGCAACGGAGCTGGTGGCAGGGGGGGTGGCCAATCCGTTTCCCATACATTCATCCTTGTGAGAGGACCCAAAACAACCGAAAAGTATATTAAAAAAAGAAAAAGAAAAAGAAAAAAAAGCTTTTTTACTAAAAGATGTCAAGTCCTTGTTCTTCAACCACCAACATTTGTTAGTACAAGTGGGATGATAGGCACGTTGGCTCTTCATTGGATGAGACACGCCATGGACACATGTTATTTCGTAATTGAAAAATATCGTGATATACATAGTAGGTAGATCAAATAAACTGAATAAAAGGGTCGTTTTTGGGAAGTAATGGTAAAAGGTGATTGCCGGAGTTTTTCGCACCTTACACCCTTGGAAAAGCAAATAGATGAGAAAGAAATCTTCGAACATGTGTAGGTTTGCGGACTCAGCTTTTTTTTTTTTTTCTTTTTTTTTTTTTTTTAAAGTTATTAAAGGTGAACAGTTTTAAACCCATCGAAACTCTCTTCTTAAGCTTCACATGAATTCAGGATTTCTAGTCTAACTAAAACACCGTGCTGTGATGTAATTATAGGGTATTGTCCTTACACAATTTTACACTAATCACAATTTTAGTGGAGTCCAACAATATAACCGATTACAATATCCCACCCTTATGTAGAACTAAACTGTTGATCAATTAAACACACTTAAAACTTTCAATCCCTGCATCGCGCTGATCTAACATGTGTTGTACCACTTGGGCCCAAATGTAAGCATGGTCTAATTATTATAATTATTAGAATCGTCCATGCATTAAGAGCTTATGCTAAAATGGGTGATTCTACCTGTTGGTGCTCGGTTTGTTTTCTATTGTGCGGGCATGCCAGAATCGATACAACGGCTCGATCAAAATCGATCAAATTTGACCCCAATCGTTAAAATAAGCATATACGTCCAATATGAATGTATATGGTAAGATTTTGAGAAGATCGGTTGATCACTTAGCCATTTGCAGAAGTTTATAACGATCTGGTGATAATTGGAGGGTGAGGTTCTTCACCTAAAGATAAATACTTTGTGCCTTATATAAAAAAGGACTTTCGGAATATTAGTGCAAATTAATTTATTAAAATAAAAAAAACTCATAATCGGTTAGAGGGAGCGATTGCAAGAATGCGTCTCTTAAAGGAATTGGTTGATATTTGATAAAGAACAAATCCATCGTATTAGCGTAGACTTGGATTACATATAAAGATTATGGCTAAGAATCATTGCTACTCCTAAGATAAGTTAAGATAAAAGATAAATTGATAGATTTGATTGCTTGTTGTTAGTTGGTTGGTTGTTTTTTTTTTAAAGATTGTATGATATTACTTCTTTATTACATTTCTCTGTTAATTATAGATTTCAGTTGTAGCTCAATATTCCAAATCTCTCTTCTATTATTACAACAGTTACAATAGACTAAAAGCCTTTCAATATTCTTGTAACGCCTTAGATTTCGAGGGTCGAGTAAATACTCGACTCCCGATATCTCGGGTGTTACTTACGCTTAAATACTCGACTCCCGATATCCCGGGTGTCACTTATGCTTTGCGGAAGTGGGTTCCATAGTTTGTTTTACTTGGCATGTGAGCATTCGAGAAATTTACAATGAACTATGTGATGTACTCTGGATTTGATGCAGATTTTAACTCAAAATACAACTAATAAGAAAAATGTATATATCCAGTGTACAGGACTACATCCCAACCAAAAGTACATATAGTTCCAAAATACAAAACATATCGGCCCAAAATCTCATCACTGCCCCTAAGGCGACCTACATCGGCCTGCCCAGCAACTAAAAATACGAGAACTCCTCCGAGTCCACAAACACCTCCTCCAATGCGTAAGACTCCATAGTACTTGCATTTATAACAGTGTCTGGTTGGTGTTTTAAAACACTGTCCCAGAGTGGGAGTGAGTGATCAACTCAGTGGTTCCATTAACTCTAAGTTACACATGTTATCGATTCCACTAACATAAGTAATGATAAAGTAAATTAAACACCCAGTTCATAAATACTCTTATTAATGCACGTGTATGCTGTATGAGATGATGCATGCCCTCACAATCCAACACTTACTAATAGCGATTCGAACTCCTTATTCACAAATGACCAATTGTAATGCCCCGAATTTCACGGCCAGAGTTCATATTCGTGCCCGAGAAAATTGGGTGTTATTATTATAAGAAGTGGATGTTCACAGGGCTTGCCTTGGGGTTTCTCTCATCTAGATCACATTTGGTCACTTTCGTAATGGTATTCATTTACAAGAAATAAATTAACTGCATTTATTATTCCATATTCAATTAAATTGTCAAATGCTCATGCAAAGGGAGCTTATTACAAGATTCAAAGTTTCATAACGAAAACATAAATAAAAGAAACCATATCTAAAATTTCAATCTATTCCACAAGATCTTCCATCAAAGGCCGATTTTCTGGGTATTCATCTTGTACGTCACCTGCATCATCTATACGGTTGGAGAGGGTTAATGCCCTACTCATAGTGATGGTTACCCTTTAAGATTAACAATAATTCAAGAAATTCATGAAAGCAATGGAAGGTTTCTAATGCGTCCCGTACTCCACTAATATGAGGGTATCAGAATGCACAAACAACCTACATGAAATGTATGCCTAGCAATGCGTGTGCAGCTCATCATACATAGTGATCGTTACAATGTAGAATTCGATTTATAGGAAACCCGGATCGCCCCGCATTCTCACACTACGGAGATTCACCGGCATGTCCAACGCTGTCATGGATTTACGTGAACACCTCAAGGCGCACAACACATGAGTCAGACAATTTACGTGACACAATTTGTTCATGGAGAGACTATTGGTAACATTCAATCCCGGAAGCGATGTGACACTGCATTTGCGAATTACACACATCAATTTGTGCACCACTACCCAAAATTCATAGAATTACATGACGACCAAGAGAGTCTCTACCCAGAACGCATTACGTCCATAATAAAATATTCGAATCACTAGTTGTGATACATCTTAACACATCACTTGCACTTATAGAAAATGTAAAGTAAATCATGGGAGTTTTGGAATAACAAGTCACATGCCTAACCCATTTTAAAGGTGGATAGCACAAGGCCAATAACATAAAGAGAAGAGTGGCAATGGCCAACATTACAAAGAGGACAATGGTCAACTCAACAAAAGAATAATAGCAATGACTAACTCAATCAAATAGACGAGTGACAATGGTCAACTTAATAATAAAGAGAGTGGTAATGACCAACTCAATAAAAATGAGAGTGGCAAAGGCCAATTCAATAAATTGATAAAGTTAAGGGCAAGGCTTGTATCTATCGCCTCACATAAATTCATAAAGATCACTTGTAGGCAACATTATACTATAATATCAAATGGCAAATAATTGATGGTAAAACATATAATTGCAGGAAGAATTCAAAGTAACATGAAGGCATGTTAAAGGCAAGATGTGTTGGGGGCTTGCACAAAACCTTAGGATCTAGCCCTCCAGAACAAACCAGAATTATGGATAATAAAGCAATGAAAACAATCAATGCATCAATCACACACCACACAAGAGATTTTTACGTGGAAAACCCTCAAAGAGGTAAAAACCACGGGACCTCGTCCAGATCAACAATCCACTATGAAGTAGAATGTTACAACCTCTTCACTCACGCAGGAGTGGATGAACAATAAGAGAAATAGAGAAAACGGAGAGATCTAACCGATTACGAGGACATAGAAGCGCTGAGGTATAGATTGCACAGTAGATAACCTCCACGAGCAGAACCTCCCTTCTATAAGCTTTCTCTCTCTCTCTCACCTTTGATAGCCCTAAACCCCTTTAACAAATCCCTTGTAAAGCTTTTAGGAAACCCTCTTGCATGGCTAGAAAACCCTAGGCAACCCCTTTTATAGTTTAGAAAATTCTTTCGCATCCTAGTTGCGAAAGGACTCAAATCCGCAGTTTCACGCAAAATCACGGACAAACTGCGTAACCCACGAATAGTCGTGGAGAGTCCACGACCGGTCGAGAGCCACCTACGACCGGTCGAGGACCTCCTACGATCGATCGAGCACCCCGGAATAAATTATCCCAGACTCGCTGGACTTTGAGTCGTACCACGACTCGAACCCACGACTGGTCGAACACCAGCCCACGACCGGTCGAGCAGGACTCGCGACCGGTCGAAGACGAGTCAAAAAACCCATCAAATCTCTCCCTTTTTGACCTAGGAGGGATCCACCTTCTTCAAGCTAGTCAGGTTTCTACAAACCTCATACTTGCCCTTGAGCAAAGCCTTGGTCATCATGTCTGGCCCATTATCGTCCGTGTGGACCTTCTCAAGCTGTAACACCTTTTGTTCCAAAATATCCCTGATCCAGTGATACCGAACCTCTGTGTGCTTCGACTTGGAGTGCTGACTTGGATTCTTACTCAAGTGTATAGCACTATGACTATCGCAATAGACCACGTGCTCCTCCTTCTTTAAGCTAAGTTCCTGTAGGAACTTTTTCATCCAAAGCATCTCTTTACATGCCTCTGTGACTGTAATGTATTCGGCCTCTGTCGTCGACAATGCTACGACCTTCTATAGCTTGCTCTGCTAAGAAACCGCTCCCCCTGCAAACGTGAACATGAACCCCGATGTAGACTTCCTGGAGTCTATGTCACCTGCCATATCTGCATCTGTGTAGCCCTCTAACACAGGTTTACCGTCACCATAACATAGGCTCAACTTGGATGAGCCTCTTAGATACCGCAGTATCCACTTCACCGCTGCCCAATGCTCTTTCCAGGATTGGTAAGATACCGGCTGATAACACCACCGCATTGCTATGTCTGGGCATGTACACACCATAGCATACATCAAACTTCCTACCGCTGACGCATAGGGTATCTTCTGCATCTCTTCCACCTCTGCCTTCGTCTTGGAACACTGCCTGTTGCTCAATCTGAAGTGACCATCCAGTGGAGTACTGACCGGCTTCGCTGCATTCATATTGAACCGCTCTAGGACTTTCTCAATATTCCACTCTTGTGACAGCCAAAGCTTCCTGCTTCTCCTGTCACGGGTTATCTCCATTCTTAGGATCTGTTTAGCTGGGCCCAAGTCTTTCATTGCAAAAGACTTGCCCAACTCCTGTTTCAGCCTATTGATCTTCTTGATGTCTTTTCCCATGATCAACATGTCATCAACGTATAATAGCAGAACTAAGAAATCACCATCTGAGAACTTGCGCTGAACACACAATGGTCCGACTCCGTTCTGTCATACCCATGTTTCAACATAAACGAGTCAAACTTCTTGTACCATTGCCATGGAGCTTGTTTCAGCCCATACAAGCTCTTCTTCAGCCTACACACCATATGCTCCTTGCCCTTGACTTCGAACCCTTCTGGTTGGTGCATGTAAATCTCTTCTTCCAGGTCACTATGAAGAAAGACAGTTTTAACATTTAACTGTTCTATCTCCAGATCCATGCTACCGCCAACCCAGGCAACACCCGTATGGATGTCATCTTCACCACTGGTGAGAATATCTCCTCGAAGTCTATGCCTTTCCTCTGACCAAACCCTTTCACCACAAGTCTGGCCTTGAACCTTGTCTGTGAATTCTTCTGCTCAATCTTCTTTCTGAACACCCACTTGTTGCTTAGAGCTTTCTTGCCCTTAGGCAGTTTCACCATATCATAGGTGTGGTTCTTATGCAAGGATTTCATCTCCTCTTGCATAGCTTTCAACCACTCCCCCTTATGCTCGTCGGCTAGTGCCTCAGAATAATCTTCTGGCTCTCCCCCATCGGTTAGCATAATGTACTCATGTGGCGAGTACCTCTTGGATAGATGTCTGTCCCTAGATGACCTCCTCATCACCTGTGGCTCAACAGGTGGATCAAGTGGGGGCTGCTCCCCTGGTCCATCTTCTGAAGGAACTCCCTCGTCCTCTACACCTTGATGTACTCCCCCGTCATTAGGCACCACAGGAGGAGTAACCGGATCCATGTCCTCTAGTTCACCTGAACTAGGCTAGTTCTTCTCTGGCTTACCAATGTCTTCTATACACTAATCTTCAAAGAAAACCACATCTCTGCTCCTGACGAGTTACCTCTCGGTCGGATCCCGCAATCTATAACCGAACTTTTCATCACCGTACCTTAAGAACACACACTGCCTGATTTTCATATCGAGCTTGGACCTCTCGTCCTTTGGTACGTGAACGGATGCCCTGCATCCAAACACCTTGAGATGACTGTACGATGGATCCTATCCAGTCTACACCTTCTCAGGTACTTCTCCATTCAACGGGGCTGATGGAGACCTGTTTATCAAATACACCGCCGTGTGCATTGCTTCTCCCCAGAACGTATTGGGCAACTTCGCATGAGATAACATGCATCTGATTCTCTCTACAATGGTGTGATTCATTCGCTCAGCTACACGATTATGCTGCGGGGTCTTGGGAACCATCTGTTCATGCTGTATACCTAGGGACTTGCAGTACTCATGAAAGTCGTCAATGTATTCACCACCATTGTCAGTGCGGATGCACTTCAATGATCTACCTGTCTCTCTCTCGATCATAGCATGAAACAATTTAAACACACCAAAGACCTCGTTCTTGGATTTCAAAGCATAAACCCAAACCCTCCTAGATGCATCATCTATAAAAGTAACAAAATACAATGCCCCACCCAAGGTTTATGTCCTCATAGGACCACAAACATCAGAATAGACCAAATCTAATGCATGCACTTTATTAACATGAGAAGCAATTTTAACAAATGAAACTCTATATTGTTTCCCTGATAAACAATCAAGACAGGTTTTGAGAGGTGTACCTGTCACGTCTGGAAGGAGTCGCCTCTTTGCTAGTACCTGAAGCCCTTTTTCACTCATGTGACCTAGATGCCTGTGCCACATGTCAATAGCTGAATCTTTCGCTGAGTTCAACCCACCCTTGCACATACTGACACTTGCCTTATAAAGGGTGCAACACTTCTTTCCTCTGGCCACGATCAATGAACCCTTGATGAGCTTCCATCGCCCACCAGCAAATCTGCTTTCATAGCCATCATCATCCAGCCTTCCCGTCGACATCAAGTTGAGGCGAAGGTCTGGGATATGTCTCACATCCTTGAGAACCAATGTGCAGCCCACATCGGTCTTCACACAAATATCATCGACTCCCACGATTTTTGATACGCCAGAATTTCTCATCTTCACAGTCCCATAGTCACTTGACTTGTAGCTTGTGAAGGAGTCCCTGTGTGGAGTCGCATGAAAAGAAGCTCCCGAGTTTATCACCCAGTCGGTATCCTAACTCGTAGCCGTGAGACATACATCATGATCTACTGAAAGAATAACTACCATGTCGCCATCTGAAGCGACCGCAGTGGAATCTGATTTATCTTCCTTCCCTTTTCCTTTATTGTCGTTTTTCTTACCACGACATTCATGCTTGTAGTGACCCTTCTAGCCACAATTTCAGCAATCAACATCTTTCCTGTTACTCGACTTGCCTCTTGATTTATCTCGGGCCTTCCCTCCCTTCTGTTTTCTTTCCTCTCCCCCGTTCATGTGTTACAAGGGCCTCTTGCTGAGTAGACCCCTGAGACTTCCTCCTCGTCTCTTCATTAAAGAGACAGCTAGTTATCTGTTCCATGGATATCCTTCCGTTTGGCGCGGAGTTACTTAGAGACACCACCAATTCTCCCAACTGTCAGGCAATGAACTAAGCAATAGTAAAGCCTGCAATTCATCATCCAAGATCATCTTCATAGAGGAGAGTTGGTTCACTATATTGCTAACCTCATTTATGTGCTCAGCCACAGAACTACCATCCTTGAACTTGAGATTCACAAGTCGCCTTATCAGAAAAATTTTATTACCGACTGTCTTCCTCTCATACAGCCCTTGTAATTTCAGCCATAGGCTAGCGGCTGAGGTTTCCGTAAACACATGGTGGAACACAGAATCATCTAACCATTGTCTAATAAACCTCACCCCTTTCGGTCCATCTTCTTCCAATCATCATCAGTCATATCCTTGGATTTTGCTAATATGCCTAAGATTGGAGAATATAGGTCCTTGCAATAAAGCAAGTCCTCCATCTTAGCCTTCCATATGGTCCAGTTAGAACCATTGAGGCTGATCATCCTTGATGAGCCACCTTCCATAATTCAAAACCGATCCTACCCGTTCAATGAACTTAGCTGTGATACCACTTTGTTGGGGGCCTTACACAAAACCTTAGGATCTAGCCCTCCAGAACAAACCAGAATTATGATAATAAAGCAATGCAAACAATCAATGCATCAATCACACACCACACAAGAGATTTTTACGTGGAAAACCCTCAAGAGGTAAAAACCACGGGATCTCGTCCAGATCAACAATCCACTATGAAGTAGAACGTTACAACCTTCTTCACTCACGCAGGAGTGGATGAACAATAAGAGAAATAGAGAAAACGGAGAGATCTAACCGATTACGAGGACATAGAAGCGCTGAGATATAGATTGCACAGTAGATAAGCTCCACGAGCAGAACATCCCTTCTATAAGCTTCCTCTCCTCTTCCTCTCTCTCTCTCTCACCTTTGATAGCCCTAAACCCTTTATCAAATCCCTTGTAAAGCTTTTAGGAAACCCTCTTGCATGCCTAGAAAACCCTAGGCAACCCCTTTTATAGTTTAGGAAACTTCCCTTTCGCATTACAGTTATGAAATGACTCAAATCTGCAGTTTTGCGCAAAATCGCAGAACAAATTGCGTAACCCACGACTAGTTGTGGAGAGTCCACGACTAGTCGAGAGCTACCTATGACCGGTCGAGGACCTCCTACGACCGGTCGAGCACCCCGGAATAAATTATCCCAGACTCGCTGGACTTTGAGTCGTACTACGACTCGAACCCACGACTGGTCGAACACCAGCCCACGACCGGTCGAGCAGGACTCACGACCGGTCAAAGACGGGTCAAAAAACCCATCAAGATGAAACAACAGGATTGCATGTAAGGGCAAGGTAAATATAATAACTTAAATTAATGTAAGCCTAAAGGTTAAAACCATCACATTTGTTGTTTGATCACCTGCTAAGGTTAAATGCCAAGTGACCTGCCTCAGAGTTTAGTCTTATCCTAATTCACCAAAAGACTTGAATGGTTTAAGATTGAGATTTGATTTATACTACGTTAGGTTTGGTGGATTTAGGGAAAACCTTGATTTAAGAATATTATGTGTTTCAACTGAGAATTTCCTGAAATCTTAGGTGCATTATTCCACCAAGTCGACTTAGTTCATCACGATGGAATTCTCCACCTTGTTCACTCCCCAAGTATAGGGTTGTGAAGTAGTAATAAACTCGGTGAGACCGAGGTCGAATCCACAGGGACTGAAACCTGTACGTGATTTTGAAAGTAACCAGAATTAGAACTAGAAGAAAATGAATTCTAAATCAAGTAATATGAGAATAATGATGAATAATAAACTAAAAACTTGTAGAAATCAAAGGTAGGGAACTAGGGATTCAGAGGATCCACTTGTAAAGATTAGGGAGATCAATGCTGATTCACGAACTCAACTAGACTTCAAGTTCCATCTTCATCCAGTTAGAATATATATCACTAAAGCACAATTTAAACTTCTCTTGATCTAGTTTTCAAAGATAAGAGGGATGCAGATTAGTATGGATTCCATCACAAAGCCATGCCCGTGAGACAAAGCAAGAACGAAGTTCAACCAACCCACAGCCAATCTCGATGAAAGTAGGAAAAGTTCTATCATCCAACCATGTCCAAGGGGCAATAGTGAACAACAGGGTTTCCTAACACCACAATAAGGAAAAGGAATTCTCAAGCCCTCATAGATCTACTGTAATTTCAGTCACAACAACCATTAACAACTAGAAGAATTCCTTAAAATCAAACTAAGATCAAATCATTCAGGCATGAATCAAGCGTAGAACTTCCCATCTCACTACAAGCTTCACCTCTTAGCCCTAGCTAAGAGGTTTAGCCCGACATGGATGGACTAGATCTCTTCATAATTCAAAACAAACAACAAATAAACATAAAAAAAAAAACTTCCTTTCTCTATCTCTCTCTCTCCTCTCTCTAAACGTTCCACCAGCCGTATATTCCTCTCTCCTTCCAACCGTACCCTCTTCTCTCTCGTTCTCCCCTTTCTTTTATTACTGTTGATGGAGGTCGGCTAAGATGTGGAGAGGTGGTGCGGACGCTGAGAGAGTCCGTGATGAGAGTCGGCTGGGATCGTGTGCACTTTTACGCAGCAAGGAAATCCTCTTGCATGAGTTTTGATTGTGCAACAAATAGACGGCGCAAAAGGTGCCCGTTTTACTTGCTGTCCACCCAAAGGAATAACGTCTCCTGAGACATTATGGGGCGGCCTACCTGATGAACGGATCAGATCTTCCAACCGGTCATGGCCATGATCTTGCAACAGCCCGAAAAAATCGTCCAGCGTCCGGACGCGAAGCAGAGGTTGCGAGAGTGGTCGCTGATGTTCGGTGGGGCCCACTTCAGTTAGATTTTGAGAAATCCACTCCGACCACCGTGTACCCTTTGAATTTTCTGTCGGTAAAGGTCAGTTTTGATTCGGTTTTGGTATGGCCCACCAGATTTTCTCTATACACCGTCCTATCCTCCGCTTGAACGGCTGGATTTCGCTCTTCGAGACCTTTTGAAATTCTGCCACCTAGACAGTGGATAAGATGCTTCATGGGAAACCGATGACGGTCCGGATTGGATGCTTAATCGACAGTAGTGGCCCACTCACGTCCGACTGCGAGTCCCTGTTTCGTGTGTGATAAACGAAAATTTCCGTTTTTCTTGCGAGGAGTCGGGTCAGCAGCTGCTGACCGACTTGTGGTTTTCGGTGCACGGCCACCTACACAAAGTGAGACCTACCGTGATGTATATGCAAAATCCAATCCGCCCATCTATTTTTCCACCCCCTTTAAATGGTTAAGCCCAAAAGTGAAGCGTATCCGATGTCAAGTGGGCCCCACTTAAGGAGTTACAGGGCTGATCTGACTATTGGCCCACTTTTATAGGGATCCAGGAGTTGGAATTTGACGTGTACGACTCATTTGTGGTCCTCAGGTGATGTATGAAATTCGGAGCCGATCATATGGTGGGAACTCCCCACACTCTTGCGTTCTGGACGACTATGTGGCCTCTTTAACGTGAACGGTTTGATTTTCTTAGATCTCTGGCGTGTAAATTTGTCGTTCTTGGTCTCCTAGAGTCCGTCCCTTGCCTTGGTGTCTTCAGATCATTAAATCCATGCTTTTAGCAACTTTTCGCCGTTCATGCTCTCAAATACACCCTGCATCACAAAGACGATTAAAACCGGGCGTTAAACCGTATCATGCTCGTAAATCCAAGTAATAAATGGGGTCTAATATGCAATATTTGACCCTTAACACACCTCTATTGCTACAAAGGAAAGTTTGAAAGGAAAGCTAAAAAGAAGGATTTTAGACTCGATCCTGACCTGAACCGAACCTGAGGTGGTGACCGGTAGGGCTGAAAGTTAGGCGAGTTCAACCCGACTGACCCGTGACCGACCCGACATTGGGTTGGGCTTGAGCAGGATATATCGAGTCTAATCTCAAGCTTGGGCCATACAAACACCAACCCGATAAAACTTGGGTTGGGCTCGAGTTGAGGTCTTGGGTTGCCCTACCCGACCCGAACCTAATCGATATATAAGTTACTTATAAATTATAGTTGAGTATGGATTGTTTGTGTCGAAGGCACACTAGTGATGTAGGGTCTCATTTATCCACGTTATTTCCAAGGACTCGAGCTAACAAGATATGTCAGATTTCTCTCTCCCAAATAGATTGTGTGCTATGCTACATGACTTTTAAAGGAGTGGTTGTCCTATATTTCAGCTTGTTTTTTTAAAGAAAAAAATGAAGTTCTTGACGATGAATAATCACATATATAATTAATAAAATCATAGATACAAAAAATAATTCCTATATTGAAATATAATAAACTAATGTAATAACGAAAATATTAGCATGTATACACCCGACCAACCCGACCGAGCCTGCTTGGGTTGGGCTTGGGTTGAGAATTCCCAACCCGAGGTTGGGTTGGGTTGGGTTGGGTTAGGGTTGAGGTATAGGAACCTTGGGTTGGGTTAGGGTTGAGCACCAACCCGACCCAACCCGCCTGACTTTCAGCCCTAGTGACCGGACCTCTTTCTCTTTTCTTTTCTTTTTCTTTTTTTTTCCTCTTCTTTCCTTGTTGGAAAGGCTGCAAGTCTGGACGAACCAGACTTTTCTCTCCCTCTTTCTCCCTTGCTACTGCGGCTGGGTCTCATCTCCTCCTCTCTCTCTCCTCTCTCTCTCTCTCTCTCTCTCTCTCTCTCTCTCTCTCTCTCTCTCTCTCTCTCTCTCTCTCTCCCTCCTTTTGATGTATCTTCCAAGTGGGGAGTGGGCTGCCTTTTATAAGGTGTGAAAGATAGCTAGGTCAACAGCGGTTCTTGCACCAACTTGTTTACACAGTGGAGAGATCAGGAATGGCAACGCACGTCCCTGTTTTCTGCACTGCGGTGATCAGGACCGCATGGTGGCCCACTGACTCCTATCTGATCCCTTCCGTCGACGTGGGAGGGATCGGATTCCACGTCTTTGGGGTTTGGGTGGTTCGAATCGGGACTATGATCTGGATCTTGGTCGCCCTGCATGCGGAGAGTTCTAAGGTGCGTCCAGTTCTTCCGCCGTTCATGACTGTTACGGATCACTCCGTTTGGATTATGGTGGGGCCCATGATCACAAGCGTATGGAAATCCTCTCCCTCCGTTAGATTTGTTGTGAAATCCTCGCCTAGGAGGAGTTGGTTTTGGTTTTCGTTTAGGGTGGCCCCACAAGCGGATCTTGCTGCGATGATCCGGACGCCCGAATGGTGGGGATGCTCCCTGATTCAGTACTAGTGAGGTTGGTGGCCTCATCTGATTTAGATGGACGACTCAGATCGTTCATATGGATCGAGCTTAGTGGCCATGGACGACATCTGTAGCCGTCTGTTTCAATTCCTGCAGCGGGAAACGAGATTAGAGAGAGGATTCTCTCTTTCGCTTGAAATGCACGGGTCAAACTGGTTTGACCGTGCTAGGGACCAGTGCACTACGAGTGTGATTGTGTTGTACGTGCACACTAATTAAGGTGGGGTCCACGGTGACGTTTGCATGAGATCCATACCGATCATCATGTTTTGAGGGTCTGTTTAGGACATCTGACTAAAGATGAAGCAGATCTAAGGTTTAGGTGGCCCGTATTAGGTGGTCATTTGTGTTCACCATCGGTCTCGCTGATCTATGAGTGGAGATCATTCTTAACGGTTTGATTCGCGTTGGTGGTTAGATGTATGGACAGGATTGTTAGATTGGCGTCGTACACACTACATATGTTACGTTGAATTTTATGGTAACACCTGAGACTTTCAATACTTGGGTATTGAAAAGTTCGGGGTGTTATACTAACACTTCCTCATCATGCAACCTCAACTCCTGAGTCGTCACACTTAACTAATGCAATGCGATGAATGTTTGTGTTAGCCAAGTGAATTAATTAAGTCCGTTCATCCAGCAAAATTGTAGAAGCTGGAACATCTCCATATAATCAATGACTTTATCCAGATTGTTAAGCCCAGGGCGGCCGTAGCGGTTTTGTTCCTGCGATCCTTGATCCATATTAGAGTTTACCACCCAGAGTACAACTCCCCAATCAATGTGTGGCTAACACTGGCCCGACCGATCGCTCAGGACCCAATGACACAGCCTAGACGCACAGGGTTAGGTCGTCCATCAATGGATGAAGGGCGCCCACAAATGATGTAAGGGTCGTCACCTAAACACAATTGTGGAACATCGTGACATTATTACAGTTTGATGTACTACGCTAATAGCCTTATTGGTTACTCACTGGTCACTTCGGGGAAACTCGTCACCTCGGCGTAAGCCGACAACATAGACACGGTATCCCATACCACCATGCCATACTCCTGAGACTTGGGGATCGTATCATTAACGATTATTAGTAGGCCTCTTTAGGGTATAGGAGTACTCCAGATTCAAGCAGACGTGAACATACATTATATATGGTTAGTCAGCTAGTAGACTAGTTCGGTGGACTCGGCGCAACCGGTACTGGGTGCAATCATCCTGTGTAGTCCAACTACTGTCAATTGTCTGCGTTCAGCCTAGGTCAATCAAACTAGTCTGGAGCAGTTGACTCAACTATGACTACCTTTGTAAAATCAAATAATAAAATATATGGTAATTTTTTTATTTATGATACATCTAAACTGAAATCCATAGCGTGGACGTTTTAACTGAATTCACGGGCATACTGAGTATGCAATTTCCAAGTAAATTTCAAAGTGCCCGTGCATTTCAGCAGCTGTTATACATATTTTTTTTAATGGTTTAGATTTCATACACGTGCCATGCTGGCAGGAAAGATGGTACCTACGTGACCCAAGTAGCCCTACTTTATTATTATACTATTCCATTGCTAAAGTGTAGTTTATGAATGTGTTAAAAAAAATAATAATAAACTGACAAGTTGGTTGGACAGCATGGATAAAAATGGAGCGGATTAGGTGGGACTTTGACTGTGGGGCCCACTGTGGTGTACGTGACTAAGTCCATCGGGGTTGAAAGCTCATTTTATGGCGTGATCCAAAAAATGAAGCATTACTAAATCTCAAATGGACCATAGTACATTTTTCATGTGGGCTACAAAAGCTTTGGGTAAAGATGATAATGGTGTGGTCTCTTTATCTAAGTGTTTGTGACCTTATCACCAGGTTGGATGGCAAATAAACATTCAGAGGAGTATGTGAAGTTTTTAATGGTGGGGATTCAATCAAGACTGTTTCCTGTGGTGTGGTCCACCTAATTTGAATCAGCTTCATTTTTTGAGATCACGCCCTAAAATGAACTTTCAAAATGACTAGATGGTGTGGATTTAAGGCACATACATCAGTATGAGCCCCACAGTCAAGGGTCCCACCCACCTCCATGGATCCAGGGTTTCACCTAATCCGCTCCCAGACAAAACATATACATCACGGTGGGCCCACAGCACCTGGTTAGTACCGAAATCGAGTCCATGTTACACGGGTTCGATGTCATACACGGACCATGTGGGCCCCACAATCTTTCACTTTTCTGTTTTTTTTTTTTTTTTTCTTTTTAAGAAAAAGTAATCAACGGCATTCCAGTATACACGGGAAGAACAAGACGATCATCTGAATACAGACTGCAACTGCACAAATGCCATGCATGCACCCCATACAACCCTCCAGATAATGGGACTTATTTGAGATAGGGCACGCACCGAGGGGTGTTCATCCAGTTGAACGGATTCGAGCCGGCCTGTTTGACTCGGCTCGGTCAGCTGGCACACCCAGCTCAAACCTGGCCCGGCTCAGTGATTGCGTCATCCTCTCCAGCTTGACTCGGCTCGGCTCGGTCAGCAAATTGTGTCAGTTTGAGCTCGAGCTCCAGCTTTGGAGCTAAATTCGAGCTCGACTTTTCGAGCAAGAGCCATTACTGTGGGCGGCAGGACAGGGAGAGAGAGAGAGAGGCGGAGTTGCTGGCTCACTGCTGGTCGGGCCAGATAGAGAGAGGGACGGGCGATAGAGAGAGGGAGGCAGAGCTGCTGCTGCTGCTGGTTAGGCATGGCAGAGAGGGAGAGGAAGAGTGCTAGAATCAGGCAGAATTTTTCAAACAACAGAAAAGTAGGATAAATTTGTTTTTTTAAAAATATCAGCTAATTAGTTCAATCCAGTCAAGTTGAGTTTGAATTTATATTGAACCGACACGAGCCGAGCTGGGACTAGCTCGAACTCGTCTCCAACTAGTTTCGAGTTCTAAAAACCAGCTAGACTTACATCGAACTCAGCTTTAAACGGAGCCCAATCGGCTTTTTTGAGCCTAGTCGGGCGAGCTGATCGAGCTGGCTCGGTTCGTGTACACCCCTGCATGCACGTTTGCAATGGCTACATGCATGTGTATTGATAAGCGTACTCCACCAGCGTATAAAATACTCCTAGCCCAACCCATACTCCATCACGTGAGACGACCTTGGGGCCACCACGTGTCGGCCTGGCGTTGGATTTAGCTGGATCTCAATCTTATCCGTGACGTGTAAGATAGTGATGGTGGACCCCACATGTCACATCGATGACCGCATCAATACTTCCCATTTTCTCGCCGTAGTGTTATTTGATACTCCGGCAGTGTACGACGCTTCATACACAGCCCATCAGAAACCATATCTACTAAATACATTTAACACAAATTAACGGACTAACTTGTGTAACCGTCTGTCTCCGAGTCTCAGCCCCAAAATCAGAGTGTTTGAAAAATCCTAACCTCTGATTATTTAATAATTATCTGTTGGCAGAGGACCGTGTATTTTTATTTTTAACCGTCTAATAAATGCCCAACAAACCGATAGTCAGGCATTCAAACAATCTTAATTTTTGTTTCCTGATACATTCAGCTGGGACCGAAATTTTGGACAGCTTAAGTAGAATTACTTAAATACCTTATTCACAATTTCTTAGTAATTTAGAAGTGCAGGTGCATCATCCATCATATCCTGCCAGTGCATCAAATCTTTTCTCTTTCTTCCCCAAGAAAAGAGGAATCGTCGTATACAATAGCGATTTGTTTCAGCTCCGCTCGGCTCTACTCGGCTTCGATCGGAGCGTTTGATGTACAGTTACTGCCCGTTCTGCCCTTATGGATAGCGAAGATTGGTGTCCTCCATCTGTACGGTAGGATTTGTACTCTTTCTGTTATTACAATAGTCGAGCCCATGGTTTGGCAATCCCGATCGTTGATTTGTTGTGTCCCCTATAGCTATGTACTATTCTATAAAGATATTGCCGATGGGGCAATCTGAACCTTTCAACTTGTTGCTATCAAGATAGACAGTGGAAAAGAGAAATACAGTGACATTCCAGGTTCGATTTAAAAAAGGAAGTCTCAAATATTGATGGCTGAGAGATGGCCTGGAATCCTAACCATGGGGCCCACTTCTCATTATTGGAAACCCACACCACATGTATGCAAATGAACGAGTGGCTTACAATAAAGAGCCAACACCTTGATGTATTTGTTGCATAGCAATAATGTCTGTATAGTTGTCTATGTATTTTTTCAGCTCATTTTAGATTTGTAGACACCTTCCTCATAGTTGACAGGCTAATTAGGATTGAACTAACTCAATGTAACTAATGGCTAACTCTATCCCTAATCTAAACCCTAATTTTAATCTTAGCCCTAAATACCAGGAATCCCAACTCTAGTCAAAACTGAGTCACACTTCTAGTCAACTTGTCAAGTCAACTCACCCGATTATCTTACCCAGTCCACCAACCAAGTTAACTCACCTAGTCAAACCAAACCCTCAGCCAAGCCTGACTCAAGCTCAAATCCAAGCTCATTCGAAGTCCAAAGCAAAATAATAGCACACACCCCTTAAAGCAAAAGTCTTCACACGTGTAGGGAAGCACACTTGCCAAAGTAGGGGGAGCCCATGTGAGACTAGTGGAGACGCTAGCCACATGGTAGGTCTCCTCTCAGGTAGGAGACCCTAATGTGAGTGCAAGTTCTCCTCTCGGAACTTCCATCCGTGTGCTGAACTAAATTAACTTCAGTGTCCTTCCCCTTTAGTGAAAATTACAGTCTGTGCCATTTGATCCATCCATTGAGATCTTGTCATGTGACAATCTCAAATCCAGACCCCTCTAACTCCTTTGCAATCCTAGACTTGACCAAAATTATTGAAAAACTGGGCTATAAGGCTATAAATAGCCCCCTTCCCTTATCATCGTAGAATAAAAAAGCCTAAGTATCCATTGACCCGTTAGGCATCCTAGCCATCCCATTCCTCCACCAAGGAAAGTGAGAGTGAAAGAGTCTAGCCCAAGTCATATATAATCCAACCTCAATCCTAGCTTTTTGAGCCAACCAAGTTCTAACCCGAGCCACTCAATCTATTTAGCCCTTGCGACATTACCGTCCATCCAACCATCCAATCACTAACTTAGTCACGTATAACATTGGCATTAGCATTGTGCAACAATTATTGCCTCATTAATCCTCCAGCTTATCTAAACTCATCAGTACTTCTACAGTGCACTGCATCTTACACATCGATCCAAGTGTATACTCTATGATTTGCTGATATAATTGAGCTTGCCCATTGAAAACCCTAGTCAATTAGTTTACGCTTTAACAAGTGGAGGAGTTATGGTAAATTTATTTACCCTAGACCAAAGCTTCTCACAAGCGTTGCATGTAACACGCCATCACATAACAATATAGCATTCTACACCAATTAATACAAATGTATAATATGTGGCTTACTAATATAATCAGATCTTGCCTGCAAAAACTTGTATTGATTGGTTAATCGCTTTGGCAAGTGGAGGAGCTAGGGAAGATTCATCTGGTTCGAATTGAAGCTTGTCACGGGCATTGCATTTTACATGGCATTACATACACTACTACATCATCAACGTGCAAGAACCAGAACTAATTCTTAGAAAAAATTTTAATCACGTGAAGTAGATATTGTACGTTTATACGGGTAAAATGGGTGCCTAATGCCGTCCCACTCTGTAATCGCAGTCCTAATTACCTCAAATCTTCAATCGCATATTAAGGGGTCATCTTAGAATTACGGATCTTCATATCCTTTCCCCTACACGTTTCAATAGGGTCTAGCTGACTATAGGAACAAGGTAGCCAGCTAGTGGCAACTTCAATTATAAATAACACATTTTCAAACACATAATACAAAGACCTTCGAAAGAGGCACTCGTAGAAGCACGAGTCGATTCCATCCTAGATCCAGCGTCCACAATGCCATGAGCCCCAAAATGAAGTGGATCCAAATCTCAGGTGGGTCATACCACAGGAAACATTGTTAATTGAATGTCTACCATTAAAAACTCTCTAGATCCATCATAATGTTTATTTTCCATCTTTTTTTTTGTTTTTTTTTTTTTTTAAATGTAGACACGCACACACACCCCACACACTCACGCTAGTGGAATTTCACCACCTATGGAATTTCCATCTAACTCATTGGTAAGGCCACATGTGCTAGGAAGAGGGGGAACATAAATATCCGCTTGATCAAAAACTTTTGTGGCACACAAGAATATTTTAATGGTGGGCATTTAATCACAACTCTTTCCTATAGTGCGGTCCACTTGAGATTTTGGATTGGCTTAAGTTTTTGGCAAATGCCCTAAAATGACATGGTAAAATGAGTTGACCATATGAGCATCACCAATTTTACGCTCGGCCATACCTTATTGAATTTGGCCCTAAAATAACCTTAATAAAAAAAAATAATAATAAATAAAAAAATAAAAAAATAAAAAAAGTGGATGCAGCTTTGGCGCCCCAGTCGGTGGATCCTTGACTGTGGAGCTCACCTTGATGCATTTGTTTTGCATCCATGTTGTCCATCCATTGTAATAGCTAATTTCGATACATGATTCCAAAAATGAAAAAGATCCAAATCTCAGGTGGAGCACGCTAAGAAAAAAAAGTAATGATTGACCATCAAAAAAAACTTCTTATGGCCCACAAAAGTTTTGGATCAAGCTAATAATATTTATAAGTTCCCTTTATCCAAGTCCTTGCGACCTTAGAACACGTTGGATGGCTAATAAAAATTCCAGTGACCTCCAAGAAGTTTTTAGAGGTGGTTATTCAATCACAACTGTTTCATGTGGTGTGGTCCACTGAGATTTGGATCTACTTTAAAACGGATGAACGGAGTGGATGTAAGGCACATGCATCACAGTGGACCCCCATAGCTAGCAGGGATCCAACGACCTCGGTGAATATAGGGATCCACCGAAGCCGCATCCTTTTATGGCACCATTTGGATGGTTATGATAACCCTATAGCCTGGTTGCCAGGCCATCCTCTCATGAAAATGGATCCCATGATCTGAACGGTCTAGATCGCGCGTGCATGTTTCACACCAACGATGGATGAATCGGTGTGATTTGTGAGAAGATAGGAGATCAATACCATTAATCCAGTAGGTCCCACCATGATGATCATGTGGCTTTAATCGACTGCTTAACTCAACGTCCAGGATTCGCCCACCGAGTGATAAGGCTGATTCTCTAGAAGGGTGGCCATCACGGTGGGGCCTACCATTTCAAGGTACTGATTCACTGATTGGCTCGTATGTTGCCAGAAATATGGCACTGTACCACAGCTGTGGTACAGTTGCCTGAGGTGATCAGATCCCACCATAAAGTGAGTAGAAGAAGAACGTCGTGGTCATTTGATATGGGACTCCTTCACGCACCATCTAATGCCTGGGTAGTATTATTGGAAGAAATTACAGAAGTACCCTCCGTGTTATTTTTTCTTTAAAAATGATAAAGTGAGAAAATTTTGTGGCCCACATGGCATGTGATTAACATCCTACCTGTTGAACATACTCATCCAACTATAATAATCACATGAACAACAAAAATCTTTATAATTGAATCACTGGACATTTTATTTTTTTTTACGTGCACACACCCCACACACTCACGCTAGTGGAATTTCACCACCTATGTGTACTCGAACCCGAACCCTTGACCGGGAGTTGAAACTCCTTAGAGTCTAACACCCAAGCAAAAGTGAGGACCCATCACTGGATTACATCCCCACTTTAATGTTTTTAAATGGTATATATATATTATATATATATATTATATATATATATATATATATATATATATATATATATAGCTTATGTAAGAAGTTGAGCATGTAGGCATTTGAATAGTCCACATAATGCGGCATCCCTTAAACTCTTTGGCGCAATTTTCAGCCCGATACAAAACTCTAGTAGGCTATTACAAAGATAAATGCAAATCAAGGGAGGAAACTATTTCCTTTTCCTACTGCTCACCAGAGTTTTGTATTAGGCTGAAAATTGAGCTTGCGAGGTTTCCGAGAGAGAGAGAGAGAGAGAGAGAGAGAGAGAGAGAGAGAGAGAGAGAGAGAGAGAGCTTATGTAAGAAGGTGCGCATGTGGACATCTGAATAGTCCACATAATGCGGCATCCCTTAAACTCCTTGGGCGCAATTTTCAGCACGATACAAAACTCTAGTAGCCCATTGCAAAGATAAATGCAAATCAAGGGAGGAAACTATTTCCTTTTTCCTACGACTCACCAGAGTTTTGTATTAGATTGAAAATTGACCTTGTGAGGTTTCAGGGGTGCCACATTACATGGACTGTTCAGATTTTGTGCCTGCGCAAAGGTGCACATGAGTGCTTACGTAAGAAGGTGCGCATGTGAGTATTCCTCTCTCTCTCTCTCTCTCTCTCTCTCTCCTCTCCTCTCTCTCTCTCTCTCTCTCTCTCTCTCTCTCTCTCTATATATATATATATATATATATATTATATATATATATAATTTATCTTATGTTTAAATTGGCCAAACTATTGGTTCTTCTTTACAATATAGAGGATTATATTGATTGGACGGGTTGGATTTTATAATAATATCACATGATTAGCCTTGGAATTCTTCAATTTTTCACTTTCTAAAGAAAATAAGTAGTGGGCGTTATAATAATTTTATCACTTAAAAGGCATAATATTGTGTTAAGAGGAGAATTACCAAAATGCCCTCCATTTCTTTTTCGGAGAAAACAATAAAGTCAAGAGCAGTAGGCCCTACATGGTTTGTCCTAATCAATTTTAAAAAAGTGGGCCTATCACATCATCAAGGAGTGTTTTGGACGGGAGTTTGATGCACTCAACTGGGAGGACTTTGGAGCAGGTGAAGTTACGTGTCATTTGAAGTGTATTTGGATGAGAGTAAATGCACGAAAATGATATAAAGTAAATAAAATCTTAAATACGAAAAAAGATTTAAAAGTAATGACATAAAATCCGTTTTTTTTTTTCATTCGAGAATTGCACAAATAAATAAAGGTGTTGCCATACACATACTTGTCATACACATGGTATGCTAGTGATACTTAAAAACGGTTCAATTATCAACTACATCACAAAAATCATATCAATAGAATTATTAAAATTATTTAATGTTTGACCATCAAAAAGTAGATGGTTAAAAAAACGTTGTTAAGTTGTATGCGATACTTATGTTTATGGGTGGCCTAGCCAAGGCCCAAAATTTTATCACTTTTATATATATATAAAAAAAATATTTTAATAGGCTTATTACGATCATTTTATTAAATATCATTAGAGGTGGGCAGGGTACATCCTGATCCAGATAACTTGACTCGTCCGTCTCGGTTCGATCCGACTCAACCCGAACCGAATCAGTGAGTTGGTCAGAACTGAGTAAGCTTTGCCCAATCTGAATTCAAATCGAGTCGAGTTCGAGTTACCCATTAACTTGATCTAACTCGACCCGAAACTCAATTCAGTTAGACTCGACTCAATCCGAAACCCGACTCGACCCGACTCTCTAACTCTATCCCCACCCGATCCCAACCTTTCTCTCTCCCCCCCTCATCTTCCTCTCTTCCAAGCCCGGCAACCACCCACCACCATCACCCTCCTCCTCCTCCTCATCCTCCTCCTCTCTCTCCTCTCCACTCCCTCCCACCGTCATCCTCCTCCTCTTCCTCTTCCAAGCCCGACAACCACCCACCACCATCCTCCTCCTCTCTCTCCCCTTAACTCCCTTCCTCCCTCCCTCATCTCTCAATCCGACTCGGTGCCAATTCGCCCTAACTCGGTACTTCTGACTGGATCGGACTCGGTCCGGATCAGTTCAGGCCAGACCGAACTTGGATCGAATCAAGCATGCTGGACTCGGTATCGAGTTGGATCGAGTTCAGGTTAGGCCTATTTCAAAACTGGATCGAGTCGAGTTAGCCCTAACTTGTTCCAACTCAACTAGCTGCCTAGCTCTAAATATCATACATGCACACTCATTTGGAATATTAAAGATAATTTAAATATCTCTTATGTTCTATTACTGTATTGAAAATTTTCAATCTAATTTAATTCCTTCTATTTATAATTATCAAAACAAAATATTTAGATTTCAAATGCATTTTATTTACTCTCATCGAAATACAACCAGGACATTTAATCTCAAATCATTTAGCTCCAATCATTTATCTCTATTTACAAACTCTCAATAAAAGGTTATAATTAAATTTAAATGTTTTTATGTGGTATAAATTAATTTTTATGTGATGACCCACTCAATGATATCATGGTGGGGGTGATTCTGTTCTTGGATGTCCCACTCAATGATAATCATGCCAACTGAGCCCCACAATTCTGAGACCCTGATCATAGGAGCCCACCTCAATGTATGCATTTTATATCCCTTCCGTTCATCTGTTTTTCCAGTTTATTTTAGGCCATGGCTTCAAAACTGAGTCAGAGTCAATTTTAGGTGGACCACACTACAAGAAAAAGTGGTAATTGATGCCTGCCATTAAAAACTTCCTAGCATCCAACGTAATGTTTATTAACCATCTAATATGTTGATAAGGTTATACAAATCTGGATGAAATTATTTTTTAAAAAAAAAAAGCTTGATCCAAAACTTGTGGCCCATAAAAGGTTTTTAATGGTCAATAACCACTTTTTCCTGTGGTGTGGTCCACCTAAAATTTTTATCTCTTCTTTTTTTTGGTGCAATGACCTCAAATAAACTGGAAAAACAGATTAACGGCGTGGATATAAATTAAATTCATACAACGAAGTGGTCCCCGGCCCCTAAGGTACCACCCACATCACTGATTTGCGGCCAAGCGCTCCACATTTCTCTACTTCAACATTTTCTAAATAAAAAAAACTAACTTAGCATTTTGCTAATTCCCACCTACATGTCTGGTAAAAATCCGAAAAGACCCTTGCATTTAGAGAGAGAGAGAGAGAGAGAGAGAGAGAGAGAGAGAGCCGATCGCATCGGCTCACGGCTCGTAATTTTCCGTTCTTCCGAAAATACCCCTACGGAAGCTTTCCTCTCTCTATAAAATCCCTCTCCCATCTCACATCTCAGAAAATCCTCCTTCCTCCGTTCCTCCGCTCCTCCGCTCCGTTACCAGTACCGCGTAACGTTTTCGGCGTATCGGATCCGATAATCCCACAAATGGGTCTCTTGGACAAGCTCTGGGACGACACAGTCGCAGGTCCACGACCCGATAACGGCCTAAGCAAGCTCCGAAAATACTCGAGCATGTCTGCTCCTCGGTCGTCTCCCTTAAGCGACGATATACCGATATCTCGGAGTATAACTATCGTCAAGCCCGCCAGTTTCCCTAACGTTTCGGCCGAAACTGGCTCCCTCCCTTCTTCTCCCGCCGGGTCGAGCGCCCCCGGATCGCCTTTCGCACGTGGGTGTTCGGTTTTCTCTTTCCTGATGCAGGCAGTCTGTCTAAGTGGGCCCCATGCCATGATCCAGACTGTTCATCGGACGGACCCCAAAAAAGTGTTCCAGATTTCATGATCCTATACCGTTGATCAATGACTATTTGATGATCTAACGGTTAGGATCTTCCAATCTGGGGCAATTTTTTAGGTCCCCCCTCCGGATTGGGGATTGCCCAAAAATGTTCCAGATTTTATGATCGTATACCGTTGATTAATGGCTATTCTGATGATCTAGCGGTTAGGATCTTCCAATCTGGGGCGTTTTCCGAGGTCCCCATGTCCACTGGACGCGGATTGTCTGGAAACGGGTCCACCCTGCTGTATGTGTTTATCCAAGCCGTCCATCCGTTTTACCAGCTCATTTAAGGACATGAGCCAAAAACGAGGCAGATTCAAAACTCTAAAATGATGAGATTGAACATCTACCGTTGAAAACTTCTCGGGGCCACAGAGGTTCTAGATCAAGCTATTTGTGATTTCCTTTCATCCATGTCTGTTAAACATCATGGTGGGCCCTACGATGGTTTCAATGGTGGGCGTCATCATCCCACTGTTTTCTGTGATCTGGTCCACTTTAGCTTTGGATCTGGCTCATGACCTAAAATGAGCTGGCTGAAAGGATGGACGGCGTGGATCAAACACACGTACCACGGTGGACCCCACAGTCGGGTCACCTGGAGTCTCCAGACAATCGGCGTCCCAATCCACTGGTTGGCATCAGATCAACGGTCTAGGTCTCCGAGGCATTGATCTCACTTGTACGGAACGGTGCATCATCAGGACCGTCTATTTCATATCTTGATGTTCCTTGAATGCAGTGGAAGGTTTTAGAATGTTCGATTTATCTTATTTTGGTTGGGATATTCGCAGCGACGACGCCACGTGGAGATTTGAAGAAGATGAGGAGGAAATCTACATCTGAAGCGTACGATCGGGCAGAACCCAGGTATCCAACGGTGTACGATTGGTGAGCTTTTTGCTCTTGTTTCGAGAAAAGGGGTTTTTTTGGATTTTTTTTTTTTAAATAAAATTTATTGAACCTTCTGATGGACGACTGAATTCTGAGAAGAAAAATCTAGGCCATTGAATCCTTTTATTTATATAAGCCTCGCTTCAAAAAATTACTTGAATGCCCCTATCGTTGACCTTCTTCAACGGAGAGCATCCGCATTATTGAGGGGTATTTTAGTCAAATTGAAAGATTGCAAGTGGGACAGAGCGGTTGATCCTGACCGTTAGTCTAGTCGTCACGCTGACCGCATGATCCTAGCCATCTGTTTGATGGTCACGCATCTAGGACCGTCCGATCTACACATATCACAGTCGTGGCCACTAAACTGACGGACTGGATCAACTACCCCATGTTAAATAGAAAGGAATTGGGCTCACTTGAGGTCTAATATCTATGTAAACGTGTGGGCTACCTGATGATCCAGATCATCAACGCAATAGAGGCAGATTGATGAGAGGTTCTGATCACCTACACGTGTTCCTCGCTTGTTACATTTTCACATCTACTATATCAATAAGAAGGGTATATTGGGGAATGGAATTAATTAGCTCATGTTATTGTTTGGTTCCTTTTGTAGGGTTGTGATTGGTGCTCTCGATCGTTGATGAAGGGCTGAGATTTCATGGGGAATCGGCTGAGAGATACATGTACTTGAGAACCAGGGATAAGTCCAAGAAAATAAAAGGGCAAGGTTAGAACTCCAAGGAAAGCTTGGAGTTTCGGAGAGAGAGAGAGAGAGAGAGAGAGGAGAGACAGTATATGTTTTATGTTTTATCTGTGTGTTGTTAGCGTTGAATATCGTGTAATATATGCTTGTATGGGCTACTTTTATACTTTTCCCTTTTCGTGCGGTTTTTTGTAAATAGATGTGTGTTAATGTGAATTTTTTTTTTTTTTCCTTTTTTTTTTTTTTTTTTTTTTTTTTTTGTAAATGTGCTTTGGCAATAAAATTACGAAGTGCTTTTCCTATCTAGATATTTTTTAAAAATGCACCCATTGGATGGATTGGATGGACCAATGAGGCAATAGTGGTATCATTAACATTTATGGTTCAAATGTGGTAGGTCAAGTTGGGTCGAGGGGGGATTCAATGTTGCGCAGCACGCCGACAACGCAGTGAGCCTAGATCCAATCTAAGGCCTCACCCACAAACGATAGACAGGAAGAAATATAAACTAGAAATAGATCAAAGCAATCCAAAACAAACCACAAGACAAGATATACGTGGAAAAACCCCAAATTAGGGTAAAAAACTACGGGTGCAAAATTTTACTATGAAGAGAAACGAAGATTACAAGACAATATACTAACCTCTCCCTTGGAAGTACAGAGAAAATCCTTTTCCCACACCTCAGAATAATTTCCTAAAATTCACCTTAGCCTAGAATAGCCATAGGGACCCCAATTTATAGTTTTGGCAACTTCCCTTTCCGCATCCCAGTTGCGAAAGGACTTGCGACACGAAAACCGCGAAACTCCTTTCGCATCCCAGTTGCGAAAGGACTTGCTACATGAAATCCGCGTAACCTCAACTGGTCGTGGGCGGCCCCAGATGTGGCTCCACTTTTCAACAATCTCCCACTTGGAGACACATCTCCATAAACCTTTGTCTTCTTCATCCGGAGTGCACCACCTCCCCGTCTTCAAGCCTGAAGACCAATCAAAGCTGAACAGAGCTTCAACTTCTCCATTGTGACCGCCTTGGTCAGCATATCCGCAGGATTCTCACTTGTATGAATCTTCTCCAGAGCAATCGATCCATCTTCCAGTAACGGCCGTATGAAGTGATATCTGATGGAAATATGCTTGGTCCTTGAATGAAAGGCTGAATTCTTAGCCAAGTGTATTGTACTCTGACTGTCACTGTACAGCTTGCAATCTGCTTGCTTCTTACCCAACTCTTCCATAAAACTTGCATCCACACCATCTCCTTACATGCTTTTGTAGCCGCAACATATTCTGCTTCTGTCGTACTGATAGATACTATCTTTTGTAACTGAGAGACCCAACTGACTGCAGCACTACCCAGAGTAAAAACATAACCCGTAGTGCTTCTTCTGCTGTCGATATCTCCTGCCAAATCTGAATCCACGTAGCCTTGTAACTTGATTTTCGATCCACCATAACACAGCCCTACGTCCTTAGTACTTACCAAGTACCTAAAGATTCACTTCACAGCTTCCCAATGTTCCTTCCCGGGGTTGTTCATGAACCTGCTAACAACTCCCACTGCTTGAGCAATGTCTGGCCTCGTGCTCACCATAACATACATGAGACTCCCAATAGCTGACGCGTATGGGACTTTAGCCATATAGTCCTATTCCTCCTGCGTCTTTGCACCTTGCTCCTTAGATAGCTTGAAGTGGTGGCTAATGGAGTGTTAACCGGCTTAGCACCTCCCATATTGAATCGATCAAGTACCTTGGCTATGTACTCTGCCTGTGACAAAACTAATTTCTTGTTTTTCCTGTCACGCTTTATCCTCATGCCTAGGATTTGTTTTGCAGCTCCTAAATCCTTCATGGCAATTTCTCTAGACAATTGTCTTTTGAGATCTGGGATGTCCTCCATGCTTGAGCCAGCCACAAGCATATCATCAATGTACAGAAGAAGGATGATGTATGACGTATCAAACTTCTTCAAGTAACAACAGTGGTCTGCATGACATCTCCTAAAACCGTTTCCCGACATGAAACTATCGAACTTCTTGTACCACTGCCTCTGGGCCTGCTTCAGGCCACATAGACTCTTCTTCAGTCTGCACACCTTGTTCTCATTACCTGGTGCCACGTATCCTGTCGGCTGATGCATATATATCTCTTCTTCAAGGTCCCCATGAAAAAAGGCTGTCTTAACATCTAGCTGTTCTAGATGTAAGTCCTCTGAAGCCACTATACTCAAGACCATGCGAATCGTAGACATTTTCACTACCGGTGAAAATATTTCAGTGAAATCGATACCTGCCTTTTGTTGAAACCCTTTCACAACCAATCTGGCCTTGTACCGTTTCGAACTATCGTGCTCTTCCTTCAGTCTGTAAACTCACTTGTTATGAAGAGCTTTCTTACCCTTGGATAGAGTGACTAGCTCCCATGTACGATTAGACTCAAGAGAGTCCATCTCATCATCCATGGCCTGCTCCCACTTAACCCGTATATCTGACTGTAACGCCTCTTCAAAACACTTTGGCTCACCATTATCTCTCAGTAGTAGATAATATAAGGAGGGTGAGTATCGGACCGTGGGTCTCCTCTCCCGAGTAGACCTCCTCACAACTGGTGTATGCGGCTCTGCCTCATCCTGTGGCACTGTAACACTCTGGTAACTCTTTCGACTCTACGAATTCCTTTTTCTCAGCCTTATTTTCCTGCACACTGTCCTTATGCATCACTTTTTCATTAAAGATTACGTCATTGCTTCTGATGATTTTTCTGTTTTCTACATCCCAGAACCTGTAGCCAAAATCATGTTGCCCATAGCCTATAAACGTGCACCTCCTGGACTTCGCATCCAGCTTGTTTCTGTGCTCTGCATCAATGTGAACATATGAAGTGCAACCGAATACTCTGATATGTGCAAGGTTCACTTCTTTCCCAGTTCACGCTTCTTCTGGTAGTCCACCATCCAATGGTGCTGAGGGACTTCTATTGATGAGATATGCAGCAGTATTCACAGCATCTGCCCAAAAGGTCTTGGGCAACCCTGCATGTAACCTCATGCTCCTGGCGCTCTCAAGGATGGTTCTGTTAATGCGCTCAGCCGCACCATTCTCTGTGGTGTCCCTGGAATCGTTTTCTGATGCTTGATTCCATTTGCTGCACAATACTCCTCAAACCTCTTATCACAATACTCTCCCCCATTGTTAGATCTGAGACACTTTACTGGTTTACCTGTCTCATTTTCTACCATAACTTTCCACTTCTTAAATACATCAAATACATCAGATTTATGTTTTAAGAAGTAGACCCACAGTTTTCTACTAGCATCATCAATAAAGGTAACAAAATAACGTGAGCCACCAAGAGATAATACCTGTGCCGGTCCCCACACATCAGTGTGTACAAGCTCCAACAGATGTGTCTTTGGAGCGTGTCCCGTCTTCTTGATGCTTACCCTCTTCTACTTGCCATACACGCAGTCCTCGCAGAATTCCAAGTCAATAGACTTCAGCCCTGGTAGCTTCCCTTTTGACAATAGTACTTTCATCCCTTTCTCACTCATATGTCCCAGCCTCTGATGCCATAACTGCTCATTCACTCCAGTTGATGCGACTGCGAGTGGACTATACGATCCTGAAGTCACGTACAAAGTACCTTCCTTTTTGCCTCGAGATATTACCAAGGCACCTTTTGTGATCTTCCAGGAGTCACTGGTGAATGTCGTCACATAACCGGTATTAGCCAACTGTCCCACTGAGATCAGATTACGTTTCAAAATCGGTACATGTCTGACATCCTTTAATTTCAAGACCGTTCCGTCTTTCTGATTTACATGAACATCTCTCTTTCCAACAATATTGCACGGCTCATCATCACCCAGGTAGACTCTCCCAAAGTCACCTGACAAATAATCACGCAGAACTTCCTTACACGAAGTAGCATGAAACGAAGCACCCAAGTCTATAACCCAAGACTCATTCCTCGCATCAAGAGACAAGATCAACGCCTCTGTGTCGCTCTCCTCAGACAGATTCACTGAATCTTTCCCACCTTGAGAGCTTTCTTCTTGTTTCTTGAGCGCCCTGCAATCACGTTTCATGTGCCCCTTCTTTCTGCAATGCCAACACCCGTCTTTGTCTTTCGGTCCCTTGGACTTATTCCTTGACTTAGAACGCCCGTGTTTATTGCCTCCTTTGTTCAGCGATTTTCCTCTTCCTTCAACGTTTAGAGCATTCCCTGAATCCCCTGAAACTCCTGATGCCTTCCTTCTAGATTCTTCGCTGAGAATTAGACCGGCCACATCATCAAATTTCAGCTTTGTCGATCCTGAAGAATTGCTCACAGCAATCACCAAACCATCCCAACTGTGTTGGCAAACTGGATAAGATCAATAACTCCCTGACCTCATCCTCAAAAGCAATGCCAACGGATTCCAACTGGCTCGTGACTGTATTGAACTCGTTTAGATGTTCAGCCACGCTCCCATCATCTGACATCTTCATATTGAATAGCTGTTTCATAAGATAAACCTTGTTGGATGCTGAGGGCTTTTCATACATGGTGACTAGGGCTTCCATTAATTCTTTTGTCGTTTTTACCTTGGATATATTGAAGGCGACGCTCTTAGACAAAGAGAGTCGGATCGTTCCTAAAGCCTTCCTATCCAGTAAAAACCATTCATCATCTGTCAACTTTTCTGGTTTCTTCTCTTTTCCTCCTAGAGGAATATAGAGGTCCTTCTGATACAGATAATCCTCCATCTGCATCTTTCAGAAGGCAAAGTTTGAACCATCAAACTTCTCAATTCTAGTTTTCCCATCTTCTGTCATCGCTCCCAATAGAACTAAACCAATAGCTTTGATACCAGTTGTTGCGCAACACGCCAACAACGCAGTGAGCCTAGATCCAATCTAAGGCCTCACCCACAAACGATAAACAGGAAGAAATATAAACTAGAAATAGATCAAAGCAATCCAAAACAAACCACAAGACAAGATATACGTGGAAAAACCCCAAACTAGGGTAAAAAACCACGGATGTAAAATTCCACTATGAAGAGAAACGAAGATTACAAGGCAATATACTAACCTCTCCCTTGGAAGTACAGAGAAAATCTTTTGCCCACACCTCAGAATAATTTCCTAAAATTCACCTTAACGTAGAATAGCCCTAGGGACCCCAATTTATAGTTTTGACAACTTCCCTTTCCACATCCCAGTTGCGAAAGGACTTGCGACACGAAATCCGCGAAACTCCTTTCGCATCCCAGTTGCGAAAGGACTTGCGACACGAAATCCGCGAAACTCTTTTCGCATCCCAGTTGCGAAAGGACTTGCGACACGAAATCCGCGCAACCTCGACTGGTCATGGGCGGCCCCAGATGTGGCTCCACTTCTCAATATTCAAAACTCCACTCGAATAGCAATCAGGTCTAGATATGTGTCATCAATTAGCATATCCAAACCTAATTTAAAAATGTGGTAGGTCAAGTTGGATTTTGGTTGTGTTTGGTTGCTTGTAGATTTGGTAGGCAGAAAAGAGAAGAAATTTTTTTTTTATTATTTAAAAAATATATCTTTCTATGATGACAAATTGTTTTTTTTTTTTTTTTCTAAATATGTTTCTTGTAATTAAGATTTGGAATTTTATAATGTTATTTCTTTTCCACAATTGATAATTTTTAGTAAAAGATACGAGACCAAATCTTATTTAAGGAGTGATGTAGAGTGGGTTGCCGATAATTTCATGTCCAAGATAGATCGGAAAAGGCCCAGTCGATGACAGAAGTGATCTAAACTGTCAAAACTTAAAACGGACGTATCTTGCAAACATGAATGAGTTATCGGATGTATCATATATGATTTTGAGGTAGGATAAGCTAGTTTAGCCACCCAACCTTGCTATGCTGGGTTGCCCATGCCGAATTTGCGAAATACCATCCGATTGACAGTCGAATACATGTTTTAATTTCATTTTTACTATTTATAATAAACTTTAATTTGAGTATAACTCTTCATATGTTGGGCTTTATATGTTGGGCTTTAGGAGTTTCGCCCAACATGAAAAGTGCTTAGAATAGTTAGGAGAACAACGAATTGTGCCCAACAGGAAAAGTGCTTAGAATAGTTAGGAGAACAATGTGGTGAAGCCAAATAGGACACTTACTATTTTTGGCCGAAAACCATGCGCGCTAGTAGGAATTACGACCGTCTATAAATAGTAAATTTATTATTTATAGTAAGTCATGAATTCTAGGAGTTTTAGTTGTAGTTTAATTCCGAAACTTCTTCCACAACTTAGAATTCTTATTTAAAGGAATGTAATCTCGCTTTTCATCATCAATCAAATTATTTCGAATTTCTTAGAATTATTTCTATTTTCTTCTCCTCGTGGATTCGAGATTTCTTTGTAAGGAGTCCAGAGAAGTTTCGTGGATTCGAAACAGTTATCCCCCTGAGGAAGATGGTGCTCGACCTCACGTCCTTCCTTGTGTCTAGGAGTCATGCAAAAGAGACATCCATCGTTGGGAAATCATAAGATAGATTCATTTGACTGCAAATTCAGTCATGTTGTGCAGTATTGAGTGTGCAAAAGCTTAATGCAACTCGATTCAAACCGAATACCTTTGACTCTTGGCGGTTTGGTCATCTATGATAAAGATTAGGTGGTTTGGCCATCTATGATAAAGATTAGGTGATTTGTGAAAAGAGAGCATCCATGTCGAAATAACTTTTTTCTCACCATAATAATAGTAATTGATTTATTAATGAAAAAAATAAACACTTACAAATAAAAAAGAAATCATCGACAATGCAACTACTATAATGTGGTTACAAGGTCCTAGAGCCAAAGTCACGCTAGCTTCAATGACTTGAATGTAAACAAAGGGAATTACACTACAATTAAACTAAAGTCAGTCTAGCATAGTAGCTTAGACAGATTAGATTATACCGCACCCGGGTTAAGGTTGGTCCAATGTAGCGACGTAGATGGATTAGATTGTACTAAGAGCTAAGTTAAGAAATAAATTAAGATCAACGGTTTTGTTGCATAGAGTTGTGTTGTATTAGGTTGGTAAGGGCTTAAAGCTCTTCGATCTTCTTCCTATTTATAGAATTTTTAGGCGGTTGCAAGAAAGAGATCTTCAAAATCATTCATCACATATATTAATGTATAAAAAACTGTCTAGACACATAAACAGTTGTGGCCTATCACGCAATGCTATGTGTATTGATTGTTTGTTATGGGTTGGTTATTGGTCATACGCACGTCTTCAGTCCACTATACGCGGGCGAGAGTTCTCTGTAATTTACCACGCGTAGACAATCGTTATCCTTTCTTTCACTTAAACATGCATTGTATGCTTGAAAATCAACTAACTTAATGTTGCTATTACGTCACTTTATACCTCTTTAAATGGTTTTGGCTGTAAGAGTCTCTCTTACATAATGGTATAGTACATTAAATGAATCCGTCATTAGCCCTGATTGTATTTCAATGACTATGCGTTATCAGCCATGAGATTGCTAAGGTGAGTAGTCAACTATCACTGAGTGAGATATGACAGTAGCCAATTGACCTTATCATTTTTTAACTATTCATGACTTTTTGAATTCTAATGACTATCATAGTAGTAGAAAAAATATTTCATTTATTTCTTATTAAGATTTCACTTCAGAGCAATTAAAAAGATCTTTCATTTGTCTTTTATTAAGATTTCACCGCCACTTTTTATTACAAGATCTTACATAGTTAAACGAGATGTAAGCAAGATTATAAGCTACCAACTTAAGGTAATAGATAAATGAGAAAGTGAAAGATACCTCGTTTCAACACCGAGGTCTTGGTATCGATCCCTACTGGGGGTGGCTAGCAGTGAAGTGTCAACTGACAGTGGGGTGTACTAAACAAGCCGACGAAAAAAAATAAAAAAAAAATAAGGTGATAGACAAATGAGAAAGTTAAAGTGGAGCATGCAAGGAACTTTTAAGAAAGAAAAAGGGTAGAAAGTTTTGAAAGGGTGAATTCCAAACTTATATATATATATATATATATATATATATATATATATATTATATATATATATATATTATATATAATATATATATATATATATATATATATATATATATATTCTTTTACTTATGAGAGAGAGTTGAGAGAATTCAAACCTAACTCATTTATCCACAAGTATGTTCAAATGTAGGTTTGCTCAATATCTAATTGCCTATTTAGTTTATCTTGTAATTCTCTCGATTCTTTAAGATGATGGGTCCAGTCTAATTTGGGTTAGAAAGTAGGTCAAAAGTGAGTTCGGTTGAGTCAAAATAAAACTCATCATATCCAACTCTAGATACATCCCTATTAACTACCAGTCAGGTCAATGACCAACCTAGTGAATTGGCCTGACCCATTGACACCTCATCCTCATTGTTATAGATTACACATTGTGTCTATGGAGTCTAAGTTCATTCATTAAACGAAAACCATTACCTAGACTGTTTGCAATTTAAAAAAGAGCTCATTTTTTAGTAAAAATTCAAATTTAGTAATTAATTTTTTTAATTAGTTAAAATTATTGAAAACAACCCATTTTAATAATACGTGCTGAAAATAAGAATAGGCCCTCTATATACATAGGAATGCTCACATGCACCAGTTGTCACAAGAACTTGTAAGAACTTTTTGAGAACTCATCTCCATGATATGAGCCCAAAATCTGAACCGTCCATGTGATGCAACACCTCATGAAACCCCCAAGTCTCAACTTTTACTCTGATTCAAAACTTTGATAAGCTATGACAAATGAAAGGCAAACTAGGAGAGGAAACTGTTTCATTTTTTCACAACCCACCTAAGTTTTAGATCAGAGTCAAAGTTGAGCCTTGGAGGTTTCATGGGATGCTCAGATTTTACACTCATATCACGGAAGATGAGTTCTTAAAACGTTTTCATGAGTTCTCTTTAGAACTAATGCTAAGGGAGCATTCTTCTCTCTCAATATATATATACATTTATCTTCTCTTCATCCCATATAGTTATACTTGATTAATCGGTTTGATGAAAATTACATACCATAGTGGCCCAACACAAACCCATGGTGGACATCCCATCCTTTGTTTCATGTGGTGGGGCCCATCTGAGTTGTGGACCTAGCTCAATTTTGGCCTTATAGGGTGCCTAGGGCAACATTATTACCCCACGTGTCACTTTCAGAAAGCTACATGTTTTTGCCAAGTGTAAAGTAGAGAGCAAGTTGCTACTAATGTGGAGTTTGGATGGGACCCACATCAGCAATAATTTTGATGTGGGTGGGAAGAATTATTGGGCCGTTGATTTTTTCAAACCATCAAAGTCCTGTCTTCCCGTGTCGCTTTAATGGTGTATCCATATTCTATGGCTATTAAAGATTCAGATTCAAACTCCAGATATCCAACATCACGAGGACACTGATGAATGTAGTATCTATTTTTATCCAAGTGGAGCAATGGTTCTGTTATCTAGACATCTGGACCATTGACCGGATGAAACTTACCGTGGATGGAACATGAGTTGAATTTCTCCTTGATTGGAGAATTCCAACCTCTGATTTTGTGGGCTTTACATGAACGGTCAAGAAGAAAATTGCAGACATCATATGTAGAGGTTAGGACCTCCCTGTGTGGGATATTCAGATGCAGAGTCCATGAGCCGATAGGTCACATCACTCCAATGGTCTAACTATGGTCGGCAAATAAGGATATTTTAGGCGGCAGCCTATCAATTAGGGGTAGCAGGATTAGGATTCGGTAGGGACCCTGAAAAAGCTTTGTGGGCCCTACCATGATGTATGTGTTCAATCCACACCATCCATCCGTTTTTACATATCGCCTTACTGCATGGTTCCAAAAATGAAGCAGATCCAAATCTCAGGTGGATCATAACATGGAAAACAGTAGTCATTAAACATTTAAAAATATGTGGGCCACAAGATTTGAATCAATCTGCAGTGACACTGCAACAAATATCTGAGACCTACTGTAATCATTTAAAATCCCATATAATCATTCCTGAGAGCTGTTATCCTGTTATTGCACGATAGCCACCTCATTACCACTCATGAGATAGTACAACAATGATTGAACATCTATCATTAAAAACTTCCCAAGGACAATGTAATTTTTATTTTTTATCCTGACCATTTAATATAGCACACAAATATCAGCTTGATCCAAAACCCTTGTGTGGTCCACCTGAGATTTGGAATTATTCTCTAATATGAGCTTGTAAAATGGATGGACAGAAGTAGATACAAACACATGTCAATGTGGGCCACAGCTTTTCCAGCACCAACCAGTAGCAAGGTGAATACTGGCGGTGTCACTACCAAAAAAATGGGCCGGCTGCGGCAACAGTTGCCATGAGCCTAAGCCATGATTATTAGAGTCGACTCTAACTTTTATTATTATTATTATTTAACACATGCACCGGACACACACCCATCATGCAAGCCGTAGTGGGATTTCACCACCTATGGGTCTCTAACCAAGACCTCTTGTTGAAACTCCTTAGAGTCTACCACCGAGGTAAAAGACCTGAACCCGTCTTGACTTTAACTTGAGGCTTAACCATACTATTCGAGTTGATGCAGGAACTCAACACGCATCGCCCAAGACTCCACTCATGTAATTAGAATTAGATGTGCTAGCCAAACTCAACCTAGCTTGGCCTGACACGACCTGACTAATATCTAAGAACCTAATCCAACCCAACCCAATTACTACATGCATGCATCATATATGCCTATGTATACTTATCTTTCATTTTCATTCGTTTGTAAATGGATTATGGGTCACAGGGTCAGGTTGTGTTGGTCATGTGGCTTAGCCCATTGATAACTTATATGAGCATGTCAGTTCGGGAAGGATTCAATCAAGCCTCCTCATTGTACTTGAGTCTCGTTTGGCAGCATGGATTTGAAATACTCTGGATTAAAATTTTCTTGAATTTAAAATCTTTGGCTGTGTTTGGCACCCTGGATTCAAAATCGCATGTAATCCAAAAGTACCTATGCATATATATAATATTTACAGGGTTTGAATTTTATTACTAAATCAATTTGAATATCTCTAAGTAGTGTATATATATAATGTTTAACAAATCATCATAATAAGCCTCAAGAAATATATACTTTGGTAAAAAACGATAAAATTTCAAGTATTGAATGGGCCGCAAGCATAGGATCGCATCCTAATGACTAACCAATAATTTTTAACCGTTGATTTATATAGACAATGTTTGGACTGTGCATATCATCTTATTAAAGTAATTTGGGATATCATCAGTGGGCCACGTGCCTAATAAATTAGTAATCTAGTGACACACATGTTACACATGTGACTCATGTGAAGATTTTAGATGTAATCTTAGCTTTTCCCTTGGATTTCAAACCCCCTCTTTGAGAAAGAGGGGATTTGAAATTTCCAGTTACTTTATAGTGCCAAATGGATGGGGGATTTAAATCCCCCCAAATTCATGGTGCCAAACGACCCCTTAGATGGGCCACATTTTCTCACCCAAACCAAGCACATTTAGCTTTAGTTTTCCCAAATAAAATTTAAAATTATTATTATTATTATTATTTTTTAAAAGTTGCCTTTATAATTTATGCGCAAACGAAGAGTGTGTGAAACTTTAGTTCGCAACTGTTAGTTTATACATGTGTAGTCCTGCAGACTGCCATAGCATATGTGGATTGTCTAGGAAAGCCTATTGCAAGAGATGAGAAGTTAGAAGGACTATTGTGATTTATTATTGTTATTATTATTTTTTGAAAAATCCACCCCCTCCATCCATTTTACCATGTAATGTTAGGACATGGACTAAAAAATAAGGCAGATTCAAAATTCAAATGTGTTGCACAACAAAAAATATTAAAGATTGAATGTCTGCTATTGAAACACTCATGGGGCCACAAAAATTTTAGACCAGGCTAATGTATTTTTGTAATTTCAGTTCATCCTGGGAATGACCTTTTAAATGACATGGATGACATACAAACATCTAGGTGGATTAAGGGAAGTTTCAACAATAGTTATTTTCTTACCCACTTTTTACTTTCATGGGGCCCACTTGAGTTTTAGATTTGTCGCATTTTTGGGCTCATGTCCTAAAATGATATGGAAAAACGGAAAGACGGGGTGGTTTTCTCACAAACATCACGACGGCCATCTAGCTTTCAGTCATAGAAAGCTTATGCAAAACAAAACTTTTATAGGCAATCCACGTCCATAATAGCACATACCATATTAGGTTATGTATTATATGATGTAGAGTGGGTTGCAGATAATTTCATGACCAAGATGGATCAGAAAATGTCCGATCGAAGACGGAGATGATCCGGACCGTCAGAACTTAAAACAGACATATCTCACAAACCGGAATGAGTTATTGGACGTAAAATATATGATTTTGGGATAAGACAAGCTACTTTGACCACCCAACCCAACCCCGCTATGCCGGGTTGCGCAAGCCGGATTTGCGAAATACCATCAGATCAACAGTCATTTCCTTGTTTTAATTCCATTTTTACTATAACTCTTCAACCGTTGGGCTTTAGGAGTTATGCCCAACGTGAAAAATGCTTTAAATAATTAAGAGATCAGCATGGTGAAGCCAAATAGGACACTTACTATTTTTAGCTCAAAACCTTGTGCACTAGTAGAATCATGACCGTTTATAAATAGTAAGTTTACTACTCATAGTAAGTTGAAGAATTGTAGTTTGATCATGAAATTTCTTACTATGCTTGGTATCCGTATTTAAAGGCTTGTGAATTCGTTTATTTCAATCATCAATCAATTTCAAATTTTATAGAATTTATTTTCTATTTTCTTATTCTTTTCCTCGTGGATTCGAGAAATCTCTGTAAGGAGTCTGTAGTAGTTCTGTGGATTCGGAACAGTTATCCCCTTGAGGAAGATGGTGCTCAACCTCACGTCCTTCCCTACATCATTATACTATTTTGTATACTTTTTATATTTATAAATTTCCTTTTATTATAAATTAATGAAAAATGAGAAGAAATAAATTATCCCAAATTCTCTAATTTTACAGCAGCGTTAAATAAATAAAAATATTCGCATGTTAGACTCAATAAAAATACTTTTTTATTTGGCAATTGTAGTGGAAAAAAAGAGAACATTTAAATTCAACTGATTTCATCACATTCCGTCTAAAAAAGAAACAAAACAACAAGAAGATGTGTCTCGACAAAATTGCCAGAGCATAGCATTTTCTTACGACAGACTTAGCTAATATAAAACTAATGAAATCAAGCCGTCTCCGTCTCTTAGCCTAACTTTCTCCACCCTTCACTTTCTCAATCAAATCGGCAGCTTCTTGGACGGTTGAGATGTTCTCAGCTCCCTCTTCTCCGATCGACACTCCAAATTTCTCCTCAAGGGCCATCATGATCTCCACCTGAAATGATTTCTTAATGTTAGAGGACCAAAGACCGAACCGGTCCCACCCATAAGACTTAGGCTTCATAAAGGTTCAAAAATTTGAATTTAGGCCTAGCTCATTACCAGCCTTACATAATCTAAGGCCCGAATTAAAGGCCCACCCCAATCCATGATCTAAGAAATAGAGCTTGTTCTGAGCTGGGGGTGCATACGGGTCGTTTTGGTCTGGTTCTGGGGTGAAACGGAATAGAACTGTTCCTAACGGTTCTAGGACAATTGGAACCAAAACTAGACCGTTAGTACCCTAGAACCGAACTAGATCCGGACCTCTAAAACTGGTTCAGTTCCACAGTTCTAGGCATTTTATAATCCAGCCCAATTGAGAGAGAGAGAGAGAGAGGTTCCATGGTTCGAATCCACGGTTCATGGTTCAGATTAGTTCTACATAACCCCAAACCGACAACCAAACTGAACTACTCGGTTCTTTAATTTTTGGAATCGAAACCGGAACTGGTGCACTATAGAACCGGACCAAACCATAGAGCTTGATCGGTTTGGGTCCGGTTCCACGGTTCTACCGGTTCAATGTGCACCCCTAATCTGAGCTGGACACAGTACTAGTAGATATTGGGAACACAGCGTTAAATAATCTTGACCACTCGTTGGTGATGGGGTTGAGTTGGACCGAGTTAGTTATCAGCCTCAAATCAGGCCCAGATCCCATCCATGGGCCTCACGTCGTAACCCTACTGGACCATTTTAGCTTGCGCGGCCAAATTTCAACCGTTGATTTGGCCCAGGTTATATAAATTTTCTGTTGAACCCAGATTGAGCCATGATCTGGGCCCATTAATGGCTGTCACAGACTGGGCTTGGATTGAATCACAGGCCCAGTTAGATTCAGTGGGCCCGAGCTGAATTCGTGCCCCATTAAAGGAGAATCATGAGGATTCAAAAAGGAAGAGAATGGATTGGTTTGGGCCCAGATTTCGAACTGATTGGGCCAGGCCCTTTTTATTTAAAGGGTGGAGAAGATATACCGTGTCGAGAGAATCAGCACCCAAATCGGCAAACTTGGTCTCAGCAGTCACCGTGCTCTCATCAATCGATAATTGCTTCGCAATCGTGCTTTGGACGGTCTCCAGAGTTTCTGGTTGGGCCTGCACATGGGACCCACATCTATTAAATAAATAAAAAATAAAATGTAGGGTCAGGATTTAACGATTATGGTCTACGTCGTGGTCCCGATCATCGGTAGATGTTACAATGAATATTGTTTGTATAGGTGTAAGTGGACCAGACCGGGCTGGGTCAGTCATAACTTGTGGAAGATGAGCCTTGAATGAAATTCCCAGATGTCTCCTGCGGGCTTTGTGGACACCTAATCATAGGCCCAGAAAATAGTTATTGGGCCTTTAAACTCAATCCCTGGCCCACTTTCATCCATAACAATTGTAGCCAACATGTGATGTGTATGATGGTTTTCATGGCATGTTTGTGTATTTTCAATCTACAAAGAGGGCGAAAAATGGAAGCCCGATTAATGCAGGTCCCATTTTCGGCATGCCCCACATCGCAATTTGTGGTACACCAAACACGGCCTAAAATGAAATGGAAGTGAGAGAGAGAAATGGCTTACAGCAGAACATGAAATTGGAGTATGGAAGAGCCTTGGGAGGGTAGAAGCTCTCTCTATTGCCTTTGTGAACTGAACTTTCTGATGTAGCCTCAGCCCACTTACCAAAGGAACTCTCTACACAAAAGATGAATAATAAAAGGAATTTCAGTTATTCAACTCAATTGAAGTGCAACATTACAATGTGGCCCAAGTGGGGCCCACTTAGGGCCAGGTTCTGGCAGGGCTGTCAATGGTTGGAACATGTACACCCATACTTGCATGTGTATGTGTATGTGCACGTGTGAGTAGGGTCTGAAACTTACAATGGTTGGAACATTGCTACGTAGGCTCATTGAGCTTGTGGGCCTGAGCCCAGCTGGAAGGGTGGCCATGGTAGATGGAGAGGTAGAAAGAAGAGCTGCCATTCTATCTTTCCTTTATAAGAAGATGGAGAATTTCTAGGAATGGGAAGGAATTGTTTTTCAATTGAAAGTTGGGTTGTTACATATATAGCTCTCCTTAGACTACTTAGCTACAAAATGGGGGTGATACACACAAAGCTATGGTGTATTTATTTCATAGAAATTGGGTGGTCTCTACAATGTCTTATGTCGCCTTTTCCTTGTATTTAGTGGGATACTATACACCATAAGAGAAGTGCATTCCAATTAGGTTTTCTCATTATGGGAAGATTCTCCTTATTTTTTTAATCCTTTCCTATGTACTTGAGGTAGGTTGTCATTCGGGTTGTGTTTATAGGCTATGTGCAATAAGGCGCCGGGCCCCACGAGCTCGACCTAGAAGGAGAGGAACCTTAGAGAGAGAAGGAGCCCTCAATCTCAATCTCAGAGGCGGGCTCGGAGGGAAGGAGCGAGAGAAAGCCTTGGACGTTGCATTTCACATTTTGATAAACTTAACAGGATGGGCTACATCAAAGGTGGGGCTCCGCGTGATCAACTATTAGCATTAAGGTGGTCCCACATGTTGGATGATAGACATTAAAGATGGGCCTCTCATGATGGACCGTTCACATCAAAGGTGGGCACCACATGATGGATGGTGGATGTCAATGTAGGTCCCACATGATGGACAATGGACCCCAAAGGTGGGCCCTAGGACCCTCGTGATGGAAGACCCACATCAGGGTTGGACACTACATGATGGATGGTCAATATCACAATGAGATTAAAGGTGGTCTTGACATGATGGATGGTCAACATCAAGATGGGCCCCACATGATGAACAATCAACATCAAAGATGATGCTACATGATGTATGGCCCATGTCCAATGTAAGCCCACATGATGGAAGGTCTACATCAATGGTGGGTTGCACATGATGGATGGCCCCACATGATGGAAGGTTCATATTGAAAGTGGACACCACAGATGGACAATTGATATTAATTAAAATTGATGTACAATTAATGATTCAAACCATCGATCATGCAACTTTGCTTTTGATTGCCAACCCCTCAAAAAGTCACTTCCATTGCCTAAGAAAATGAAGGGGTACATTTATTCTACCAGGGAGGCTGGCCTTTATTTACAATATTTTGATTTTCCATACCTCTTGATTAATTGATTTTAACTATCCGATCATTTGATAAGTTCTCAAAAAATCAATCAATCCAAATTTACTATAATAGAAATCTAGTCATAATTTTGGATTGTTTATAAAGTGGGGTCCACTTTTATTATCGATTTTTTACGGTGAACAATTAAAAGAAAAGAGAATAGATGTGATGTCGCATGAGTAATTTATTTTAATAATATATTATGTTTTATTATTTTATTAAATTGTTTTTCTTAATAATGACATCTTAACAACATTGTAAAAAACTAAATAAAATAAAAAAATATCATTCAAACAACATTTATATATAGAATTAGATTTTTATATAGAAATTTACTTAGATTTTTTTTTTTAAAGAGTGGTTACCAAACACGCACATAATATTTTGTGAAGGAAAAATCTAAGAGATGTATTGAAATGCACGTGCCAATGTTGCACGTGTGGAAAATTGAGCCCATATATCGAAGCTAATAAACTCATAAAGTGGGCCACATAAGGAAAAGAATCTGCCAATTAATATAGTTGACGAACACATCCAAAACCCAACTCATATTAGGGGTGGCGGAAAGTGATTAAAGAGGTTGAAAATGGGGAGTGGTGCAATTAGAGGTGCACATGAGTCGAACCAAGTCGAGCTTGGCACAGCTCGACTCGGCTCGGCCACTAGTTGACCTCAGCTCAAACTCGGCTCGGCCACGTCCTTGAGCCTGACTGGCCAGCTCAACTCAGTTCAGTCAGCAGCTCGGACCAGTTCGAGCTCAGTTCGAGCTTGTGCAGCATTTTCACAAACACATGGAGTACACTTTCAATTTTTTAATGTATGTAAAACAATAGCAACTTGTTGAGAAGTGGAACCACATCTGGGGCCGCGCACGACTGATCGTGGTCCTTGTTCGACCGGTCATGGCCCCCTGCTCGACCAATCGTGGACTGGTTCGACTCAAAGTCCAGCGAGCTTCCGATTTTGGGTTCCGAGGTTCTCGACCGGTTGGGGCCCATGCTCGATCGGTCGTGGGGTCCGCTCGACCGGTCGTAGTTACACAGATTCGTTTCTGAATCTGATGCGGGCTGCGGATTTTGATGTTGCCTTTCGCAAAGGTGCGAAAGGAGAGTTTCCTAAACTATAAATAGGAGTCCTTAGGGCTTTTCTAGGGTTAATGCGAATATTGGGGAGTTATTCTAAGGTGTGGCAAAGGGTTTTCTCTGTACATCCAAGGGAAAAGGTTAGTACATTACTTGTAATCTCGTATTCTTCATAGTGGAAGTTTGCACCCGTGGTTTTTTACCCTAGTTTGGGATTTTTCCATGTATATCTTGTCTTGTGGTTTGTTTAGATTGCTTTGATCTGTTTCTAATTTATATTTCTTCCTGTTTATCATTTGTGGGTGAGGCTTGAGATTATATCTCGGCTCACTGCGTTGTTGGTGTGCTGCGCAACAACTGGTATTAGAGCGATTGGTTTAGTTCTATTGGGAGCGATGACAGAAGAAGGGAAAACTAGAATTGAGAAATTTGGTGGTTCAAATTTTACCTTCTGGAAGATGCAGATGGAGGATTATTTGTATCAGAAGGACCTCTATATTCCTCTAGGAGGAAAAGAGAAGAAATCAGAAAAGATAACGGATGATGAATGGTTTTTACTGGATAGGAAGGCTTTAGAAACGATCCGAATCTCTTTGTCTAAGAGCGTCGCCTTTAATATATCCAAGATGAAAACTACAAAAGAATTAATGGAAGTCCTAGCCACCATGTATGAAAAACACTCAGCATCCAACAAGGTTCATCTTATGAAACAGTTATTCAACATGAAGATGTCAGATGGTGGGAGCGTGGCTGAACATCTAAACGAGTTCAATACAGTCACGAGCCAGTTGGAATCCGTTGGCATTGTTTTTGAGGATGAGGTCAGGGCATTATTAATCTTATCCAGTTTGCCAGATAGTTAGGATGATTTGGTGATTGTTGTGAGCAATTCTTCAGGGTCGACAAAGCTAAAATTTGATGATGTGGCCGGACTAATTCTTAGCGAAGAATCTAGAAGAAAGGCATCAGGAGTTTCAGGGGATTCAGATAATGCTCTAAACGTTGAAGGAAGAGGAAGATCGCTATACAAATGAGGCAATAAACACTGGCGTTCTAAGTTGAGGAAGAAGTCCAAGGGACCAAAAGATAAAGACAGGTGTTGGCATTGCGGTAAGAAGGGGCACATGAAACGTGATTGCAGAGCGCTCAAGAAACAAGAAGGAAGCTCTCAAAGTAGGAAGGATTCAGTGAACCTATCTGAGGAGAGTGACAAAGAGGCGTTGATCTTATCTCTTGATGCGAGGAATGAGTCTTAGGTTAACTCAGGGTGCTTCGTTTCATGCCACTTTGTGTAAGGAAGTTCTGCGTGATTATGTGTTAGGTGACTTCGGTAGAGTCTACCTAGGTGATGATGAGCCGTACAGTAATGTTGGAAAGGGAGACGTTCATATCAATCAGAAAGACGAAACGGTTTTGAAATCGAAGGATGTTAGACATGTACTGAGTTTAAAACGTAACTTGATCTCAGTGGGGCAGTTGACCGATACCAGTTATGTGACGACATTCACTAGTGATTCCTGGAAGATCACAAAAGGTGCCTTGGTGATATCTCAAGGTGAAAAGGAAGGTACTTTATACGTGACTTCAAGATCGTATAGTTCACTCGCAGTCGCATCAACTGGAGTGAATGGGCAATTATGGCATCAGAGGTTGGGACATATGAGTGAGAAGGGGATGAAAGTGCTATTGTCTAAAGGGAAGCTCCCATGGCTAAAGTCTATTGACTTGGAATTTTGCGAGGACTGTGTGTATGGCAAGTAGAAGAGGGTACGCTTCAAGAAGACGGGACACGCTCCAAAGACGCATCTGTTAGAGATTGTACACACTGATGTGTGGGGACCGGCACAGGTATCATCTCTTGGTGGCTCACGTTATTTTGTTTCTTTTATTGATGATGCTAGTAGAAAACTGTGGATTTATTTCTTAAAACACAAATCTGATATATTTGATGTATTTAAGAAGTGAAAAGTTATGGTAGAAAATGAGACAGGTAAAACAGTAAAATGTCTCAGATATGTAATGGGGGAGAATACTGTGATAAGAGATTTGAGAAATATTGTGCAGTAAATGAAATCAAACATCAAAAAATGATTCCAGGGACACCGCAGCAGAATGGTGTGGCTGAGCGCATTAACAGGACCATCCTTGAGCGCGTCAGCAGCATGAGGTTACATGCAGGGTTGCCCAAGACGTTTTGGACAGATGTTGTGAATACTGCCGCATATCTCATCAATAGAAGTCCCTCAGCACCATTGGATGGTGGGCTACCAGAAGAAGCGTGGACTGAGAAAGAAGTGAACTTTGCACATCTCAGAGTTTTTGGTTGCACTTCATATGTTCACATTGATGCAGAGCACAGAAACAAGCTGGATGCGAAGTCTAAGATGTGTACGTTTATAGGCTACGGGCAGTATGATTTTGGCTACATGTTTTGGGATGCAGAAAACAAGAAAATCATCAAAAGCAAGGACGTAGTCTTCAATGAAAAAGTGATGCATAAGGACAGTGTTTAAGAAAATAAGGCCGAGAAAAAGAAATTTGTAGAGTTGGAAGAGTTAACCGAACACGGGTGTTACAGCGCCACAGGATGATCATGCACAGAAGCATTATGAGGCAGAGCCGCATACACCAGTTGTGAGGAGGTCTACTCGGGAGAGAAGACCCACGGTCCGATACTCACCCTCCTTACATTATCTACTGCTGACAGATAATGGTGAACTAGAGTGTTTTGAAGAGGCATTATAGTCAGATACACGGGTTAAGTGAGAGCAGGCCATGAATGATGAGATAGACTCTCTTAAGTCTAATCATACATGGGACCTAGTCATTCTACCTAAGGGTAAGAAAACTCTTCATAACAAGTGCGTTTACAGACTGAAGGAGGAGCACGATGGTTCGAAACGGTACAAGGCTAGATTGGTTGTGAAAGAGTTTCAACAAAAAGTAGGTATCGATTTCACTGAAATATTTTCACCTGTGGTGAAAATGTTTACGATTCGTATGGTCTTTAGTATAGTGGCTACAGAGGACTTACATCTAGAGTAACTAGATGTTAAGATAGTCTTTTTTCATGGGGATTTTGAAGAAAAGATATATATGCATCAGCCGACAGGATACGTGACACCAGGAAAGGAGAACAAGGTGTGCAGACTGAAGAAGAGTCTATATGGCCTGAAGCAAGCCCCGAGGCAGTGGTAGAAGAAGTTCGACAGTTTCATGTCGGAAAATGGTTACAGGAGATGTTATGCTGACTACTGTTGCTATTTGAAGAAGTTTGATATGTCATACATCATCCTTCTTTTATACGTTGATAACATACTTGTGGCCGGTTCAAGCATGAATGACATTTCAGATCTCAAAAGACAACTGTCTAGAGAATTTGTCATGAAGGATTTAGGAACTGCAAAACAAATCCTAGGCATGATGATAAAGCGTGACAGAGAAAATAGAAACTGGTTCTGTCATAGGCAAAGTACATAGCCAAGGTATTTGATCGATTCAATATGGGAGGTGCTAAGCCGGTTGTTAGCACTCCATTAGCCAACCACTTCAAGTTATCTAGGAGCAAGGTGCAAAGACGCAGGAGGAACGGGATTACATGGCTAAAGTCTCATACAAGTCAGCTATTGGGAGTCTCATGTATGCTATGGTGAGCATGAGGCCGGATATTGCTCAAGCAGTGGGAGTTGTTAGCAGGTTCATGAACAACCCCGAGAAGGAACATTGGGAAGCTGTGAAGTGGATCCTCAGATACCTGGTAGGTACTGTGGATATAGGGTTGTGTTATGGAGGATCGAAAATCAATCTACAAGGCTACGTAGATTCAGATTTGGTAGGAGATATCGACAGCAGAAGAAGCACTACAGGTTATGTCTTTACTCTAGGTAGTGCTGCAGTCAGTTGGATCTCTCAGTTACAGAAGATAGTATCTATCAGTACGACGGAAGCAGAATATGTTGCGGCTACAGAAGCGTGCAAGGAGATGGTGTGGATGCAAGATTTTATGGAGGAGTGGGTAAGGTAAGAAGCAAACAGATGCGCAGCTGTACAGTGACAGTCAGAGTGCAATACACTTGGTTAAGAATTCAGTCTTTCATTCAAGGATCAAGCATATTGTCATTAGATACCACTTCATACGTTTGTTCTGGAAGATGGATCGATTGCTCTGGAGAGGAAGATTCATACAAGTGAGAATCTCGCGGATATACTGACCAAGGCGGTCACAAGGGAGAAGCCGAAGTTCTGTTCAGCTTTGATTGGTTTTTAGGATTGAAGACGAGGAGGAGGTGCACTCCGGTTGAAGAAAACAAGGTTTATGATGATGTGTCTCCAAGTGGGAGATTGTTGAGAAGTAGAATCACATCTGGGGCCGCGCACGACCGGTCGTGGTCCCTGTTCGACCGGTCGTGGCCCCCTGCTCGACCAGTCGTGGACTGGTTCGACTCAAAGTCTAGCGAGCTTTCGATTTTGAGTTCTGAGGTTCTCGACCGGTCGGGGCCCATGCTCGACCGGTTGTGGGGCCGCTCGACCTGTCGTAGTTACGCAGATTCGTTTTCAAATCCGATGCGGACTGCGGATTTTGGTGTCGCCTTTCACAATGGTGCGAAAGAGAAGTTGCCTAAACTATAAAATGAGTCCCTAGGGCTTTTCTAGGGTTAATGTGAGCAAAGGGTTTTCTCTATACATTCAAGGGAAAAGGTTAGTACATTACTTGTAATCTCGTATTCTTCATAGTGGAAGTTTGCCACCCGATTTTTTACCCTAGTTTGGGGTTTTTCCACGCATATCTTGTCTTGTGATGTTTGGATTTCTTTGATCTGTTTCTAGTTTATATTCTTCCTATTTATCGTTTGTGGGTGAGGCTTGAGATTATATCTCGGCTCACTGCGTTGTTGGCGTGCTGCGCAACACAATTGTTTATAGGTATTGCATCAAATACCTTGTAGGCAACATCAAAATTAAGAAAAAATGGTATTTGTTTCATATACATACCTTCCTTGCCACCAGCTGACATTTCGTTGCGTCATTTCATCAACGCTTGGTGAGCAACATCAATATCAAAGTAATCGAGTCAACGAATTGGCTCGTTCGATTCGAGTTGGGGTTCAATCCGAGTCGAGTCAAGCTCGGGCAAGCTTGAATCAGGTTCACAGTTTTTTCGAGCTCAAAAAATCAGCTCAACTCAGCTTGAACTCAATCTCGAACTGAGTCGTATTGAGCGAGCTAACTGAGCTAACTCGGTTCATGTACAACCCTAGGTGCAATACCCTGGAAGCCTATACAATTCTCCATATAATACACCACACATGTGGCACATATATGATCTGAACCATGAATTTCATGGACCCTGATTTTTATAGGCAGTCTAGAATAGTTGGCCTGATCAGATTTAGCCAACATCAATAAATAGTGTTATTTTGATAATCCATCATCAATGGGGATGTAGCTCACATGGTAGAGCGCTCGCTTTGCATGCGAGAGGTACGGGGTTCGATACCCCGCATCTCCATTAAAATTTATTATTATTCCATTTTAATAATCCTAACCGTTTATCAGTGAGCCATTATTTTTTAAATAATCCTAACCGTTTATCAGTAGGCCTTTCCTCACTTGAAATTGATGCCGTTGCTGATTATTGTCTTTTATTGTACATTGTACATGGCCCACTCACTCTTTGAGATATTCAATTAACGGTTCTAGCTTGAAGGATTCCACCCGGCTGGGCCCATTGGTCGAATACTACTGTGAATCAACATAGATTGGCCCCGGGTCTTTAGCCAAAGATTAATGTGAATCAACATGGATAAGGCCTGACTTAACATAGAGGTGTGGTCCACTTAAAGATCAGACCTGACTGAGTGGGACATACCATTTTCATGGCTCGTATCTTAGACAAGTGTATGGGTGGCAATGGCCAGGTTGGGTTTGGTTTTGGTTTGGTTGGTAGCGATGATGGGTGCGACCCAACTCAATTTATTTATTAAATTGGTTAAAAATCTCAACTCCAACTCAACTTTTCCTTAAATAAGTTAATTTAAACCCAACTCGCCATTTAAATAAAAGTATAAAAATATAAAAAGATTAGCTAATGGATACGGCTCATTAGAAACAAGTCATTGTGCAAGAATCATACCGATGAGATGATCCTAACCCCATAAATGAGACTAATTTATTATAACCTTTTGCTTGTTAAACTCGTTAAACCAAAGTGTTATTTTAGAATCATGAGCAATGCAAAGTGGATCCATAGAATAGATGGTTCGAGAAGATAATTGGACTTTTTTGGTTTGTTGTTTGTTTAATCTTGAATGTCTATTTTCCCCTATTAATGAAATGCTTAGGATCATCCATTGGCATGATTTTTATATAATGGCTTGTCCATAGTTGTACGAAAGAATGAATGGTTTAAATTAATGATCAGACATCTTATATGTCATTTTAGAGATTTAAGGATGCTGCTAACATTTCCCTAGGGTATTATGAGGTCGATTGGGAGGGAGCTTCCCACGAGATTGAGCTCTATGGACCCCACTATAATGTGTGATGGACATCTATGTCGTGCATTTGGTAGGTCCCAAATAGGGTATGGTTGTGCTAAAAAAAATCAGCAGTATCTAGAACTTAGGTGGGCCACACCATCTAAAACCATGAGAAATCATGCCTAAAACATCTAATGCACTTGGCAAGACCCACTGAGTTTCGGAATGGCCTAAAATTTGGTGTGACCACTCATCCAAGTGGAACACACAATTGATGAATCGGATGTATAAACCACATTTCACAAGCCCTATTTATATCAAGAAGGTTTCAATGGGCAGGCATCCACTCTCAATGGTTACTTGTGGTGTGGCCAACCTAAGTCTTGAATTGGCCTATTTTTAGGCCCATGGCTCTAGAAGGGTGCATTTGATTAATAGGATGGATGCCCGTCAAACATTAAAGTGGGTCTCACAGAGCTCAACCTCATGGAAAACTCTGATGAGGTCAGCCTCATAGTACCTTTTTTTAAAACTTAAAACTCTTAATTAATATAAAATTATCCTTATTATAATTAAATTAAAACCATCATAATCAAATTTAAAGTTTTTTAAACCCATACCACGTCATACTATATAATACATATATATCAATGCAATTTGGTGAGGAGGTAAGCAGCGGACTATGCATAACCCACTGGATCTGGCCTACTAAATCAAATCAAACTAGTTTAATTTTAGGTTGATAAAACACAATCCTAACCCAACCCATATGGAAAATGAGTTAACCCAAACCCTAACTTTTTTGGTTGGGTCTGGTTGGGTTGATGGGTGCAATCAAGTTTTCCCACTTCTACACGACTATAACTGCAAGTTAGCCTCCTCCTAATGTACATAATTGTTCCAAAAATAAAAACAAAACATGATGCAACAAAGTAATAATACTTGATGGGGGCCGTGGAAGCACACATAGATAAATCAATCAAAGTATTTCAATCAGACAATCAAGTCCAATCACAAAGATTTTGAATTTAACGTAAAAGAAAAACTCTTTCGAAAAAAAACCACGGCACAAAGCGATATATATCACCATAAAAGTAGAAATTACAAGAAGAAATAAATACAATACCCGATTCAAACAACCCTCGAATCTTCCCTTACAAGCTCTTGAAAACCCTATGAACGAATTAACAAGCTCTTAGATACACCCCTATTCTGATTACATGCACCCATATTTATAGCTTCCAAGAGAATCACAATCGGAATTGGAAACAAATCCCACGGATACATAACTTTGTCCAATAATTTGATGGCACCTTCGATGAGACTTTGATGACATCAATAGACTATCGATAGTATCGAACATCTTCGATGTCATCGAATTAAAGACCAAAACGTTCAAGCAATAAATCATGGATTTTTTCGAATTTTTCCGATGGCATCGAACTTCTTTTGATGCCATCGAGCAGGACACATAAAGTGTCTAGCAACCAACTTGAGAAATTCTAAATTTTAATGATGGCATCAAAGTCTACTGGATGGCGCTGAACCTATCATCGATAGTCCCATTAACTTACAGATTTAAGACATCAACGTACAATATTGCAGTACAAACGATATACCTTGACTTGTGGGGCAACCGGCCCACCCTGTTGTGGTCCTCGTTTGGCTTAATGTGTTGTAGGCTGAACCGTGGCATATAATGCTTGGTACATTTTCAAGCCTGGTCGGGCCTTAGGTTATTTTAGCCCGAGCTACCAGATTTTGCCAAATTTATTTGTATTTATATGTTCTAGTTTCTAAATATTGCTGCACTATTTTGATTAGTAGAAAACAAGATTTTAACTGTGGAAAAGAAATCACTTTCCTCAAAATTTTGTTGGGCGTTTGCATGAAGAAAACATTTGTAAAAAGCAATTCTCCTTCGTATGGCTTTTCTTTAAAAAATAATAATTTGATTTCACGAAATAAAATAAAATAAAAATCAAGTGATGAAAGTTTCCACATTTTTGGAGAGAGAACTCTCAATTTTCAGTGATTTTTTTTTTTTTTTTTTTTTCACATTTTCATAAAAATTATGTATGCCAAATAGTTCATTTAGGATTATTTTTTTTCCACAGTTTTCTCATGTACAATGTTTTTCTTCTCAAATTTACTTTTTTGTATTCCACCAATCCAAACAAGCTCAAGGAAAATATGCATCTTATACAAAGGTGGTAATGGGTCAGGCTAGACTCAGAACCCTAGTTTCCTTAACCTTAAGCCTGGCTATGGCCTTCACTGGGCCAATAAGGCATTGGCCCTACAGTGCAGGTGTGTAAGGTCAAAGAGACCCTGTACTCCTAACTCAACTCAAACTATAAAACTTTCCTAAAATAATAAAAAGTACTTAAAAATAGTAAAAAGATGTCTAATCCTATTATAACTGGTACACAAACCTTAAATAACTAAAAACACTTTGAATGGAATCAGACTCTTAAAACCCTAAAAATAACAAAATCATAGCCAATTAAAATAATAAGTTGAGTAAAAATAAATTTGATTAAAAAAATGGCCTATTTTCTTTCATAAAATCCCTTGGGGCCAACCAATCTTATTAGTTTCATATCGTAGAGCTCATCAATAGCTTTCCAACAACATATCATAGGCGTGAAATAGATACTCAATCACAGTAGATCTAGCACGAAATCACAATTAAGGCATTTTAGCAGTAGGTCGAGTGCAAAATGGAGCTTTTCAGCCCAGTTTTTAAAGCCTGAGCCTAGCCCTGAGCCCAGTTTAGAAGCCCACACCCAGCTCTTGGTCTAGTTTAGAAGCCCTCGGGCTAGTTTTGGTTTTTAGTTTTAAAGATTTCTACTTTGTGAATGTGTGGCCCACTCGATTAATGCATGGATTAAGAACATTCACCATAGGAACGAACGAACAGGGATTTGATTGATTTTTGGGCTGATCCAAGGCCTTCTTGGCCTGCCATGCTAGTAAAACTCAGCTTGAGGAGATTCTTTTGGAATGGTCCATCCATGATGGAGGACATCATATCAACGGCATGGATAAACATACAGGGATCCTCTAATGGAAAGAAAGACATTGTATGTAGGTCCCACCATGAATTGCAAATAGGCCAATATCACACTTGATCGGATAATCACAACCATTCAAATAAGAGCCTGCAAAATGGCCCATAAAACCAATTTTTTACTTTTACTGTACATTTCGGGCCATGTGCAATCAAAGGGTGGCTCCCACCTTTCCATTCTCCATTGACGGTTAGGGATGGCAATTAGCCCGTTTCGGGTCTGGTCGGGTATGGTGGATCCCATTACCTTTTTTTCCATTTTATTATTTATTTATTCTATAAAAGGTTCAATCTCAGCTGACCCGAACCGGACCCGATCCATCATGAGCATAGTCTCGGGTTTAAGAATGGAATAAGAGGTTAAAAGTATACATTTTTCTATACTTCCCTTAAAAGTGTTTTGGGTTTTGGGCTTGGTCGGGTCCTGTCATCGGGCCCACCCCATTTTAAGCAATATGTGCGGTCAGGATTAAACATGGTTCAGATCAAGCCCAACCCATTCACATAAACAGCCTCACAAGCAGGTTGAGCCAGTCGACTTGCGAGCTGGCCCCACATGAATTTGAAAATTTTGCTGCTGGATGATAGCTACATTTTACATTTTATGGCCCACTGTATCAAACGGCAACTCTCATGGATCTAGATGCTGATATTTGTATTTGTCTCGTATGAGATTTCAGTGAAAATGATTTCTTACATCCAACCGAATCCTGGAAAATACTATGAATTTTGAAGGAGACTTGAGATTCAAATAATCTAAAACTGAAGAAAATGGGAAGTGTTACCTTCTCGATTGTGTCTCTTCTCTTTCAATGTTGACTTTTTAGTGCCTCCATAAGGTGTTGTGTCTCACTCAATTCCACTCAAATTGCAACTAATAAAAAGTTGAATGTATGTTTAATATGGGAGCTGATTAGGTGTGGGGCCCACCTCACCCAAGACAATGCTCCCCTTACCGTGGGGCCCACCTTAAATATTTGTATGTTATCTCCACACCTTTCATCCATTTTTCTATATTGTTTTAGGGCATGAGCCCAAAATGAAACAGATCCAATTATCAGGTGGACCATACTAAAGGAAACAATGGTGATTGACCGTTAATTAATGGCCAGAAAAGTTTTGGATCAATCTGATATTTGTTTTTTTTCTTTCATGCAAATTTATGTGACCTAATCAACAGGTCGGATGAAAAATACCCATTTAAGAAAAAATACGTAAGCCTTAAGAAGTTTTTAATGGTAGGGTGTTCAATCATCATTGTTTCCTTTATGTTCTTCCTCAAATTTAGATCTTCTTCATTTTTGGGCTCGTGCCCTAATTTAATCTAGCAAAACAGATAGACAACATGGATATAGAATAAATACATCAAGGTGGGCCCCATAATACGGGCCTTCTCCCATGTACTATAAGTTAGTTGACACTAAGATGGACCATATAGTTAGGGTGTCCTCTAGATATAGGGGTTGCAATGGGCCAGGTTTGGACCGGCCTGAATCTACAAGATTTTTGGATGTCATCCATCAATGATAGGTCCATCAGATCAATGGCTTGGATGAACCAACTATGGTCCCCACAGGTACAAAATCTACTATACATGATGCATATATAAGATTAGGTTGGACAATTTTAGCCATGCAATTAGGCTAAGGGGAAGTTAAAACTTTGCCTTATTGAAGGGCATAAGAAGGGATTTACCCTTTCAAAAAGGGATTTTCAAGTTCTTTCGTTAGGTGCATATGATGAAGCTCTCTGGCTCTTTAAGAGTAGAGAAACCTTGATACTCAAGTGAAGTCAGATAGTTGATACTCTATAAGTAAGAAATTGTGCAGGTGCAATAACATCAACTTAATTAAAATAAATTTTACAAGTTGTAAGTTATGATTACATTGACATTAAACACACACACACAAAATGTATCCAACACATCTGAGTGGGGCCCACTGTGATCTTTGTGTGAAATCCAACCCATCCATTCGTTTTTAGATATCATTTTAGGACATTATACCAAAAATGAGGAGGATCCAAAATTCAAGTGGGCCATTAGAGATGAAACACCACATAAAGGAATGCTTACCGTTGAAACCTTCCTAGGCTCCACATTGGTGTTTATATTCCATCCAAACCGTTTATAAGGTCATTTTCACTGATATGAAATGAAAACACCATGAACATAAACCAATGAAATGAAAACACCACGAACATAAACGAATACAAAACTTTTGTAGCCATATGAATGTTTCAACGGTGGTCACTAAATCCCCACTATTTCCTCTCATGTGGCCCATTTAATATTTGGATCCTCCTCATTTTTGGTCGCATGTCTTATAATGATTTTGAAAAATGGATGGACGGGTTGGATTTATCACAAACATCATAGTGGGTCTCACACAGAATCCTTGCACATGATCTTCCAACAACGAAAGACTTACACATAAAAATTTTCCCGTTTGTTTACAATTTTCACCATCGAACGAATAATGTGCCGCCAGCACTCGACCTTATAGAAGGTATAATACGGTCGAGCGTATAGTACCTTTTCCATATATATATATATATTATATATAATATATATATATATGAAAAGGTACAATACGCTCGAGCTGATTTTAATGCCCCATGAGGTCGAGCTGTGTGGGCCCCACCATGATGTGTTTCGAACATCTACCCCATCAGTCAGATGCACCATTCCATCGTGGGCCTAGGTCTCAAAAATCAAGTCAATCCGTGACTTTCGTGGGCCACGCCACATACAGAAGTGGAGAGGGGCCGTGCACCATTAAAACATTCATAATCATTTGTTGGGCCCACTGAGATGTGGTTTGCAAATCCAGCCCATCCATTATGTGTGTCCCACTTGGATGAGGGTTCAGACCAAGTTTCAGCAGCATTCAAAACTCAGGTGGGCTCCACCAAGCGCTTTTATATGTTTTTGGCATGTCTTCACATGATTTTAGATGGTATGGCCCACCTGAGTTCCGTATACGGCTGATTTTAGGATATCCCATATTTTAAAGGGGATCCATCAAATGCACGGTGTTGATGGTTGACACGCATTACAGTGGGGCTCACATAGCTCGACCTCACAAGAGCTTATCATCAGCTCGAGCGCATTGTACCTTTTCCCTATATGTATGTATGTATATATATAATTTGACCTTTCAAAAGTGGGCTCAAAGCCAATAGCGTAGGCAAAAGGACCAAATCAATTGTATGTTTGAGAACACGACCATACAAAACCACAAATGAGGACTTTTGGTGCATCGATTCTGTATATTGTTGAAGGTGAATTCCACCTGAGAAATACTAATATCTCTAGGGATGTACATCGAGTCGAATCGAGTCGAGCTGGCCTCAGCTCGACTCGGTTCGGCCACTAGCTGACCTTAGCTCGAACTCGGCTTGGCTCAGTTCGATTAGTAGCTCAGGCCAATTCGAGCCACGATCGAGTCGAGTTCGCATGTGCAGCATTTTCACAAACACCTGGACTGCACATTCAAAATCCCACTGTATTTAAGATAGCAGCAATGGTTTTATAGGTATTTTATCAAACACCTTCTAAACAACATAAAAATCAAGCAAAAAAAGGGTATTGGTTTCATATACATACCTTCCTTGCCACTAGCCACACTTCGTTGGGTCATTTCATCAAACACTTGGTAAGCAACATCAATATCAAAGTAATTGAGTCACCGAACTGGTTCGATCCAAGTTTGATTTGAGCTGGGTTCGATCCGAATCGAGTCGAGCTGGGGCCAGCTCGAACTCATTTTCGAGCTCAAAAAATCAGCTCGACTCGGCTTGAACTCAGCTTCGAACCACGTCGAATCAAGCTTTTTCGAGTCGAGTCGAGCGAGCTAACCGAGCTAGCTCGGTTCGTGTACACCTCTAAATATCTCATATGAGGGGTAATTCATCGAAAAGTTCATCGAGTGTAATTCTCTTGGACTTCTACAATACTGGATTTAACTTCTCCAAGATATTTGTGTGTTTTACTTCTTTTCCCTTTTTTAAATAATGCATTGATTTCTCCCATCTCATCAGATTCTTTAACAAAGTGTTGTACGATTACGAGAAATTATCTCACTACTTTAAAAATTTTAAGTTGATTCTCTATTCTCATAAGGGCAAGGATAATCTTTCTTCCATCTTTAATAAAAATAAAAATATTATCTTAATCTCTATGTGTGGCATTAACATAGTATTGCCCTGGTTGACCAAGTAACATGTGACAAGCTTCCATACCAACTACGTCACACATTACTTCGTCTTTATAATATTTATCAAGGGAGAAGGGGATAATATATCGTTCAATTACCTTCGTTTTGTTGACCTCCTCAATTCATCCATTGTATATGGAGAAGGGAGCTTTTCTGTCTTCGGTGATATCTTTTTCATCATAATCTTTAACACAATGTTCTCACCACTCTCACCATCTATGATCAGATCACAAACTCTTTGGTTCACAGCGCATCTCATTCGAAAGATATTGTGTCATTGTAAATCTATCTTCTCATTTGACATATACAACTTCACATTTAGAGTGGTGGCCGGTGATTCACCATTAATAGGTGGTGGCCTGCGATTCATCACTAGTGTCGTACCATGAAGGTGATGACATTGAGCTCCATCACGCAATCTCATATTGCTCATCATTACGAACATGGGTCCATCTTAATGCTTTCGTCATTCGATTATTCGCTATGTATAGTCATTTCATGGCTAGCAGATTCTCCCACAGTGTCGCCCCAAATGCCGCCTCAAACACCACCACTGTCAAGAGATAATCCCCCGGAACACCGTCCATCAAATTATTACCCGAACCATTGTTATAAGACATCAAACTGAGGAAAAACCTCACTCTAATACTAGTTGACACAGGAAAGAGCATGAAAAAAAAAAAAAAAAGTGAAGAGGATAATCATAGTCTTCCCCAAATAATTAAAACCTTGAATCCACAAGGTAGTTTTTTAAATGCACAAGAACAAAGAGATTAAAAATGGATATTTTATTGAATAATGTCTAATTGTCCATGATTTCTCAATTACACTATTAATAAATAAAAAATAAACCTTAATCTGTAATTATCAAAAATAGAAAAATTCTAACCTTAGTAAAAATTCCAAGTCTAACAAAACTCTTTTAAAGCCAACTTTCAAAAAATAAAAAAGTCAAGATAAATCTTACTAGAGGAGTCTTAGCATGATTATAAGTAATTTCTAAAACAGATGAAAATCTAATACTTTAAAAATAAGAAATACAACAAAAATACGAATGACTAAAAATAATAATTTTTATTATTTTTGAGTTGGAATGAAGCATTTTCTCACGAAATGGACCGACACAACCCACTATGTGGGTTAGTTGATCCCAAATGACCCATTATAGTAAATATTAATATGTTGCGCATTCCTTCATGATACCCGGATCAAAAGTTATGGCCAATTTATAATTCATGCTTTAAACGACAATTTCTTCGTATCAAAATTAAATTTCTTCGAACCAGATGTGTTTGGGCCCAATTACATCATACTTTATGTATGATTGAGCCTGGATATAATATATTACTTCTACTTCCATTTGGCCTTGTTTTAGTCTAGCCATATTGGGAATGCATATATGACACATCCTGCATCATAGAATCAAGAGGATACAACCTAATGGATGAAGTAGATTTTTCATATCCATAATGGTGACCCCACAAGCTTCAATGTGATATAGTTGGGATACATAAATAACTACCTCGGGTGAAATCATCATTACAAATGAAAGTTAAGAAAGGGTACCGAAATAAGTGAAGGTGTATTTGGGCAACATACTTTTAATGAGATTAGGTATTGAATAATTTATAGTGTTTAAGTAGTTGTTGGATAAAAAATTAATAAAAATAATAAAATTTCCTTAATTTCTTAATATCTCATAGATGAATAATTAATGAATGGGCAAATGAAAACATTCAATGGTCTGAATTAACAAATAAATACCTACTAATAATTAAGAGACCTACAACCTTAAATTAATTTGAATTTAAAACATATACAGACTATCTTGACAACACAATTTAAAATTCGGAACATCAACTTAGATGGTTGGAATGAGGTGATACATACTCCCATACAATTTAAAAAGTGCCGAAGTAATGAGTATATCTTTCTCTACAAAAGTATCAAATAGCTCTCATTTCTCCTCTCCTCTCTCTCACAATAAACGATTCATCTCTGACTCTCTATGTGCATTTCACCCATCAATTCCTAAGGTAAGGTGGTTAAAGGACCAAGCCCGGGCTAGTCAAAATCAAAATCGTGAATAGACCTGGCTGTTGGGGTTGTTGGTCGCCTTATTTCAATTAGATGGCATGCTTCTGACCGGCGCTGTTTGGCTGATGACCCGAACATCATCCAGATAGCTGTCCAGCTCTGTGGGCTGCACCACGATGTATCTGTTTTATCCTCACCGTTCATCCATTTTTCCAGATTATTTTAGGTCATCAAACCAAAGATGAGGCAGACCCAAATCTTAAGTGGACCACATCACAGGAAAACAGTGTTGACTGAATTTTCACCATTAAAAACTTCATAGGGCTCACTGTAACGTTGGTTTCCCATCCAACCTGTTGGTAAGGTCCAAAAAACCTGGATGAAGGAAAAACACAAATAACAACTTGATCCAAAACTTCTGTGGCTCCCAAAAAAATCCATATTGTTTCCTGTGTGTGTGGTCCACCTGATATTTGGATCTGCCTCATTTTTGGGCTCATGCTCTAAAGTGAAATAAAAAATTAGATGGACGGCGTGGATAAAACATATACATCATGGTGGGGCCCACATAGCTTTGACACCAGCTAGCTGGCTGGTGTTGGGCTCACTAGCCAAACCGCGTCCGCTGATATATGAGACCAAGCCACGAGTCGATATTGCCTGACTCGAGACCCGAGATTTGGACCCGGCAGCTGGCAGCCCTTAAACGTCCTCGCATGCATCATACGCAAGATTACCATGATGACACCTGCATCCATACATGCATATGCAAACATGTCTAGAAAATACCCAATGGGCGGCCAGGATTTAATAACTAGAATACCTATCTCATTTTCAGTGATGTCTATGCTAGCAGATTCCTGCGAAGAGCCTGCAAGTTGTGATTCGCGGCACACGTGGCAACGTGGCCCATTTTTATGAGATCAGAGCCGTTCATCGGGTAAGACAAATCGGTGAATAGGCCGTGAAACAATAATAATGCAGGTCCACCATCAGATAATGAACAAATGATGACTATTAGTCCGTATTCAACTTCCTCAAGTTGGCCACCTGATGAGTGGACCATCTTTAGATTTTCACTTTTGGGCATAATCGTAGCAGTCCTCACCTAATGAATGGCCTGGATTCCTCACACGTGCCACCAATTGCCTCGGAATTTCTCAACGTTTACTACATGGCTTCAACTTCTCTCTTATTAAACAACGAGCCAAATTCCTAGGAGTTTACCACCATTTTTTAAATGGTATCACCTCTTCCACAAAACACATGGAATAGTTTTACGGCAATCCAGACCATCCAAATCATTGATCAATCTTGGATGGAGAATAAACCCAAAACGCCGTATAGATATGACAGTAATCATTTGATTTCGTTCTTGGAATTTGGACCACTCACTGTTTTTTATCAACCATCCATTTGATCACCATTAATTGGACGATTAGGATTACTTGATGAGTGATATTTTCAAGATATTCTCCATCCACAGCGTGCCCCCATAATTTCAATGGTCTGGATTTACATACATGCGTATCACAAATGATGAGGATGGTGGTGACCTATGAGAGTTGCCGGACCTTTTAAAAAAATCATACGTTCTAGATAGGTTGTTAACAACTTAGATTTATAATAAGAAGAAATAATCCAGTACACCTTGAGCACCGTAACTTACAGTGCACCAATTCAATTCGGTCAATCTAGGCCGTCCATTTTCTCCAACACACATTTCATAATCTCATGTAAAACTCACACCAATGAGCCTATAAAATTAACGGTGGAGATCATCTATTAAAAAAAAGGCCTTACCAACATTTGACCCATCTATTGTTGGGTCCCATCATGGATTGCTTATATTCATAAAGAAACACATTTTCAAATAATCCTAACCATCCAATCCATATCTTGGAAAAGAATATGGCTATAGAAAAGATGACCAAATTTTTTATGGTTCAGATCATCCGATTGTTGTGATTTTTATACCGTGGCCCACAAAGTATACGATGAATATAATGGACGGTTTGGAATGATCGATTGGATTATTCAAGGGCCAGATTCAACTTGGAGTACTATAACATACATTGACATGAGAGCACTGGATCATTTTTCTGTGATCAGTAGGTAGTTAAGCATCATCTGTAGGTAGTTAAACATCATCACCCACAATTTTGAAAATAAGACCTTTTCTTCGGGAAAATGACAGTGGCTCGTCGGCTGTAGCTTCGGATACATGAAAGTCTACACAACCGTTGATTTTATTTTTTTTCTAAGGACAAGCTGGCCCAGCAATCACGTGGCCCACCATAGTCACACACCTAGAAAATGTGTGTGACAGCTGATCAAATCCCCCAAAGTGATTTGACTATGATAATGGATGGAAAAGATAAGCTCGGGTCCAATAATCAGGTGGGCCACTTTATACAAACAAAATGGACGGTTTATATTAAATTGCCAAAAATTCGCATTTGAAACAGCAGAATTGTGGTTTGTCTGATTAGGGGACCTACCTGATATTCAGGTATGATCATGTTCATGTTGGTCCACCTTATATAGGTGTCAGATGTCCTGCACGCTTGCCAGGTTTACACGTGTGCAGCGTGTAAAGGTGCGTGTAGGAGTAGGAAACCTCTACGTCAACCTGGTCGAGGGAATCTCTCTCTACCAACCTAGCAAGCGACTTTGATTTGTATTTGAAAGAGGCATAAATTCCCTTTCATTAATTGAGGCTGGATCCACCGCACATCTTTGTAGGTAAAGCTTATACAATAATGTGATGTGGGGCCCACTGCGATGTGTGTGTATGACATACAATCTGTCCATGTTGTGTAGCTGTCATGTTTCTACTCGGTGCTAGAAACCAGGTTGATCTAAAACTCGGTGGGCCGCAACATGTAAAATCATGCTGAAAATATAAAATCACATGGTGTGGCCCACCTGAGCTTTGGAATGGACTGATTTTTTGCGTGTTTGTTTATCCTGATGAGATGCATCTTTTGAATGGATTGGATGGTATTTAAAAAACACATTGCATCGTACTACAATCTGGACGGTTTTTAATGGTGGACGGTACTATCCAACCTGTTCACTATGGTGTGGCCCACCTTGTTTTTGGGTTGGATTAATTTTTGAGCAACAAGGAGAATGTGAGGGGACTCACATGATGGACGGATTGGATATCATGTGCACATCATGGTGGGCCACAGAGGTCGCGTTGTAGATTAATGTACAAAGCTTTGAAGAAGATCCGGGCTCTGATTGAGTACCATTGTGGTTGTTTAGATTGAGTATTGGACTCACTATTTAGAAGAAAGAGAACTTAAAATATCCCATCTTAGATAGCTGGCACTATCTCAATACTTGTGACGTTTACACGAGATCAGGGCCATTCATATGGTGGACCACAACATTTAGTTATAGTGTGTCGAAAAATTCACATGATTTGAGATGATCTTGACATCCAGCTGGACAATTTTTTCACATTAATGTGGACCATTGGTTGGATTTCTCTTTTAACCACCATTTTGTAATCCAAGGCAGTGAACGTTAGATGAACAAACCCAGATGCCCTTGGTGAGAGAATCAATGGGCAAAAATCTTCATACAATTCGTTATATGGGTTGTTAACATTATGCAAATTTTTAAGGACATGTGTAACGTTATTAACTAAATTTAAGAGCATTTAGGTAAATGGGAGTGGACCCATGTTCTTTCGCCAATACCACGAGCCCTTGATACTTGAATATGGATCCTCTGTTATCCACAAACAGGAATTCCTTGTTTCCTGCATTGTTATTAGCCTACATAATCACTGATGTTGTCGGCACTGTTATCCACAAACAGGAATTCCTTGTTTCCTGCATTGTTATTAAAAGCGGCCTATGATGATGTGGCCTAATTGCACAAGAATTTAAATCTTCTGTTTGTGACACGTGGAGCATCTAAATTTTTGATACTTTGGCAGTGTAACAATTGATACATAGGTGCAAATTAGAAATTATACAATTGACATCCAAGTAACTCAAGTTAAATCATCCAATATATATATATATATATATATTATATATATATATATATATATAATGAGGAAAACTTTAATACTTTGGTAGAGTGTGATGAATGATTTGCCATATTTATAAATGGAAAATGGTAATATGAGGTTGACCTCATGGGATGTGTGATGGACATCCATGTTGTGCATTTGGTAGGTCTCCTTGAGATTATGTGATGTGCTAAAAATCAGCCTTATTCGCATCTAAGGTAGACCACACCATCTAAACCATGGGAAATCATGCTTTAAAGATTTAAAAGCAGTTGGTGAGGCCCACTTGAGTTTTGGAATGGCCTAACATTTGGGTGATCCCTCATCCGAGTGGGACACACACAATAGATGGGACGGATGTCTAAACCTCATCTAGCTAGGCCCTACATACAAAGAAGAAGATTTCAATGGGCGGGCATCAACTCTCAACTGTTGTCTATGGTGTGGCCCACCTAAGTCATGGATTGGCCTGATTTTTAGGCCCATACCTTACCATTGAAAGGTGCATCTGATTAATGGGATGGATGCCTGTCACGCATCATGGTGGGGCCCCTAAAGCTCAACATCATGGGAAGCTTCCCATGAGGTCAACCTCATAATATCTGTTCCCTTTATAAATTACATAAAAATTGCATACCTATAGTATATGTAATTCAAATTAAACTGTCCAAAATGTGAGTCCTTGTTTAAATATACTGTGAATAAAAACTTATGACTTATCTCATTAGCCACTTAATTGATGGACATTTATTCCTCGATTGATAATGAAAATATCCAATGATCCCATTCCAACAAACATGTGTACACAAAGCAAAGGTTAGAATTTTCGGACCAACCTGATTTTTCGACCATGACACTTCAAAGCGAGTCCAGCAATTTAGTTAGTATATGTAACATCCTGAATTTTCACTGTTTTGGATTTTCAAAAATCCTCAAAAATTTCTTTTTTAATTAACTTATAATATCACTTAATAAACATTAGCACTCAATGTTAATTTATACTGGGGTGGACCAGTCTAGTTATGATGGGACAAAGTGCGGGTCGTCAAGCCAAATAGTCCATTTACATCTAGCAACAGCCCGTGTGGGCCACCCAGCGACCGAGGAGGGTCAGAAAAATCTAAAAATTTAAGGAACTAAAGATCTAACTGGGCTTGTGGTCCATTGCGGACCACAGACCCAGTGGACACCCAGAATTATTGGAATCTGGCACTTGTCAAATGCACCCCACCAATGCTAGATTGGAATCTAGCACTTGCAAATAAAATCGAGATACCAGGCTTTCAAGCCGTCGGATTTCTTCCAAATTTACGGTGAAGGTCTAATGTATTTTTATACGCCCGTCCACAAAATCTGGGACCCAATCATGGCACAGTGACCATTGATCGCAAACCGGACCCGTACGATCAAACCCCATATCCGATCGTTTCTAAATTTTGCATGGCCCTTCATTGGGACATGGAGCACCTATCCTATAAGTTTCATGGCCAAGGGACCACCAGAGCCACCCCAATCACCGAAATAGGCCCCATAGGGTCATTTAAAGATCAGAACCGTATGCTCAGACCTTATACTCGTTCATCCGTTTGTTTTCAAACTTTGCATTACCTCTCATCGGGCCATGACTCACCTACACACCAAATTTGGTGGCTAGAAGGGTATTAGGGCTGCCCCAACACCAATAGGGAGTCCTAGCGGTCTATTTTAAAAATTTATGGAAACTTAAGGCCAATTGCCCCAAGTCTAGGAAATAAACCGTAACTTCTCTCATAACTCCCTCTTTACTACAACCACCAAAGGGAGAAAAGGGGAGAGCTAGAGAGCAAGGAGAAGAGAAAGAGAGTGTGAAGGAGAGCAAGGTGGACCTTAGATCAAGGTGGGGCCCATGGAAAACAAACTCCCACAACTCCCTACATCTTCTCCAAGAAGAATCCCTCATTCAAGACCGCCATTTTCACTCTGTTGATATCTAAGCAAGATCCATTACCCATATTCGTTGAAACCCTTGTGATGAGGGAGATTTACATGGAAACCTAACTACAAATGTTGCTTTAGGAATCCCGACTGTTCAACCCCAAATTCCACATCTCCTAGGTCGTTCCCAAGCCTTCAACGAATCCGAAGGTGCGGACTATTATCCTTAGGTGGCCTAGTACCAATTTTATTTTATATTTCATACATTGGGGCCTCACAACCAGATTAGGGCATTGGTACGTGGGGTGTACCAGATTCTCAAACATGCTAGATGAATGGAATTAACTAAGAACTCGATTAACACTATCATCTTATCGCACTAGTTAGGTTGGCGACTCAGCAGTCAAGGTCGCAATGAGGGAGTGTTGTCATATGCGAGCGTGAGATGGTGTCGCTTGAGAGAGTGTAGTGGCGAGGGCATGCATCATATCATCTATCATGCATATGCATTAATAAGATTAGTTAGGTGTTTGTGAATGATTGTTTTTCATTAAGTTCATAATATAATTGATGCCTATTACAACTTAAGACTAATAGCACCCACTAAATTAATCACTCACTCCCACTCTGGGACAGTGTTTTAAAACACCAACTAGAGTATTCGCCTATAGATGCAGGTGATATAGATTTAGAGGAGCTTGGCGACACAAGCCTCGAGGAGGAGGGCGAGTTCTCCTACTTTCAGTTGATGAGCGGGTCTTCATCGGCTCAGTAGACAGGATTCTAGATCACTAAGTAGTGGACTCAGCTTTATTTTTTTGATATATCATTCTTTTTGTGATTTGTTGGGCAACGCCTTGTACGACCCACTTATGTTCTTTTGGATTTGTATATGTATTTAACTTCTTTCATTTCAGCAAATTAGTTGTGGTTGTGCTTCATGTTTCAAGTAATTCCACGTTGCGCCATTACATTTGATTAAACACAAATTATAGTAAAAATCGATTATAAGTGACACCCGAAAATTTGGAAGTTGAGTATATGCAAGACCCCCAATTTTCAGAGCGTTACAGTATATTTGAGTTAATATACACACCTTATGTCTGATTTTTACGTGTTTGCATATCAAGCTCTCATGCAGCCCATGTATCAACTAATTCCCCAAACATTATAGTGATATATATGATCTTTAAGGGCTTGTTTGGATCCCACCCAACTTTTAAAACTTAGGTAAGTTAATAAATTACTTTTTTAACTTAATTTAGCACGGATCCGTTTGGATGCCACCAAATAACTTACTTTTTCTGCTTACAATTGTAGATAAGTACGACTTTTTTCATATAAGTAAGTTTGGTATATAATTAGTTATAAGTAACCTTTTTTTATTTAAATATAAACAATCACTTTAGTTGAGTTTTTCTAACTTTTCTACTTTTCATAGTTGCTGAAGGGAGGAATCAATGGAGACAAAAGAGGGGAGAAGCCGACGAGTATGTTGTTTGCCGAATATACTTTTCTTAATAAGTAGAAACTAAGATAAGATACTCTTAAGCAACTTATAATCCAAACACCCTCATGTGTTATTACAAAAGTTACTCATGTAATGAAAGCTACTTATCTCCACGATTTTGTACTTTATTAATTTTCTATCACTTGCTTTTTAACTTATTAATTTTCTACTTCTCTCTCACACACACACAAACTCTCACACATCTCTCTGTTTGTTGGGTGGTCCATGTCAAAAGAGGCCCCAAACAATGAATGATCCACATAGAAGGTGAAGCTGCCCCACATGATAAATGACTCATATTAATGTAGGCTCATATAATGGATGGTCCACATCAATGATCGGCCCTTAATGATTAATTGCTCTCATCCAATGTGGCCCCAATCCTTTGAAGTTAGCCCTGCATGATGGACTGTTTGCATTAAAGGTGGGCTTGCATGATGGATAGCCCATATTGAAGGTGGGCCTCATAAAGTGAATGGTCCACATCGAAGATAGGCCCCACATGATGGACAATTCACATCAAAGACATGGCTATGGTGGGCCTAACATAATAAACAGTCTACATCAAAGGTTGGGCCCACATGATGGATGGTGGATATTAAAGATGGACAGAACAAACTTGAGGAATAAGCCAAATGTACTTATCTATTGAATAAGTAAAAATGAAGATAAGTTACTTGAAGCATAAATAGCTTAAGTAATTTACCCTCCAAACACTCCCTTAGTCTTAGAATACATTTTGGTTTAAGACTATTAGGAGTGACTCCCAAAAGACCAACGGCTTGGATCAATGAGCCATGGCCCACAGTTGTATGGAATAGGTGCAATAGGACAATATCCCTATTCTCATGCATCACGAGCTCAAGAGGCATAGAACCTACTTGGACACGAGGCTGGGTTCTAACCAACGTCTATATCATATCCTTAGCTAATGAAACATGCACATGCATGCTTTCCATGCCCCTCTGTGGAATGTTCTCCTAACAAATCCCACACACGTGCATAAGGAAGACCCTTTACATGTCACACAGCAGCAAGATCCGAGCCATCCGTCGGATGGGTCATCCACATGTAGATGCCCTTGCTCAAAAATCTAGCTGGTTCACTGATTATGTGGGCCACCGCATATGAAAGAAATGGACAGATGGATACTCATAAAGTGCATTACTTCATGAAAGAAATGTATCTCGGCCACACATATATACGTCCCTAAAAATATGAAACTTGGGTCATATTGTTTTCTAGCCCTCAATTTTTCTTGCCCCACCTGACAAGTGGACAACCTGATTTTTGGGCCAGGCAAGTTTAAAATGAGGTTCAACCTTTTAATGACATTTTTGGAGTTGTTTATAATGTAAATGTATTTCAGTAAAATTAATATAAAATGGATGAATCTCGTACATTATATTATATTAGATGACTTGTTGTATCCTAAGATTTGATAAGATACATTTTCATATTTATTGAAATTACTATCAATGAAAAAAAGTTAATTAAGTCCCCATACACAGGTCATAATTAAATTCTTCCAATGGTAGACTCACTTGTTACTTTCGCAAAAAATGGTGGTGTAATTTTATGGCATACTTGTAAGATAATCCAGACCATCCATGCTAATGACATGACTGTGGATATGAAGTGTAAACAAGAAATTGTGCTGTGAGATAATACCAACCACCTGATTTTTTCCATTAAGATAATACCAACCACCTGATTTTTTCCATTTAATTTGGACTCTTCACTATTTTACTTTAAACCATTAATTATTTAATACCCATTAATTGGATAGTTAGTGCTGTTTAAATAGGGTGATCTTATATATATGCTCCATCCACAATGGGACCGACAATTTGGATGGCTTGGATACATACATGTTATTGTAACATAAAAAACTGGGTCATGTAACTGAGTGGGGAGTCTTTGGGATCCACCTTGTGACTCAAGGGTAGACATATTGCATAGGCGTGTAAAAAATAAATAATATATAAATAAAAAAGCACGTTAGGAGACTATTATCTAAGTAAATAAATGACACGCATGTTTGTACACCAGTTTACACCCAGATCCATAGATCAACTGGCAGACTGAGTGGAGATACCTGGTTTCAACACTAGAGGTCTTGGTATCGATCCCTCGGGGTGGCTAACATGGAGTGTGTATTTTGGGGTAGGACGAGTTATTTTAGTTGGATTTGTGAAATACCATTAGATCAACTGTCGTTTCCTTGTTTTAATTCTGTTTTTACTATAAATAGTAAGTTTTAGTTTGATTATTACTCTTTATCCATTGGGCTTTAGGAGTTACGCCCAACATGAAAAGTGCTTAGAATAATTCGGAGAACGACATGGTGAAGCCAAATAGGACACTTACTATTTTTGGCCAAAAACCTTGCGCACTGGTAGATATCACGACCGTCTATAAATAGTAAGTTTACGATGTACAATAAATTGAAAATTCTAGGAGTTTTAGTTATAGTTTGATTTTGAAATTTCTTACATTGCTTAGTATCCCTATTTAAAGGGTTGTGAACTCGTTTATTTCAATCATCAATCAATTTCAAATTTTATAGAATTTATTTTCTATTTTCTTATCTTTAGATCGTAGATTCAAGAAGTATATGTGAGGAGTCCAGAGAAGTTCTGTGAATACGGAACAATTATCCCCCTAAGGAATACAGTGCTTGACCTCACGTCCTTGTGTCAACAGCTAGCTCAAGCTTTTAAAGAAAGTGATGGTTTGGCAAGGTATTAGAACAGAAAGTCCGATGTTCAAATCTAAAAAGTAACAAATATGTCATCAAAATATATTTTGAAACTTATATTCAGATGTAAGTGAGCCACCTCCTTAGTGGGAGGATTCTGTGGACCTATTATGATGTATGTGTTTTATCCATGCCTTGCATCCATGTTTTGGACCTTATCACAAGAAACAATGGAAATAAAGTCCTTCCATGGTTGAAACTTTCCTAAGGGCCACAGTGATGTTTATTTGTAATCTAACCTACTTGGTCTCACAGATTTGGATGAAGGAAAAGCAAAAATGTTAGTTTGATCCAAAACTTTCATATTCTTTAAGAAGTTTTTAATGGTAGGCAATCAATTCCCATCCTGGCCCACTAAAGCTTTAAATGCACTTTAGTTTGGGACTCATGGCCTGAAATGAGCAAGTAAAACTTAAAGACATCATATGTCACAATGAGTCCGACATTATCCTAATAATATGGAGGGCAGCTCCTCTATTTCTCAAAGAGAGTTCTCAAGTTCTTTGGGTAAGTATGACACACAATAATATAGATGGGGCATGCACTGACTAAAATTAAACCGAATAAATTGCCAAATCCATCATCCATGGGTAACAGTCCCAAAGTCAAATTTGATTGAATAATCCCAGCCTTTGATTTGTCAACACTTGTCTATTAAAATAAATCCATTAGATCTTTTTCATTTGGGCCTATTTGGATTTAGGATTGAGTGAGAAGAGGTGGTTGTATGGAATTGCATCTGGTCCAATGTAAGTTTCATTTGAAGTTTGGAGATGAAAATGATTGAATTAATCCAAATATCGTATCATCAAATCCCACCAGGTGATGCGACAAGATTTCATTTTGATTTCAAAATCCACTACATTTGCAGGACACATATTGATGCATGTGTTTTATCTACACCATTTGCTCTTTACATAACACAATCAAGTTCCTCATCCATATAGGTGAACGCATCAATTATAAAATATGGGCTGTCCATTACAATTCCATGGTCTACCAAATACAAGTTTCACTTAATACATCTTCTTCTCTTTTTGCCAAAGGGAAGAATTTGATCCCAAATATGAGATTGGCCGGTCAAAATATCATGATATTTATGAACATATAATCATTGTGCAATGACAGTCTTAATCCCACCTAACGCATTTCAATACCATTTAATCCCATGCTCCGAAAAAAAAAAATCGTAATTATCAAAAATAGTAAAATTCTAACTCTAATAAAAATCATAATTCCAGTAAAATTCTTATAAAACCTAATTTTTAAAAATAAAATTTTCAAATAAACATTTGCCAGGAAAGTCCTATCATGTTTAAAAATTATTTCTAAAAAAGAAAAAATTTAAAACTCTAAAAATAAAAAATAAAAAATATTACAAAAATCAAAATTACTAAAAATAATAATTTTTTCTTAAATTTTTATTTTTTAAGCTAAAAGCGTGAATTTTCTAACAAAACAGACAAATGCTCAATTCACCTCAAATAGTCCATTACAATAAAGATTGATAAGTCACGTGTCCCGTAACGATACCCGAATCATAAGTTATGATCAATTTATAGTTCACCTTCTTTTGAAATAACCATCCCAAGGATGCATTGGTGTCACGTCCTACAATCAACTCCAAACTGGCCTTAACCTCTAATAAATGTCCACCAATCCATTGGTTGAACAATTAAATAAACATAGTTTTCGGCTAAGGACAGCTCCACCCGTAATTTGGACAGTTGAATTTAAACTAATTACATAAACGCACGTCACTTGCTAGTAATTTCTAAACGTCACTTGTTAGCAATTAAATGCATCAAATCATCTATCACATTGCGCCAGAGCATGAACACTCGGCCAGAGTATCCGAATTTCTCAAGATAGTACATATCTTGTCCTATCCTGGGACGTTAGAAGTACATGTCCTGTCAAGTCGTCAGAGAACGTAGTACCGCAGTAAAGAGTTGGTAGATGCCTTTCCAAGCTTCTATTTCCCAATCTCAGAAGCCTCGCTCCTCACGCAAACGCGCGATTCTCATGCGGTTGTTGTGAGGTTACTTATTAGACGCTTTCTAGAAGACTTTTATGCACCATATACGAATTGTGGATATTTGCATTATTTTATTTTTATAATCTTTACGGCAAATTTTCTTGGAAATTAGAATTTTACCTCATAATGGAAATGGACGGCATTATGAGTAAACTCTATGGGGTCCATCATGGGTTCTATATTTTATTTACTTTGTTCATTCATTTTATTGTACAACTTTAGAGCTTAGTCAAAAAAAAAAAAATGAAGTATATCTAAAGCCCAAGTGGACCACATCACAGGAAGCAATAGGGATTGAATTTTTACTGTTAAAAAATTCATAATGGTTATGTGAGTTTTGGATAAGTTGATATTTGCATTTGCCCTTCATCTATATCTGTGTGATCTTAATAACAGGCTGGATGACAAATAAACATCACTGTGGATCCTAACAAGATTTCAACGATAAAAATCTTAAATTCCACCGTTTCCTATGGTCTACTCTACTTGGGCTTTCGATATGCTTCAATTTTGGGTTCGACCCTTGAAATGAGCTGAAAAATTGGATAGACTATGTGGATATACTACAATCAATAAGAAGGCATACTAAATTGTGCAATCTGATTTCTCAAAATTAGCTACCAACTAAAATGAAGTTAAAGTAATATGTGGATGGTAAAATTATCATAATACCATAATACACTTTGAATAAATGTTAATGTGGAAAATTTGGAGGCCCACTTTATATTTATATGATCTCCAATTCATCTAATAAATGAAACAAAAAAGAATAATAATAAACCTAAACATGAGGACTTATTCAATTTGTATTTAAAATGTATTGAAATTCAAACCACAAATCAAGGTGATTCCGAATCTATAAATTATTTGGCAACTTGTAATCAAAATACACTAGAATATAAAAATAACAATGTATTGAAATTCTTTAGTGTATTTATAAAAATTTGAATTTAATTACTGAATTGACTTTAATATTTCTAATTAATATATATATATGTGATATTTGACAAAATAATTATAATAAACCCATTGAAATATAAACTTGGGTTAAAAAAATATACCATTGGTGGGATACAAGCATAGAATAAAAAATGAGTAATTAGCCAATAGTTTTTAACCATCGATTTGTATGGCCAATGTTTGGATTACTCGGATCATTCTATTGATATAATCTTAGTAACGTAGTTGATCATTTAATTGTTCATGTGTATAATATATTAAAATTTTCAAAACAAAATAAAATTGTATATTTTAAATACCTTTGACTTTTGAATTCCGAATAAACTCAAATCCACACCATTTAAAAAGTAATGAATGATGAAAATTAATATAAACTAGTTAAAAATATCAAAATGCTAATTAAATCAAATGGGTTTTTTGTTAGCATGATTATCATGGCGGATGTATATGTTTGATAGGTTAGATGTCATATACATATTAAAATGAACGCATGAAGCGTGTTGTCACATCCATGTAACAGCGTGAAAATAGGCCCTTTCTGAGACCGCCCATCTTTTGGGAACTGTTGTGGATGGGCCACAACCTAAAATCAGATCATAAGGAAGATCCAGACCGAGCAACAGTTCACATTCAAATCAATGGCCAGGATTATCGTTTTAGCATGACAGTTGGACGTAGATGGCTGTTCCAACCGATATAGAAGTTTTTTTTGGGTGGAGCGGAACTACATGGCGAGCACGTCAATAACCATGGTATTTTACAAGGAAAATGTTTCATGTCCAACCGATTGGACCACAAGTTACAGTCCAACTAGTAGATAACTTACAATCTTTATGTTTATGTAAAATCCAACCTTTCCAATAGGTTATCCTCGATATGAGTATCATATATTACAAAATTCATCCCTTTATACTCCTCAGGTGGGCCACACAATAAATATATATACACGCATTGATAAAAATAAAAATACAACTTAGCGAGTGGATATCAATGATTTTTTCACAAGATGAATCTCCTAATAAGGATAACTTATTGGGGATAACTTATTGGACGGGTTAGATTTATCGTAAACATGTTGGAAGTTATCTACTTGATGGACCGTAATTTATAGTCCAACCGGTTGTGCTTGAGACCATCTGTTTTGCAAGAGACGGCTGCCGAGCGTCAAAAACGACATTGATGGGGGCAATTCCGTCTTTTCCACTCTCCTAGGAAGAAAGGTAGCCGACATCGGAGCTGTTGTGAGAGGGAGCCAGTCAAGACAATACATCCCTTATGGGACCCACCTTGATGCATGTATTCTGTATCCACACCGTCCATCCGTTTTTATAGATTATTTTAGGGGATAATACAAAAGCTGAAGAAGATTGATATCTCAGGTGGACCAAACTCTAGTAAACAGTGATGATTGAATACCATACCATTTTAAACTTCTTAGGGCACATCTTAATATTTCTTTAGTGTTTATTTTCCATCCAATCTGTTGATAAGATCACATAAGTGTGGATGAAAGGAAAGAAGCAAATATCATTTTGATCTAAAATTTTCGTGGCCCATTAATGGTCAATCATCACTGTTTCCTAGAGTTTGGTCCACCTGATATTTGGATCCTCTTCATTTTTTTGATCATTCCCTAAGATGATCTGGAAAAACGGATGGACGGTGTGGATACAGAATATGTACATCAAGGTGGGCCCCTTCGTAAGGGCTGCACCGTCTTGGGTGAGGCTGGGATCTCACCTAATCTGCTGCCGTCTTGAGAAGCTTGAATGAGTGGGATACATGAACTTAGAAGATGGAAAACAGTTATTTAATGAGGTTGGTGGGTATTTTCGGAATAATGAAAAAGGCTTCAGACTGGATGATACGCTCTGCTGAATTTTTTATACTTCTTTTAGCATAGCTGGTGTCGCTACGGAATATTTCAATAGCTTTTTCCGCATCCGAAAATAAACTCACTTTTCTTTATTGAATCCAAAAATGCCCTCGAAATCTTTACCGTTGTTCAGTCATTGTCCACTGAGAAAGGGAGTTGATGATATAGAGCTGGTCACAGACATTTTGATGGCCAACATGGATTAAAAAAAGGATCAGTTGATGACAGAAGTGATAGTACCGTCCGACCTTAAATCAGGTGTATCTTGCAATTCGGAATGAGTTATTATATGTCAAATATATGATTTTGAGGTAGAACATAGTGAGATGCGTAAACCGAATTTGCGAAATACCACCGGATCGACGGTCGTTTCCTATTTTAATTCCATTTTTACATAAGTTTTAGTTTGATTATAACTCTTCATCCATGGGGCTTTAGTAGTTGCGCCCAATGTAAAAATGCTTAGAATAGTTAGGAGAACAGTTTGGTGAATCTAAATTGGACACTTATTATTTTTAGCTGAAAACCTTACGCACTAGTAGACACTACGACCATCTATAAATAGTAAGTTGCGAATTCTAGGAGTTTTAGTTGTAGTATGATTTTGAAATTTCTCACATTACTTGGTATCCATATTTAAAGGGTTGTGAATTCATTTATTTCATTCATCAATAAAATTACAAATTTATTAGAATTTATTTCTATTATTCTTGCTTTCTTTTCCCGTGGATTCGAGAAGTCTCTGTGAAGAGTCCAAAGAAGTTCCATGGATTCGAAATAATTATCCCCCTGAGAAAGATGGTGCTCAACCTCACGTCCTTCCCTGCATCAGTTGATCAGATAGACCATATTGTACCATATTTCTAACGGCTTTTAAGAAACTAAATTGAAAAGTACACGTGTTATAAAAAAAGGAAATATATTAATGGCTAAATATCTTTAAATATGCTTGGAGTGCTTTGTACATGATCACCATTAACAACATGACAAGATAGGAGCTAGCAATTGTGAGGAATTTAAAAGCAAACCAAGCGATCGATCAAGTGAGAGATGATCATTGATCAATAAGTTGAGCAAACAACGAGTGAAATGCAATCAAGTCAGTAAAGAGACCTGAAACTGTTAATAGGACATGTGACAAGTTTAGAAGAAAGTCTCCAGAATGACATGTAGTGCTAAAATGATTACATTAACTATCAAAACGTGAGCAGTATCTATAAGGTCAGTAATATTGAAACGGCTATAGCAACTGTCAAGAACGTGGGAAACATCCAAATGGCTAGATTAAGGTTATAAATAATAAATAAATTCAGTAGAAAGATTTATCTCATATTAACCCAATTAAACCCAATATACCTTTCAATTGCTATCATTTACATTACATAGTGTAATCATTCACTTTTCTATCAATTAAGTACATTTTTTAGTGTGATTTTTTTTACTTTTCATCTATTGTTTACATTTCATAGTGTAACCCGTAGCATTAATCAACTAGCTAATAATCTCAGTTGTAATTTGGATGTACGCTCGTTTGCTAAATTTAGTTCTCCTTCTAGGAATGTATTCTACCGCTGCTCTTCGCAATCGACTGTAAGGATTCCTTTTTTATTTTTATTTTTCTATATTGGAAAGTACTTTTGTATAGAAGTTAAAGGTGTAACCCGTTATAAGAGGATGAACCCTATCACCTAAATATTATCTGATCCTTTTTACATGGTTGAATAAGTGACCGATCTCATTCAATCTCGATTATATATTACATATCTGCCTACCTTGATACTTAGGGTCATAGTTGTTCAATTTGAATTGAGCCGCAAATTCAATTCTGACACGCTTGTACTTATCACTTGACATAAATACAAAATCGAGCACCAACAAACCCAACATTAGATAAGTTTGCCTGAAAATCAACAAGATTCAAAGATACCAATAGTTTGACTATTCTTTGTTAATTGTGGACCATTCATTATTTTTCCATTCCTAATGTGGTGGATTTTAATTGAACCACTTACCACTATAAAAAATAAGCTAGGTCAAGTGTCAAACATCTTTCAAGGATGCAGATTCATTGACGACCCATGCAGCGGATTTGATTAAGCTATATCATGTTGCTCGGATCCTGCAAAGCATGCTTGAAAGTTGTTCATCAATCGCTTGATTATATCCTACCATGTGGGTTACCAAGGATGTTGGGCAATCAGCTTTTGGCTTTTAAACATGCTTTTACATGGCTCTATTTCCAATAATAACATGTGGTTCAGTTAAATCACAGGACGCTAGGTACCAAGGTATCACATACTGTAAAAATTGTGGCCCATGCAAACATTTTAAAAGTGACTAGACAAGTAAACTCAACTAGCTCATTTTAGATGGCTCCACGTGGCTCAATGAAATCCTACCATGTTAGGTCACCTGACAGTCCACTTCCCATACGACTAATGGCCGGCATTGTGGGGCACATCACAATGTATAATAATATATATGTTTCATCCATAACATTCATTTATTTTACCAACTCATTCTAAGACATGCATAAAATTGAAGTAAATTCAAAACTCAAGTAAATCACACACAAGAAACAATAATAATTAAATGCCTACCATTGAAAACTTACCAGTTGCTACAAAATTTTTAGATGAAGTTGATATTTATGTTATTTTTGTGATCTTGCGGACAAGCTGCCCATTATCATATTAGGCCCAAGAAAGGTTACACCTTGATCCATAACTCAAGTAGTAGATTGAGTGAAAGATACCTCGTTTCAATACTAAAGTCTTGATATCAATCCCTAGTGGGGGTGGTCTTGGTATCGATCCCTAGTGGGGGTGGCTAACAGTGAAGTGTCAACTGACATTGGGGTGTACTAACAAGCTAACAAAAAAAGAAAAAGAAAAAAATTAAAATAAATAATTTTAAAATTTAAAATTTAAGAAAAAATAAAAAATAAAAAATAAAAAACCACAACGGTGGGTGTCATTACCTTAGCTATTTTCAATGATGGAAAATAAATATCACAGTAGCATTAGGAAGGTTTAAACAGTGGTGTCATTATCCTCGCTATATATTTCCCATGGCATGGTCCACTTGAGCTATGGATTGCTTCATTTTTGGGCTAATGCCCTAGCTGATTAAAACGGACCGCTGGGATATAAAACAGGTGCATCATGAAATGCACATGTGCCACAGCGCCTGCCACCGGAATCGGCGCTCCAACGACCATGGCCTCATACTTCCTCGGGAAACAAAACATGAACGGGTTAACGGTAATAAATAGCGACACCGTGCGGACTTCGTTGAGGGCATTCTGGTCATTTTAGTCGCACACAGACAGCGTGAAAAATCACAGAAGATTTTAGATGATGTTGGACCACAAATGAAAAGGTTAAGATTGACCACAAATGAAGCCCATGGCCTACTTGTCCAAACCATTGTTCTCTTTAGCCGTTTATTCGTGGACCACAAATGAAAAGGTTAAGATCGACCAATCAAGGAATTTTTAAGGAATATCACATCCAATGTCTGACAAAGCAGACCATTGCATCGGATTGCCTAAACATGGGTCCCACTTAGCAGACCCAGGTGGTGGTGTGTTGACGTCGTCAACGTCTTTGGCCCCCCATCATGATCTCTGTGTTATATCCATACTGTTCATTCACTTTGTGAGATCATTGTATGGCATGAAGCCAAAAATGAGTTAGATGGAAATCTCAAGTGAACCACACCACAGATTGCGTGGTGAATCCAACACCACCTGATGTAAGGACTGTGGGGTCCACCATGATGTATGTATTTTATCCTCGCTGTCCATCTATTTTTATAGATCATTTCATGGAACGAGCTCAAAATTGAAGCGTATCCAAATCTCAAGTGGACCACACCAAAGAAATGGTGGGGATAATGATGTCCACCATCAAAACCTTCCTCAGACTTAGAGTGATGTTAATTTGTCATCTAACTTGTTGATAATATCACAATGGTCTGTGTGAAGGGAAAACAAAAATTTCAGCTTCTTCAAATATTATATGAAGATTGAACGCTTACCCTAGGAAACTTTTTGGGGCAGAAGATATAAATCAAACATATATTTATGTTTTTCCTTTATCTAAATCTGTGTGACATAATCAACAGGTTAGGATGGGAAATTAACGTCACTGTGGGGCCAAAACGGACGTGGATTGTGTCCTACCCTGCCTAGACGATAGTCCATCCGGGCAGGCTTTATGGGGCCCACCATGATGTAAGTGTTTTATCCACACCGTTCACCACTTTTCTCATATCATTTTAAGGTATGGTCATAAAAATGAGGCAGGTCCAAGGCTTACTTAAGCGGACAAAAAAGTAAGGATTGAACTTTCACCATTAAAAACTTCTTGAGAGCTAGAAACTATCAAGCTGATATTCGTATTTTCTTCATCCACGTCTACATGACCTCATGAATAGGTAGGATGGTAAAAAACATCATGTTGGCCCTTAGAAAGGTTTCAACGGTCATTATCAGTGCAGCTTCCTTTGGTGTGGTCCACTGGAGCCATGGACCCGCCTCATTTTCATCATCATATCTTAAAATGATATGAGAAAATGATTGCATCCCTAAAAAAGTTTCAATGGTGGAAATCACTTTCCCCGCTTTTTCCTACAGTGTGGTCCACTTGAGCCTTGGATGTACTTCAATTTCTATATCAAGCAGCTATATGTGTTTTTTTTTTCCTTCATCTAAGCATGTGTGACATAATCCATATGTTGGATGAGAATTTAATATCACTGAGGGCCCTAGGAAGGTTTCAACGGTGGAAATCACTTTCCCCACCTTTTTCTACCTTATGGTCACTTGGGGAACGGATTGGCTACTCCCCCTGACACCAGCCCCCTGGCTGATAGTCGGTGCTCTGTGGGCCCCACCATGATGTATTTGCTTCATCCTTTCCGTTCATCTATTTTCATAGATCATTTTATGGCTTGATACCAAAAATGAGAGGTATATAAATCACAGGTGGACCACACCACATGAAAACAATAATGATTGGACATCCATCATTAAAATCCTCCTAAGGCCCACTGTACTGTTTATTTGACATCCAATAGGTTGATTAGGTCATACAGCCCCAGATGAAGGGAAAAAACAAAAATCAGCTTGATCCAAAACTTTTATGGCCCCAAAATGTTTTTTAATGGTCGACGCTCATTCAACACTGTTTCCTGTAATGTGGTCCAGTTAAGATTGATATATAAATTAATTTTGTTCTCATACTGTAAAATGATCTGTTTAAATAGATGGACGGCATGGATGAAACACATACATCATGGTGGGGCCCACGAAGCACCGACCATCAGCCATTGGCTGCTGTCAGGGAGAGTAGCCAATCCATTTCCGGTCACTTGAGCCTTTGATATACTTCAATTTTGAAATCAAGCTATAAATTAAATGAGCTGACAAAAAGGATGGAAGGCGTGAATAAAACGCAGACATCACGGTGAGCCTCACCTAGTCCTTATACCACGTAGCTGGTGTTGGGTTCCCCACGCAATCCACGTCCCAAGTAATCAGCAGAAGGTGGTGAACACCGGTGTCGGTGGGCCGGGCTCCGGACTAAAATTTTGAAATTTTAATAAGACCGGCCCGAAGCCCGACATCTCAGCCCGAAACAGTTCAAAATCTATGCCGAGAGCTACCAGCCTGGCCCGTTGACAGCCGGAGCAGCGAACCGCAGACGTACCTGGCGAACTGCTGGTACTTTAACAAAGACTAGTACCGTCGCACTTACCATACGTGCTAAAACGGTAAACGTATAAGACGAGATCTGAACCATTCATCAGGTGGGGAGTACCTTTATCATTCCAGGATAAGAATTTCCTTCTATTCTATCAATCAGGTAGGGAGCTTTATTAAAGAAACCGGACTAACGTTGTTTATATTCATCGCATAAGTGTGGCTTATATTATAATTTTGACGCTCCTGATTCCGAGATCGAGAATTTCCAATGTGATCCCCACCTCATGAGTGGCTCAGATCCATCACACATATTCCACGTAACCGCATCTCCTTGAATGGCCTCTTCAATCTCTCCTCGCGCGAATCGTGTCAGAATTTCCGTAAAACAAACAGGCGAAGGAACCATGGTCCCGATCTTTGGTTTACAAATCGCCGAGGCAACGTACAAGTCACCTGGCGTACGAGCGTACAACCGGCTGTTGCAGGTTTACACCCACTTCCCCGCCAACCTCTAGTTTGACCACATTATATAAGCGAGAACCATTTCCCGGATCCAAAAGCAACTCAAAACTCACGAACCCCTCTCTTTCCCGTTCCAGGTAAACTCTTCCCACGACACGACGGATTTCAAAAAGAAAACGACGATACACATGTAAAATCTCGACCACCACGTGGCACATTTCCATCGGTTACTTTGCATCCAGTACAAAAATCTCGACCGTCCACCCCTCGTTACCATTTCCTCCACCGATTTAAACCGGAAAATGTTAGTGAGACATCCGCCGTGAAAACGGTAACGGAAATGGTGAAAAGGGATCCCAACCTGAGAAAATAGATTTTCTTTTTTCAGATTTTTATATTTTCTGAATTCCTCAACAAATCCCAACTACTAAGCTGGACTCGGCAACGAGCGTTGAAATCGTGTTTTTTAGTTTGTTTTAAGAAGCTAGTTTTGAAGCGTGTGAAGGAAGGCGCCTTCGGTGCTCTAGAGAGAGAGAGAGAGGGAGAGAGATACCAGAAAATGCGAGCTCCGTCGATCGCCAGCAGCTCCAGAAGATCAAGCTACCAACGGAATTCCGACTACTACGACGGAGATCGCAACTCGGCCGATTATGGCAGTGTCGGCGGCGGAATGCTGCCGATCTTCCTCGCTGATCTGAGCAGAAACCAGCAGAAGGATTTCGTCGAAGTAACGCTCGAGATTGACGATGACTCCATCGTCGTCTCCAGCGTCACCCCGACGGCAAACGACAGCAGGTCTTACAGCCGGAGCATGTCGACGACGTCGAGGATCCGTCGGAAGTTCCCGTGGCTGAGATCGGGATCGTCGCGATCGGAGGCGTCGATGGCGGAAGATCCGACGGCGGCCGCTCGTGATGCTCGGAGGCTGAAGGCGAGGCTGGACAGAACGAGATCAGGTGCACAGCAAGCGCTGAAAGGGCTGAGGTTTATAAGCAAGACTACCGGGAGCGTCGGCACGTGCGAGCTATGGGAAAAGGTGGAGTCGCGGTTTGAGTTGCTGGCGAAGGACGGTCTGCTCTCGAGAGACGATTTTGCTGAATGCATTGGTATTCCTGATTTTCTTTTTCATTTTCTCTATTTTATTTTATTTTTTTATTTTCATGGGATTGTATTTTCATCTGTTTGGTGTTTTTGACAGGAATGCTGGATTCGAAGGAATTTGCGGTGGGGATTTTCGACGCTTTGGCGAGAAGAAGGCATCAAAAGATAGAGAGAATTACAAAGGAAGAGTTCTACGATTTCTGGATGCAGATTTCAGACCAGAGCTTTGACGCCCGGCTTCAGATATTCTTTGACATGTGTGTGTCAGTTTTTCATTTCTCAGAAAATTACATAAAAGCCACTCTCTCTATTTACTGAAGTTTGGTGGTGTTTTCATAGGGTGGATAGCAATGCAGATGGGAAAATAACAAGAGAGGAAGTGCAAGAGGTGAGTATTTTTCTTTTCTTCTTCCATACGCACCCATGGCGTATTTTAGCAACAAATCTTGAAATTGTTATATTTATTGTAGCTGATAATGCTGAGTGCTTCTGCAAACAAGCTGTCGAAGTTGAAAGAACAAGCGGAAGAATACGCATCTTTGATAATGGAAGAACTCGATCCTGAAAATCTCGGCTACATTGAGGTACACCGTAGATATACGTAGGACCAATAAATATGGTTTGCATGCATGAGACAAATGGAACAATCCTAACCATCCGTTTAATTGGTCCAAAACGGATGATCAAGATCACCGTAAAAAAGAGAAGAAAAAAGAAGTCCCAACTATTTATTTTACTATGGGCCACTGAATTAATGGTTGGGATCATTCCTCTGAAATCCCACCAGATCAAGGGCTTGGATCATCAAGCACAATGGACCTCATTCGCATGATGAGTAACTTGTTCGATCGAACAATCCCAACCATCTCGGTGAGCGGTAGGTAAAATATCCAATTACAAACGTAAGGTCAAAGATCGGATGGTTAGGATCGAATTCTAGTGTAATTTTAGAAAGATGACCAACGAGGAGTAGGGAGGGAGGATGTGGATTAGGTACGGCCTCACCAACAAGGTGTGGGACCTACCTTGATGTATATATAGCATATCTCCACCGTCCATCCTTTTTTATAGATCATTTTAGGGCACCGAGGCAAACAATAAGCAGATCCAAATCTTAGGTGGACCACACTACAGTAAACGGTGGTGATTAACCATTAAAAACTTCTTGTCGGCCACAAAAGATTTTGATCAAGCTGATATATGTTTTTTCCCTTCATCCAGGTCTGTGTGACCTTATCAACGGGTTGGATGGAAAATAAACACTACGGTGGGCCATAGGGCGTTTTTAATGGTAGGCGTTCAATCACCACTTTTTCGTGTAATGAGGTCCACCTGAGATTTATATCTACTTCATTTTTCTTCTAAACACTAAAATGATCTGGAAAAACGGATGGACGGCGTGGATATACTATAAATACATCAAAGTGGGCCCCACGTTCAGGGCCGCACTGTAGGGCGAGTGCGGGCCGTACGTAATCCGCTTACCGAAGAGCAAGCTGTACCAGATGAGAGTTTTGGACCATCTAGGTCGCCAGTACATGTGACTGCACGATAATAATTGGTGCACATGATAAAAAGGTGTGCTCCACACGCATGTGTGGAACCGTACGCATCCACACGCATGTTCATATGTCTTAATCTCACGTACGTGTGAGATCTGAGCTTTCCATCAGATGAGCTACACTGTTTCTATCTCACACCATTAAAATCACCGTATTTTACACCTCAGGTGGACCACAGCATATCAAAGCAATGAATGGCTATAAAAAAATTTCTAGCCCTCAATTTATTTTACATATTGTGGCCCAAATAAATAGTAAAATTATGTAATGTTTTAGAAAGAAGATCTGAAAATTATTTCCAATCATACGGAAAGCTCAGATCTTACACACGTTCTTCATATTTGCACGTGTGCCACAGTTCGGTTGTGTACGTGTACACGGCTCTGCATGCTTGTGGAATTAGCTAACCTCCATTTAATGACAAGTTCTCAAGTTCAACAGGTCGGACTATAAGTTCCGGTCCACCCCGAGTATATCTTCCAACATGTCATGTTCATGCAAAATCCAAACCGTCCAATAGGTTTCCAACATGATGAGGACCAAAATTATATTTTTCTTTTATCAATGGATAGATTTTTTTCCGTTGTGTGGCCCACTTAATGAGTGGATGGAGATAATTTCTATTTTAGGTAATCCTTATGGTAGGATCTTCCCTTTGAAAAGGGACGGCTTTCCATGAACTTAACATTTCGTAAGTAATCCGCTGGTTGTACCGGAACTCGTTGTCCAACCGGCTAGACTTAAGACCTCCCAATGAAATACTAGCCTTAAGAAAGCATTTAAATTACGATTTTGCCATTACTAAAGGAGAATCTTCTTTCTTTTCAGCTGTGGCAGCTGGAAGCGTTGCTGCTGCAGAGAGACACGTATATGAACTACAGCAGGCCGCTGAGCACTGCGAGCGCGGGGTGGAGCCAGAACATCGGACTCAAACCCAAGAACCTGGTGCGTCGGATGAGCGGTGCGCTACGGTGTCTCATCCAAGAGAACTGGCAGAGGGCGTGGATTATCATGCTCTGGGTAGTGATCATGGCTGGCCTGTTCGCATGGAAATTCATCCAGTATCGGAATAGAGCTGCCTTTCACGTGATGGGCTACTGCTTGACTACGGCCAAAGGCGCTGCGGAGACACTGAAGTTTAACATGGCCCTCGTCCTACTCCCCGTGTGCCGCAACACGCTGACGTGGCTCCGGTCAACAAGAGTTCGGCTCTTTGTCCCTTTCGACGACAACATCAACTTCCATAAGGTAATTCCTCTTTCAAAGATAAAAGCTTTGATACTCTGACAAAGTATGATGGATGATACGCATGCACTTAGAAATTGCACACGCGGCATATAAGTTGTCAAATTAAACCGTCCAAATCATGTATACCAGTGTAGATTTATTTTCAACCAAAAATAAATCTTATTTGATTATCTGATTAATGGGCATTTATTGGACGGTTAAAAATGAAAAAAGAATCCAACGGTCCTGCTTCCAGGAAAAAAGTGTCCACGAATCAAAGGTTAAGAATCTTCGACCAATCGGATATAATGATTTATATGTGGGCTCGTTTTTATTCGAGTTAATATATGCCACGTGTATAATTTCTGAGTAGGTAGCCTGAGTATCATATAACGAGAGGTTGACTTTTGTACGGATACGGAGGCGTTACTTTGGCTGATGTGGACACGACGAAAATGAGATCCACACTATCCATCAGGTGCCACCCTGTGTGTAGACCAGGGCCCAAAAATCATGCCGATTCAACACTCGTGTGGGATACACCATGGGAAAACAGATCCCACCGTTAAAATAGTCTAAATTGTGTGTGGGGTCCACGGTCGTGTGTATATCCATCCAATCCACTCATCTGAGGGGACATGTCGGGATGAATGAATTCGTCGAAAATTGGGATATTCTATGACTCGTGTGGGCCATACCACGTGAATTTTGAGTTTTAGGCATGATTTCAAACTGTTCATATGGTGTGGCCCATCTAAGTCTTTTATTGGACTGAATTCTAACATCCATGGTGAAACCGTGATGGAGCACCTGATGGACGAGGTGGATCTGATTCTCGTTTTTCCAAAGATGTGATCAAGTAGCGCAAGTTAGCCTTCCGCAGTCCAATTCAAAGTAGCATGCTATTCTCGCTGCTGTCACCATATGGGACGCGGATTTCGTGCGAAACCCTTTCGCAAGGAAGTTCCAGCGCAAGGATTCCGGGTGGGGCAACTGCAATGTATGTGAGAAATCCACTCCGTCCAACCCTTTTGCGAGCTACTCTTAGGACGACCAAAAATGAGCTGGATAAAATAACTTAAATGGTCACACAGGAGAGAAACTTAGGGAAAGAAATTTCTACAGTTGAAACATTCACTTCGATGCTTATATGGTATCCAAACCGTTTACAAGTTTATTACTAATGGGATGAAATGGAAATACCAAAAAGATAGCCTTTCCAAATGATCTCGTGAAATGGATGGACGGGTTGGATTTCTCAAAAACATATCGGTGGACCCCACCATCATCCTTGCGCAGGAACTTCCTGCAAAAGGCTTTTGCAGGAAATCCGCGTCCCACCGTATGTGTGAATGTGCCACTTGTCCACGAGATCCATACGGTTCCTCAGATGGCCCCACTTTCCACGTGACTTACCGAAGTCAGGCGCGCCGAATCATCAGGTGGGCCACGGAAATGCTTCTAATGTGGATGATAGGGCACGCATGAAACACGTGGGTAAGATCTGACCGTTTCCACGAGGGAGGTTGGAAATAATGCTTATATCCTGGGACAATTTCACTTCTCAGGTGGGCCACGACGTACCAAATCTACGGTCAAAACTTTTCAATCATTCATTTGTTTTGATATGACGTGGCCCACTTGAGGTGCGAAAGGGGGCCGGAATGGGTACTACTCCCCCCAGGACTTAGCTACAGACCGACAGTCCTGTCAAGGGCTCTGTGGGGCCACCGTGATGTATATGTTTTATCCACGTCGTCCATCTATTTTAATAGATCATTTTAGGGAATGAACCTAAAAAAGAGGTGGATCGAAGGCTCAAGCGGACCTCACTACTGGAAGCAGTGGGAATTGAACTCCTACCGTTTAAAACTTCCTGAGGTCCACCGTGATGTTCATTTGCCATCCAACCTGTTCATAAGGTGACATAGATTTGGATGGATGAAGAAAAAACATGATTATCAGCCTGATCCAAAACTTTTGTAGCCCCTAAAAAGTTTTCAACGGTGTACTTTCAATCCCCACTACTTCCTCTGGTGTGGTCCACTTGAGCCTTGGATCTGCTTTTCCTTTTTGGGTTTATTTCTTCAAATGATCTGTCAAAATGAATGGACGGCGAGGATAAAACATATACATCACAGTGGGCCCACAGAGCCCTTGACAGGACCGTCAGTCTCTAACCAGGTCCCAGTGACAGAAGATAAACAGTGTAGCTCGTCCGATGAAAAGCTCAGATCTCACACATGTAAAGTGGGAAAACATTCCCACTCGTATGCATGTGTGAGGCTCCCACACGAGCGTGGAATTAGCTAACCCCACTTGAAATCTAGGCGACAAAACATAAAAGGTTGGAAGGTAGTACACGCGTCTGAAAGATAGATACCTCGTTTCAACACCGAGGTCTTCGTATCGATTCCTTAGTGCGGGCGGCTAACAGTGATGTGTGAACTGAAAGTGGTTGTACTAACAAGCTGACAAAAAAAACGATGTCGAGTACACGCACTCACCAGTCACCAGCAATGCGGTTTCGTTGAAAGGTGTGTTTGGTTGTCATGAAATCTCTCCACAAATTAGACCCATCAATCATGAAATATCATGATATTTGGTGCAACCAAACGCAACCAAGTACGATATGCACCGCCTCGGTGCGCGGTAATCATCTCGTGACCGGATCACACAGTAGAAGTCTGCGATCCCCATACGCACAATCTCCACGCGCACCGCACACACGTGCCATCCGTGATGGAGGAGATCTGAAACGTGCATAAGGTGGCCCCCACGTTGATCATCAGTAAAATCAGGAGTGGTCCACGTATCAGGTGAGCCATTATTCCCATACTTGAAGAATGGACAGCTTAACCAACGGCTCACATTAAACTTCCACATGTGTCCTCCTGATAAGTAGACCGGCGTTATTTCATTTGTGACAGTGGAGACTATGTTGTCTACTGCTCGGATTTCTCCACGCGATTTCCAAGTATGCACGTGTGCTACGTGGAAAGATGCTTGTGAAGAGGGATGCCGGTGGAGCTCTCCAACGTTGGGGAGCCGCAAGATGCGTAGAGCCCACTGTTTCTAAATTTTCATGATTGACCAAAATTACCCTCGAATCAGGTCTAAAAGACGGAAGCGGATTGGTTACTGCTTCACTAGAGTCCTGGAAGGGGCTCTGTGGAGCCCAGATTGATGTATTGATTTTATCCACGCCGTCCATTCATTTTTATAGATCATTTGAGGAGATGATTCGAAAAATGAGACACATTTAATTATCATGTGGACCACAACACTGGAAACAGTGGGATGGAACGCCTACCGTTAATAACAAAATGAGGGCCACAGAAGTTTTCGATCAAGCCTGTATTTATCTGTACCCTTCTACCAGGTCTTTCGGACCTTATGAACAGGTTGGATGGAAAATAAACATCACGGTGGGGATGATGGTCACCACTGCTCTGTGTGGTGTGGTCCACTCAAGACTTCTATCTGTCTCCGTTTTGGGCTCATCCACTAAAATTATCTTTCAAAATAGATGGACGGAGTGGATAAAATGCATACATCACAGTGGGTCCTTCCAGGGCCGTCCTTCTCTAGCTAGGTCCGGTGGGGTTGTACGCAATCCGCGCCCCTAAGACGGACCAACTCTGCACTCGTGAGGGGTATATTGGTCTTTGCAATTTTTGCGTGCGTAACGCCGAATTGGCTATCTAAGCATAGAATCGGATTGCGTACTGAGTTACTCAGTACGCTCTATCGTACTGAGGAACTCTGTTGGGCCCACTGTGAATTCACGTGGTTATCCACGCCGCCATCCGTTTTCCAGATCATTTCAAGGGTTGATCTCAAAATTTAATATAAAAAAATCTCAAGTAGACCATTCCGCAGGAAACAGTGAATTATTGATTTCCACCGTTGAAACCTTCTAAGGCCCTGATGTTTATTTGTCATCCAACTTATCATAAGATCACAAGGACATGGATGAAGGGAAATCAAAATATCAGCTTGATCTAAAACTCTGGGCCCCCAAGAACTTTTCAACGGTAAACTCAATTAACACCATTTGGGTGGTGTGGTCCATTTGATATTTGGTACTTAATATTGGACTAAAGCCATAAATTTATTGATAAAACAGATGGACGGAGTGATACAATGCATGAATGACGGTGGGCCCCACAGCGTTTACTCAGTACGCTTAGCGTATGAGTTACTCAGTACGCAATCCCCTTCCCTAAGCATAGGGATGGAGGTTTCGGTAATAGTAGCTGTACCTTTAAAAATAGAGAAGTGATCACATACAGCGACGGCTGTATGTGAGTTTAGCATACAGCATTTCTTTTCAGCCACGTGTCAAATATGTAGAATATCCGATCCGTTAAAAAGGTTGGCCACAGGATATTACTACCTCGTATGAAAATAAGGCCAATAGAGTCCATAGAAGTGCACTGATTTGAATGAACGGCTGACTGCATCAGCTTGATTTTCAAACCAGATAATCATGTTGGTGTCTCCCTCCTCTTGGATAGATCTGATATACCATCACATGTTCGACTGAAATGGCTACCCATGTGGAATAGTCAATGTCAACTACACGAATAAGAGGTTTTCTAGAAAACATCCCCACCCTCCATTGCAGTAGGATAGGCTGAGACTTTAGCCGTTGGATCAGGGTCCTTTTGAATGACCCGTAACGATTATAAGATGGGTGTACTATGAAGATACCCAACAAAATCTCATATTGCAATATTTCAACCCTTGGATTATTACGAGGATGAGTAGATCGTCCAAAGTAACAATTCAAATGATCAAATGGTTGTAATATCTTCCTTTACGTATTTTGATCTTTTCGCTAGGAGGCCATCAGATGCACGGCATGGATCATTGAAATAAGAGCCCAATCCAAGGCAGATGTATTCTAGCAAACAAAAAGTAAATCATAAAACGGGCGCTGGCGTATGCGTTTGCCACTCTTCATTGCAAGGTGGCAACATATAGATGTGGCATACGTTACAGTATAGACGGTCAGGATAGGCACAGATGTACGATGAATTTTTGGCCATTATCTAGTACAAGGCGAAGAAAGCACACCGTAGGTACAACCACATGGATCATGGGAAAGGTTACTATAGCTAAATGACCTTAATACCACAAAAATTAACCAAAATGCCACTCTAGTAATTTACGTCAATGTCACCCAAATCTTCCTCTGTTTTGTATTTGAGTCCGATTTCTGCACCAACAATCCCCAAAACAACAACAACAAAAAAAAACCCTAAATACCACCAAAAATTACCTTAATGCCACTTAAAATTCTCTGAATCTCCCTTCATCTGCTTTTCGCTGACTCTAATTTCTACACCCTACAATCCAAACAAATCAAAAGAAAAGGCCTTGATACCACAAAAATTACCATAATGCCACTCTAATGCTCTGCATCCATCTTCCTCTGTTTTGCATTGACTCCAATTTCTGCAGCATAGAATCCTGTAGAAATGAAGGGAGGAAAAAAGAAAAAGCAGAGAGAGATGAATAACAGGAAGAAGTAGCCATTTTGCAGTTAAAACTAACAAATTCTGCTACATTTGTCCAGATAATCGCTTCCGCCATCGGGATCGGAATCATCGTCCATGCCGGAAACCATCTGGCCTGTGACTTCCCACGTCTCCTTAGATCATCTCCGACACAATTCGCTACCATATCATCTTATTTCAATAACGAGATGCCCACGTACGTAAGCCTCCTGATTGGGATCGAAGGCGCCACTGGGATTGCAATGGTGATCCTCATGACGATTGCATTCACCCTCGCAGCCCGCGGATTCCGAAAGAACCTCGTGAAACTACCGTCGCCTTTCAACAGGCTGACGGGCTTTAATGCCTTCTGGTATTCGCATCACCTCCTCGCCATAGTCTATGGATTGCTGATTGTGCATGGATATTTCATGTTTCTCGTCAACAAATGGTATCGAGAGAACGGTAAGAACCTGAAAAGAAATTACTTAGTACTAGTAATTTGGACCCTGTTGAATCCTGCTCTCCCCAAATCTGGCACATGTGCTAGATCAGGGCCGTCCATTTCTTCGAAGAAGGATAACCCACCTAATTACTGGACTATTTTGGTTATCGAACATTTCTGGTTAGCCCCAGATGAACGGACTGGATCTCACATGCTAGTAGGAGGATGGTAGAATTCTTGGTTCTACCAATGCAAGTATTTGCACTTGTTACACCCATTTCCCAATTTTGGAAATTGAAATAGTACTCTTTTCTTCAAATGGAAAATGGTGTAAGTCAATCAATCAAGATCGGTGCAGACATTGATTCTCTTACAAATTCACTTTAAATGAATATATGGGCATATGTGCAACTCAGGTGGGTTGGGTCAGGTTGAGGGTCGACCCGGACCTGACCTGACCTTCAGAGGACCCAATCTTTATTTCAAATTGGGTTGGCCTTTCGCAATCCTAATCAGCCCGAGGAAGTTGATAGCCCAGGTTGGGTCAATCGGTTCAGTTGTTGGGTTCGTTAATTAGTTCAAAACATCCGTTTTTGGATTTCAGGTCCACATGCATGTTGTTTTGTTCATCAGTAATTATCAATAATTATTGTACTCTTTTCCAAATCCGACAACATTTTTTTCTCTCCAATTTTCAGATGTTCAAAAAATACATATAACCGATAAATTCGCATTACAATCCATTGGTAAATTCGAATTTAGTATATCCAATGGCTGCACATTATATTCAATTGAAATTGTAAACTTTCAGTTTATTAGGGAGGAGTGGGCCAATCACCCTCGGCCAATTTGGAATTTTGGATATGTAGTAGGATTATCAGACGTTGTAGGTGACTGATCCATGTATATGATGCGAATAAGCATGAGTACAAGGGAATATCAAGAAAAGGAAAACAGTATTTAATAAGTGCATGTGAACTGATTAGTTCCGTTGAGGATTAGGTTTTTGCAGATATTATTCAATTTGAGTTTAAATTGCTAATGGTTAGGTTATTGGTTTATCAGACATGGATGTACATCTCAATTCCTCTGCTACTCTATATAGGCGAGAGGACTCTAAGAACATTCCGATCCGAATCTTACTCAGTTAAGATCCTGAAGGTTTGTCTCTGTCTCTGTTCTTCTGTCTTTCATTCTGATGTGGTCTTCCTTACAAAGCTAAATGAGAAAGGATTAAAAGAAAATTCCAAATTATAATTCTAAGGTGTTTTAGTGTGTTTTTCTTTCTTTGTAGATGATTGCTTTTGGCGTGTTTGGTTGCACACCAAATTATGATATTTCATGATTAATCAGTCTAATTCAGTACCAAATTTCATGAAATTTGGTGGAACCAAACGCACCCTTAACAAAGAGAAAAAATACTACATTCAAATGACAACTTAATCCTGGAGTAAACATTGTTATCTTAATGTAATTTTTCTTAACCTGTACTAGCACACATGTAACAATGTGGCACGTGTGTGCAAGATCCAAGCCACTCATAAGGCAATCCCCACAATGTAAATTTGATGGAGAAAAAAATGGACGTGCTATCTGGTGGGCCACATGCATGCATTGCATGTGCTATGAATCAAGTTTCCTTAACCATCCATTCTTTTCTACATGTTTGGCCCACATGATTAGCAGATCAACCTGAGTTTTGGGCCGGAAAATCTAAATTGTGCAGTCTACCTGATGAACAATCAGGATCTCAATCATGCGTGGATCCACAGTCCCATTTGCAAATTCCAAAAAAAAAAAAAAAAAAAAAAAAAAAGAAGAGGAAGAAGAAGAAGAAAGAAGAAAGAAGAAGCAGAAGAGGAAGAAGAAAAGAAAAACTGAGCCAAGCAAGTAAAAAACAGTAGTTTTATTATTATTTTTTTCTTTTCTTGTCTTTTTCTACAGGTTTCTGTCCTACCAGGAAGTGTCTTGAGCTTGATCATGTCCAGGCCCCATGGATTTCGTTATAAAAGTGGGCAATACATTTTCCTCCAGTGCCCCACAATCTCCCCATTTGAATGGTAGGTTTCATTTCCCTCATCAAACATTCCATCTTTCTGCAGTTTCCTCTCTTTCTTGAATTGTGAAATCTAATCAATCTAACCATGTTTAAAAACTAATTTAAATTAAACAGGCACCCTTTCTCTATTACTTCAGCACCTGGAGACGATCATCTCAGTGTTCACATCCGAACCTTAGGAGATTGGACGGAAGAACTGAGGAGAGTATTTACAGAGGAATACAGTGCACCAACGGTGATTGGAAGAGCGAGGTTTGGCGAATTGGGAAGAAGAGATGATAAAGGGTAACTGATTACTCACTAGAAACGTTACCCACTCAAATTTGAATTAAAATCTCTATATATGGGCATCTTAAGCTCTTTACCAAGAAAAATCCATGCAGTTTGCCAAGATTGCTTGTTGACGGCCCGTATGGAGCGCCAGCCCAGGACTACAGGAACTACGATGTCTTACTCCTTGTCGGGCTTGGAATCGGAGCGACGCCTTTTATAAGCATCCTCAGAGACTTACTCAACAACATGAGAATGGCTGAAGATCTGATGGTAAAATCCATACTCTGAGAATGATTCTAGATTACTTTAAGACATTGCTATTGAATCCTTCAAATGCGGGGCAAAACACTTTCGGTGATCCAAATTGTCCGTACTGGGAACACATGGTGAATGTCAACGATTAGTTGTGTGTCCATTTTCATTTTATCTCTATGACCAGACCATCTGATCAGGAAGAAATTTGGCCATGGACCTACCCATGATGGGGCCCGTCCAAGTAAAAGGATAAGATCAGCAAATGGTTGTCCCCACCTGTTCCACTGCAGGGTAGAACAAAAGAACAATAATTCTTTTGATCGAGCATCATGTAACACCGCGTCTTCTTTTGGGTTTGTGGTCTAGGATTTGATCACTGAGGCAAGCAGATCAGACGATAGCGCTAACAGCTTTCCGTCATCGTCAACGATGACGACAACGACAACGACGACGCAAAGCAATGGCAAGAAGAAGTCTCAAAGGACCACCAGTGCACACTTCTATTGGGTTACAAGAGAACCAGGATCTTTTGAATGGTTCAAAGGAGTCATGAATGAAGTTGCAGAAATGGATCAGAAGGTGGGCCTTCTCTTTTAATTTTGCTTGTTTTTCCTCTTCTATCTTGATCTATCTTTACAAAATGTGGGTGTTTGGGTCATTTTAATAAACGGTTTTGATGACCCCAGATCATTAGGTCAGTGGTCAACATTGGTAAAGATCCATTTCACCCCAAGTCATGAGAGCTGAAAAATCACCTTTCTCAAAATGACAGTTTCACCTATTTGGGATGCAGAAAATCTCGCACCTTTGAAGGGACATGATACCACCACAATGGATTTCCAGACTTACATTCAAATCTAAAGAACAAACATTCTTCTGTAATTTTTAATTCTGTAGGGTGTGTTTGGTTGAACCAGATTTAATGAAATATCATGAAAATTTGCACCAACTTAAACTAATCAATCATGAAATATCATGATATTTGGTGCAACCAAGTGCAGCCTTAACTAGAAAGAAAATTGATAATCTCATTGTTGCTGAAACAGGGCGTCATCGAGATGCATAACTATCTTACAAGCGTTTACGAAGAGGGGGATGCAAGATCGACGCTTCTTACCATGGTGCAAGCTCTCAACCATGCCAAACACGGCGTCGACATCGTCTCGGGAACTCAGGTATGATTTAAATAGAGAGAGAAAATCATATGATTTGCAATGCACCCTTACATTTAATGGACCACATAAGCAGTTAGGTGGACCAATCAACAGGCACTTGTGTAAAAATCATCTCCCTTATAACTAATCTTCTATGAACATGTTATGGTTATGGTTTGGTTAATGGCAGGTAAGGACACATTTCGCAAGGCCGAATTGGAAAGAAGTGTTTGCAAAAATAGCTTCAAAGCATCCATGCGCCACAGTAGGTAGGCACTAGACATTCACTCACAGACTTTCTTGATTGTCAGATCAGCTCGAATGATTAGGGAGTCGACTCAGAAATTTTCTAACCTTATTTATACATCTTAACCATATTAATTCAATGAATGTGTGCCACTAATGTAGGTGTATTCTATTGTGGCATGCCTGGGTTAGCGAAGGAGCTGAAGCGTTTATCTCATGAGTTGACTCATAGCACCTCGACTCGGTTCGAGTTTCACAAGGAGTATTTCTAATCTCCAAGGAAAAAAGATTCAACAACAACAACACAACAAAAAAAAAAAAAAAAAGCCTTGGAGTGTGTCATCTGTTTTTGTAATTAAATAGAAAAGTATGTCATTAGCCTTCCAAATGTAAATAATATAATACGAAAATAGTTTATATTTACAAAATTCATTTTGCCTCTGTCGCGACTCAGGACCGCCAGTGTGTCGCCCCACTGAGGCCCATGAGCTGAGATGGTCCGGCGATGGGAACCGTCCATGTTCTCTGTGCTAACTTAAATAAGCTTTGGTCCAATATCAAACCTTGGAGTAGAATGTTTGAGAACTTTATTTTCAATTTTCTAAATTCATCTATTACATATAGTGATGATCAAAATCTCCCCTTGAGTATTAGTTTATAAGGTGGACTGATTAACGAATCATCTAGAACATGGATGGATCTGATCATTGAACCATCTCAGCATGTGGGCCCCAATGGAGTGACAGATTGCTGGGACCATGGATCGCGACAGAGGCAAAACGAATTCATATTCAAGATAGAGAGATAAAGGAGGTTTACAGCTTCTCACAAACAACTTATAGCAATTTGAGCTTTTGCGGCTAGCATTTATATATAAAGATTCTTTTTTTCATTCTTTTTCTTTTTCTTTTTCACTTTATTAGATGGGTTACTAAAAACATACAGAAATGCTGAGTGGAACGTGTGTGAACATTTCACAGGTGTGCAAGATCCTGGCCATTCCTTGGTTAGGTGTATCGAGAGCATTCCTGGCCAAATTAAAATCAGAATCGCCCACTCATCAAGCATGTCAAATAACCACTTTCTCTAGAGGCTGGAGATGTCAGAGGATGGTGTATTAACGATATAATGTATATCATGGGACTCATTCGGTCGGAGTTCCACCATAAACTGGCAGGACTTGGTTTCCTAGTCCTTGGGCCGGACTTAATTTTTCTGGCATCATTAAATTACCGCGTTTAAAGGTTTCCTAGTCCTTGGGCCGGACTTAACTTTTCTGGCATCATTAAATTACCACTTTCTTTAAACGCTCGTGTTGTCAGAAGATGGTTTATCTGTTCTTAGATGTCTTCAATCTATACATGGAACAAGTTCGATCGATCGACCACCTTAATCGATCAATCAAGAACACCCCGAATTATGTAGATTGGCCTGTGAACAATTTTGAACAGTCTTAATCGATTGAATAGTTGGGTCGATCGATCAACGATATTCATAAATACTTGTAAATTCTTTAAACACTTTTGAGCATGTTCAAACGATTTAATATGTGGGGTTTGATCGATCGAGGATCGATGTCAATCAATCGATGCTTAAATTGATGGCATACACAATTTTACATAATTGCGCAATTGGTTTTTAATTTCGGTTGTTATGCCATATATTTGTGTGTAATTGTGGGATTAAGTTATTCTAATGGGAGCTTAAATGTTTCCAAGGTTTGGAAATGAGAAAACGAGGGTTTTCTAAATTGTAGGTGCATCCATCTCTTGTACCTTTTGTTTTGATAGTGATCGTTGTCACTTTATGCCATAGTTTTTTCTCACAAGAGTTTTTTCACATAAAATTGCGTGTACTTGTTTGTGTTTGTATTTGCTTATTGTCGTATAATTTGTTTGTGTTTGCTTTGTTTGTGTTTGCGTGTACTTGTTTGTGTTCGTATTTTCTTTGTTTATGTTTGTGTGTACTTGATAGTGATCGTTGTCACTTTTGTTTGCTTATAGTTGTATAACTTGTTTGTGTTTTTTCACATAAAATTACGTGTAATTGGTTTTCTAAATTGTAGGTGCATGCTTTGTTTGTGTTTGCTTATTGTCGTATAATTTGAATTTGGGATTTACTTCCGCAGTCCCCCAACAATATCAATTCATATCAAGAGACTTCAACCCATCATATATCGATGACCTATCATGCAGGTAGAGAGAGCGAGTTAGTGCAAGTGGAAGACTCTAAAAGGACGAAAAAGCCCAAATAGACATGAATGAAGCCAGTAAGAAAGAGTGGAATGGGAAAATAAGATTCTAATAGTTGATCCTAGTTAATTTGGAAAAGGCTTAGATAATGATGATGGATGGCCTACTTGATGAGTCACCCAGCCTGATTTTTGGTCTAGGGCATGCTTGCCCTAACTAATGCTAAGGCTCCATTTCATATCATGAAAGCAAATATACTTCAAAGATGTTTGGAGTATTTGATGCAAGAATTGGAGATCGATTACATACCAAATATATCAAAAGATAAATTTTAAAAATCACAACAAAACTATGTAATGTCATTTTACATAGATTTTAATTGCTACCATCTCTCTCTCTCTCTCTCCTCCAAGTATATGCTGTCAAGTTATGAGATTCCGATGGATTTCGATTACAAGCAATCAAATATAACTACTAACTTAATTTACATATATATCATAACCCCTTAACTCTTGACCTAAATTGTTCCCTTATACACAGTTTGTGTGCGTGTGTATGTGTGGGCTCTATAATTTGAGATACCTATGTTCACATACACAAATTGTATATCAGAAATTCTACATAATAATTATGTAGAATTTAAACTTTAGACTTTTTAATTAAGAAATGATATCTTTTTTAAGAGAGTACTAAATATTTTAATTCACATTTAATAATTAAAATTTAAGATGTATCTAAAGTTTAAAATATTTAAAAGAGAATTATATTGCAAAATTCCTCAAAAGTTCATATTTTACCAAATAAGGCCTCCATGACTCAAAATCCTTCATACGAAACTTTCAAGAGCAAAATGCAGAAATGTCCTGATTTATTTCTTTCTTTAAAAGTGTAGCCATCCTACCCATCCAATTGATGAACCCCACTATAATGATTATACAAACAAAAAATGGCCACACCAAAGAAGACAATATACACCACCCATAAATATCCAAATTCATATGATGATCTGATTGGCCAGATTTTTTGTTCAACTGATCCTCATCCCATGATGCACATTTTAGATGGATTGCATGTTATACACATACCATGTGGGCCCCACAAGTTTTGACTTGATTAATTTTTAAAGAAAACATAAACCATGGTACTGTTGAAATTTTGGCCATGGAAGATTATTTGGTAAATTTTGAATTTATGAATAATTTCCCTATTTAAATTTTAAATTATTTTAAATAATGTATAATTAACATTAAATATTTAAAATATTACACTACAAATGAAATTACAATTATTAATGGCTACCAAAATTTTACCTATTTAAAATCTAAATAATTTAAAATTAGTATAAATTAGATAGTTTTAAAATATTGCTTAGTAAATTTTTAATTAGGAAAAAATTAATTATAGTAGAATTTTTATAAAAAATCCAATTAAATTAGTTTACATATTTGAAATATTTTAAATTAGTGAAAGAAAGCAATGCATGTAAAGTTATCATACACCATTTTATATGAATATTTCTCTTTTAATAAAACAATAATTCAATCATTTGAATTATTGTTGTCTTTTTAGATATTTTAATTATTAAAAAAATTAAAGATTTAATAAATTTTTATTAAAATTTTAAATTTTCTAACTAAATATGTATTATGTAATATTTTAAAATAATTTTTAAAGAAATCCTACTACCTCATAATAGTTGTAAAATCATTTATTGTGCAAATTTGAATTAATTAATTTTAAAATATTATATAATAGTTTAAATATGTTAAAGAGATCATCTCTCTCTATATACAATATTTTAAATATTTAATTATAAATTTCTCTTTTAATTAAAAAATGACCGTCTTAACCTTTTCTATTATTGAGGTTTTAATTAAATAATTTCATTATAAAATAAATAAATTTCATTATAAAATCTCAAATAAATCTTCTTAAAAAATTTTAAATTTTAAATTATTTATTTATTTAGTTAAATTTATAAAAATAAATAAATAAATATTCCGCGTGCATCTGACCAAGCTGTCTGACTACTAAATAATATATCTAACTCTAATTAACAAATTTATAAGAAAATTTCTATTATTCTTCGGTTGTTTATCAAACTAATAAAATAATATTTGATAATGAGATTTTCTACTCTCACACACGTGTACAAGTCAGTTAATGCACGGCCACCACATATGCCAGCATGGCAATGAAATATCCAACCCATCCATTGGGTGGACCCCACTGCATAGACGATACTGCCCAAAAATAAAATTGATACATTCAGTAGGTGTGGAGAGGTATTAGAAATACGTTGACGGGTAGAAAACTTCAGCTGATTTTTTTCAAAACCGTACATTTATTCAGTTAATTGTGGCCCACCTGACCAGTGTTATAATATGATTCTCGGGATGGGGAATCTACATAGTGGTACCCTTGTGATGGATGGCTTGGATATTGCACGTGTATGCCATGCTGGCATATGTGGTGGGTGTGCAATAACTGATTTGTACAAGCGTGTGAGCTTACCAAAGCTATTTGATAAAAGAGAATACGCAATAATTCTAATTACCAAACAATATGGAGTATTAAACTCTTATATGGTATCTATACCTGCCCCAACCAATCTCAACCGCTGACAGGTATTCTCGTTGACTATTACAATTCTTTTATGTTCTTCCACTCATCACAGCCGTCCAAATGTCCACGTATTCCAGATCATAGACGTCAGTAACAACTGGTTTTCTTTCTTTCTTTCTTTTTTTTTTTCAGCATATTCTTGTCCATGCCCAAAATGCCAATGGGGGCCACACTACAATGAAGGGTTGGATATCCTCCGACCACAATAAATCAACGGGTTGGATCATTGAATCATGACCCCATATCCAGTAACTATCTATGAACTACACATATACGTTGAATGGAAACCATTAAAAAAAATGCATTTAAACCATTATAAGGGTGGCCCACTTAATAATGGAATGGGCCAATGGGCCGGGCCGTGCATCATTGACTCGTGACCGTCGAATGAATGATAAGGAAATGGTCAAGAGTCCAAACTGAATGAGCTGAATCAGATGGTTAAGATGGACGGATCATCACCAGTTTTGGGTGGGGTTTGATCCCTTGCAATGGGGCCCATAATTTGGACGGTCTAGATGGCTCTGCATGGACATACCAGTGAGGACATGAGTTGCCACAGGTTAGTTAAACTGTTGCCAACGCACATTCTACTAATAAATCAGCTCTCACGAAGATTTTTTAGGTACAACTACTTTCTTTCACTATTTATATTTGGGAAAGAAAGTGGGTGTGCATTTCCATCGACTGTGCACATGTGCGGTCATATTGTCGGTGCATACGTGTCACCCATTTTCAAAAGACAGGTAGCAGGCATCCCAGCAACTATTTCAAACGAAGAGTGTGGGCTTTGATAGGGTAGGGCGCCACCTTTCCACCCATGGATTGCATCCTTAGAATGATCTAAACCATTCATAGTTCTTGTTACTACTGTATAGAAGCTGTCTTTATAATTATGGGGTGGAAACCTGCCACCATATTGTATCATATCTTATCAAAACCATGAAATAGGTTGGATTTTGGCCACTGATAAAATTGCCCTAAACCTAGGTCCTTGATGATCCTAAGCATCCAATTAATAATCCTAATGGATTAGCCTGACAATGGGAAGGACCCAAAGTCTAGATATTAACTAATTAGGCCAAACCTTCAAGTTGGCTCTATTCAGAATTTTGATTTCATTTTTGACCTGTCAGCCTTACTTGTTAAGTAATGGTTAGTTACAAATGATATGTTGAACAAATACAAATAGCTTATAATCATCGTTACAAAGATCTCCTATGACATGCGCGCTTGTTATATGTAAGACCAACAAATCAAATTGAAGATTTCAGAATGAACTTGAGTTCTCACCCTTTTCACTTCTAGCCCACAATCTAAATAGTCAAGAGGACTTTTTTATTGGGACACATTAGAATTATGAGAATCTTATGCAATCCTAATTACAAGGCAATTAATATCCCTTAATCATGATTACCGGACAAAACCATTTCAAAATTTGCGTGGGCCACAACAAGTGAACATATTGATTGCAAGCAGGATTGAACATTACTCCCCGCAGCGTCTCCAACCTGAGATTCCATAGGAATGATCCGTAGATGTAAGTTGCCTATGAACAATCTCACCTAATGAATTGGTTTGGATTCTACATACACCTCACAAGTGGCCACAAACAACTTGAAATAATAGTAGTTACAATGCTTTCCCATGAAAGAAAAAAGAAAGGTTATGTTCCCTTACCGCAAATCTCATTATCAATTTGAGAATCCAAGTATATCGCTGTCCTTGTCAACCGCAAAAGCATAACAACAAAAGATTCGGTGTGTCCATCCATCGGAAAAGCCATGGTATCCCAAAAGCTCCACAAATTGGGAAGAGCTCCATTGGGTAGAGTGATGGCCCACATTATCAATTTGAGAATTCTAGTATATGGCTGTCCTTGTCAACTGCAAAAGCATAACAACAAAAGAATCCGTCCAAAACGCCAACGTAGCCCAAAAGCTCCCCTGATGTGTACACATTTGGAAGAGCTCTATTGGGTAGAGTGAAGGCCTGCCGAAGAAAAATATTACAGTGGTAGCTCGATTAAGGGAGAGGAATGACTTGCCGACGGACAACCATGATGACATCAGTAGGAGGCTGGATTTCAATCATCCTTCCATCGTTTGAGCAGTTTGGTGGCCCATCGCCTGAGACGTCGCTTTAGCGTGAAGCCCACAACAACACCAACAGCGAAGCTGATGGCGCACACCTTCGAACAAGTCCACAGTGAAACCACTTGCCTGCAATGAACAAATCAAAAGCCGTTACCAACTAAGCTGTAGGTCGGATATACGTGGATACAGTAACGAGAGATTCTACAGCAACAAACTGTGCACTTAAATTCTCTATTTTGCACATGACACCGGTGCTCTGTAACATACAACCAAAAAGACAATGCTCACTATGGTGGGCCACCCTGTTGGGCAATATATCTCACATATCAAGGTAAATGGACTTGGTATCATCCACCCAATGATTCAGATCAGTGGCCTGAAAAGAGGACAGTTAAAATGAGTGGTGTTCGAATACAATTGCCAAAAGTCAAAAAAATCAGATGGTCAGAGCCATCCATTCACTATAGGTCATCAATGTGACTGCCCACCAGATCAATGGTCCAATCACCATACGTGTTTTGCACTGTACAGTGAAGACGTCACTTCATAGAACTACAAAATGTGGTTCATAATACCTATTCTCATACCATGAGTTGATTCCTTGAACATTTGTTTGGCTGGTGGCGTAGTCACATGTGTTGTAGGTATCTCAAAAAAAGAATGGGTCATGGCGTGTGGTTTCCTTGTTGTCGTTTCCACTTGCAAAAGGATTACAATCTTGGGAAAAAGAAATCCCAAAGATGACGGTAAAAGAAAAGGACTGCCAACCAACCAAATGACAGTGCATGTTCACCTCCCGGGCATACGAGTGATTACAAGAACATGCACGGGACCGCACAACAACAGATTGTGATGTTGTTTATTGGGCCCGTCAATGAGCAGGGCCCAGGATGATATTTTGAACAGGCCTTGGTCAACCAGTTCAAAAAATGGGCCCAAGCCAACCCCAGGCCTTGGCCCATTGATAACCCTCTGGTTACTCAATGGTCATTTTCAGAAATTGATAATCTCAAGGTTACGTAAAACACTAATACATGCATCAAACTTCAAAGAAAGTACACACCAATCTCATACCAGAAGAATGTGAAAATTATGTATTTTTTAATGAATGCGCATCAACTACATGTGAGTTTTAAGACTCGATAATTAGTGAGGACTCATTCGCTCCTGAGTCAAGGCAGGTTGAGTCACCCCTGATTCCTCTACCTGACTTGTATTGCCAAACCAGATTGGACACAACCGAGTTCAATGCAACTCGAGTCTGAGTCAACTCGGATGGGTGGCATCTGACTCAGATGGGTCATCAAACCTTGATGCAGAAACTTCAATGGATTGCAGTAACCCCATATCCCTGACTGATACACATTGGATACTAGTACTTTAGGGCCACTCATCATCATTACCATCATAGCCTTCTCCCAGCCTTTGGATTGTGCATGCCACTAGCAGGTACAATCCAAAAATATTAAAATAGTTTCAGATATGACAGCATTTAATAATATAAATTAACTACTTTCTTATAGTTCATAAGTTCTATATGTATCACTTAATGACATAAATTAGTGTCTTATAGTTCGAATATTTAATTATTTACTTAGTTGAGTACTATTGAAAGTACAATCATTCAAAAACCCTGAAACTCAACTCGACTCGATGTCCAGCAGGGTCAGTCAACTTGAAAACTGTGCCATTAATAGTATTTATGATGACGATAAATGTTTAAAAGTGCTTACCCATATCAAAATATATAATAGCCAGAGCAAACACAAATAATCATGGTACGTTGGTTAGATGTGTCCTCCTCTGATGGAGACCGTGGGTCCGGAACTTCATCCCTTCCATCATTTTCTCTTGTTTTCTTCCTTTAAAATGAAAAGCCCAAGAGACAGATCTGGTCCCAGTCATTGCAGGTTGCATCAAGTCACAACAAGTCAAGACCGAATCTGACTTAGGATTGAGTTTACTAGTGACTCAGGCTGAAGATCTTGTCAAGTTGAGTCAGCTGAGTTAAAGTCGAGCCACCAAGTTTTAGAAATATGACGAGTACCCAAACAAGGTAAGCATTGATTTGGAGCATGAAATCTACCAATAAATGAATCAAGTTCCTAACAGTAAATCGGATCCGAAACAATTACAGGTTATTATCATCAGAGAATCAACACTTCCTAGCAATGAAATTACTCAAGGTAGTTCTCGAGGAAGCAGCCAACTAAACCAGAGATCAAGTTAAGAAACAGACCAGCAAAAACCACTCCGATTCTTGTAGAAGGCAAAAATAGTCATGGAATCTCAATGGTAAAGAGTCAAATTGTAAAGATCCTTATCGAATTCTAGGCCTTATCGCAATTAATTGGAATTGGCTACACGAATCCTGTTCAGCCATTCCACTCTATCAAGGGCCATAACTTCAGTTAGACCATTCGGTCATCAAGTCTTTTCTTACTACCTCCACCCACGTCCTTTTAGGGTTTCCAATTGTCCTATTAGAGCCTTCAACTTGCACCAACTGACTGCTAACCGGCGCCGTTTTTGGTCTCCATTGCTCATGACCAAACCATCTAAAAGTCTACTTTGCCTCATCTTATTACCTATTGGTGCTGTACTCCCAAGTTCCCCGGGATGCATTCATTTCTAATTCTATACTTTCCTTGTCTTGCCACTCATCCATCTCAACATTCTCATTACAGCTATACACATCATATGAAGAAGCGAGTCTCGAACCTTGTGATGAAGTCATTAAAATCATTCATTACCCATTATTCCTATCCACTATATACTATTTAAATAATAGAAAAAGAGGGGGGAAATGTCAACTGAAAGCAGAAACTGAAGCTGACTGGCAAACATCTATAAAACCTAAACCATGTAATGTAACTACCAAATAAGGCGTATTTGGAATGCCTTTGTGCATGTTGAGCAACTCCCAAATAAGTATGCATTTGGATGCAGTATTGCATTAATCTGCAATTATTGGTCTAATGAAGTGTGAATGAGCAAATTGTGATTTCCTTAGCATTCATATTGAGGATTTGGGTTGCAAATTGTGATTATATTACTTTCAAAGTGACCATGAAAGAATACAACCACAGCTTGAGGGCAACATTCCCATTATGATTTCTAGGAAACATCAGTAATCTTTGTTGGTTCTTCTTGATAAGTTGATTGAACTTGTGCATCCAAATCCAGCCCAAGGAAGCATTACTCAACTATCAGAACTGTTATCATCATGTTTGAAAGAACAATTGCTGTGCAGCTTTAGACGAGGCAATAAACCCCAAATTTCGTATCAATTTTATAACACAATAAATTGGCAGACTGCTTCCGTAATACAACTTGGTGACCGGCTATTCGAAAAAGGAAAAAGGAAAAAAAAAAAAAAAAAAAAGACCTCAGTGAGACAAGTGAGCAAGCTGTTCCTCTTAGTCAGAACTCAAAAGGAGAAAGGTCACTCTTAGTATCTCTTAGTATTCCAAAAGCAAGATATTGGAGCATGGAGAAACGATGGGGAGTCGAGGCATTTAATAATGATGAGAAGCAAGCATGGACAAGGTCCTCTAAAGTTGGGCAGCCTATTGCCATCAATGAGGTCAAACGGCATCGTACCAAATGTTCATTACACCTTTGATAGATCATTAGACTGATATGAGTTGCGATAGAGCTGGGTCATCTACTTCATAGCCAAGTGCTCCAAAGATGACAACTACTCTCCTCCGCTACTCTTAGGGCACATTTGGGCACATGGAATACAATGGAAAAGAAAGGAAATAATAATAAATATTCAGTGATGATTTCCATGAGAACTATTAAAACATGGATTCCATTTTACAGTTCTTGTTTGGATAGCGACTATAAATCTTAGTCCTCCCACGAAAGTCCAAGGATTCAAATTTTGGAAAAAGTAATAATTATTTTATGGAATTCACATTTTCATTTGCCATCCAAACAACACAAATTGTCACATCAAAGAAAAATCCATTTTCTCTTCCATTGTTTGGCATGGATTCCATGGTATCCAAACATGGCCTAAATGCAGAGGTACTTGCATTTTCCAGTCAATTGAGAGCATCAATAAAGCAAGCATTCTTGACCAGAATCAGTAGGAGACCCATGATTGTTTTTATTGGAAATGAAACTTTATTAGGATTACTGACAAAGAGTATTATAGGACATCCATCAAGATAATGGATCGGAAGATCACACAAAGAAACCAAGAGACTCCTTAGCAAGATAATTAGATCATTTGGCGCTCTAGGAATGAGGTTGAACAAAGCCAAATTGATGCTGCTAACTCTCTAACCCTGCTGAAGATGAAGACTTTCCATGGCCCCTCAAGAGAGGGCACATTTAGAATCTACTTTGATGATGTCAGTAGAAAGATTCGAGTTTCAACCTTAAGTATTGCTCGAATTTCCACTTTTCCAACCCTGGATTATAAGGAGAATACCAACTTAACCCTGGATTACACGGAGAATACCATCTTAATGCCGCCCCTATCATTCCTTGAGAACCCTCTGATCCTAGAACAACTAAAGTGTCCTTGGAGCGACCATCCACCCTAAATTTCCACTCCCAACCAAGTGGTCCATGACCATTTGAAGGCAAACCTACCACATTCTCCCAGAAACAAACAGTCCAGTACACTATAAGTGGACTATCATGATATGGCCCACTCGTCAAATTGATTTCATATTTTAGGTTTTGCTTATTGTTATTATTTAGAACATCGTGAATGCTTTAGATTTCTTTGTTTGGTTTTTATTTTAGTTTACTTCATCGCCAAGTAATAGGTTGAGCACATGGTGCAAGTTTTTGGGATATAGGGTTTTCCCTATAAATAGGCACCCCTTGTAGTTCTTTTCATTCATTCAAGTTTAATAAAAAATTACTGCTTATTTTTCTGCTCTCTTCGTGAGATGTGGAAGAATTCAAAAGTGGGTGTGAAACCTTCCCTTCTTCGAAGGGCTAACTACCTTAGTGCGAAGCCGCATCTATCCCCATCCGCCCCTACCATCTTCCATTCATATCTCTCATTTTTTATCATCATTATTGCTTTGAATTTCCCAGCTTTTGCAGCTATTCATCCCCCTACAGTCAGTTTCCAAAATTCGGACCCGTAGGAGGGTTGAAACTTTGGCAGATCATTACGCCTCGACCTTACGTTGGATCATCGTCAAACTTAGAGGGATTGGAGGTCTCCCCTGGCCGACCAAGGCTTAGGTGTCACTTTGGGGAGGTAGGCTTCCATCACACGTGCGGCCAGCCCACCCGCGCACATGCGTCAGCCCCAGGTCACCATCTGCACGCAGGAGCTTTCTCCGAGTCATGTTTTCTTCTAGTTTTCCTCTTTTCATTCATATTTCTTAAACACTAGCCTTACTTTGCATTAGCCCTAATTTATTTGTCCATTTTTTTCACCCTAGGGTTCCTTGAATTGAAATTGGGGAATCCCTTGGATTAGGGACTGATTTTTATGCATGTGTGATTGATTTTTATTTCCCTTTGACATCGTTTGTTTTATAATTTTTATTGGTCTAGTCCTAGCCTGTGTCGGCCTGGACCTGCATAGATTCCCTTTTCATTGAATGTTTGGACTATCATGTGGGATGTGGAATTTGTATAATTGTTTCTGAATTGGTATGATCTACTTGAATTGTCCCAGCATCAAATTTGGTATCAAAGCTTAGGGTTCTTATAGGGGAATACGTTACATGTTTAGGGTTAGTTTGTTTGAGTCCATCATGCATTCAATTCATCATATGTAGCTTTGAGGAGTCCATAGTCCCTGACATTAGTTGGTGAAATTTTTGTTAGCAGTAAGTTAGCAATTTACATTGTTGTAACTTTCTGTTATTCCTTTATTTTGATAACTATATTGCTGGATTTTAATAGCACTGCGTAGTTTCCCTCATATAGAGTCCCATAGGATCATTTAGTCTCATATAGTCGTCGTAGAAACTCCTTGGGTGAAGTTACAAGTTGTACGCCCGCATGTACGGGTTATGGTGTTGGCTAGCACCCTACACTAAACATGGAACAACTGCTAGAGTCACTAAACAAGTTGTCCCAGCAGATCGAGTCTTAAGGTAAGCGCTTGGAACAAGACATAGATCAACGCCTTGACCAAATAGAGGTCTCCCTCAGGACAAACCCCACCATTAGGAAAGATGGCCAATTTCAGGCAGGTGGCCAGGAGGATAGACCAATAAATGGAGGTGGCCAAAGAATCAGTCATGGGCGTGCACCCGTACCTCCACCCCATAAGGGACATCAAGACCATTATTTTGAGGGGTACAACATGTGCGGCATCGTGGCTAGAGAGAGTGCACCAGAGACTGGTGTAAAGTTACCTACTGAAGTCATTTCGATAGTGGATGAGTTTCATGATGTCTTTCCTGATGATCTACCGGATGAGTTTTCCCCTAGGAGGGATATAGAGCACACCAAAACATGGGACACTGTAATACCTACAGTTGAGTTTGCATTTAATAGTTCTATCGATAGGTCCACAGGTCTCAGTCCTTATGAAGTCGTTACTGGTTATAAAACTGAGAAACCTATTGATCTTGTCACTGTCCCATAGGCCATCAGAGCCTGCAAGTCTTTTGTGCATCACATTCATTCATGGCATCAATAAATCAGGCAAAAGATTACTACTAGTAATGAACATTACAAATTTTTTGCAGACCAGCATAAATGTTTCAAAGAATTCAATATCAAGGACTCTGTGATGGTCCGCATCAGGCCCGAGCGGTGTCCTTCGGGATCCGTTCGTAAGTTACACGTGCGTAGCGTTGAACCCGTCAATATTATAAAACGAAACGGTCTCAATGCGTATGTGGCAAATCTTCCACCCTCTATGGGAATGAGTTCTACATTCAATGTGGAATATCTAGTTGCATTTCAAGGGGTCATTGATGCATTGTTCAGCCTTTTGCCTAACCATCCTGATTCATCAGACTTTTCCCTTGATCCATGGCCCCCTCCTGACCCATTTTCCCAGCCTCTACCTCCCATACCTATCCACCCCGACCCATCTTCCCAGCTATTACGTCCCATACCTACCCCTCCCAATCCATTTTTCTAACCTCTACCTCCCATACCTACTCGTCCCGACCCATTTTCTCAACCTCTACCTCTCATACCTACCTGTCCTGATCCATCTTCCCAGCTACTACGTCCCATACCTACCCTTCCCGACCCATTTTCTCAGCCTCTACCTCACATACCCACCCTTCCCACACCTAAAGAGGAAATAGAGGATATTCTGGACCATCAGATAATATCCACGTCGGACGGCGGGTTTTAGAAGTACCTGGTTAAATGGAAGTCACGCCCAGCTTCAGACAGCACGTGGCTCACTGAGGAGGAGCTTCAGAGACTTGATCCTGACATTCTGGATCGATTCAGGAGTTTTATTTATTCAGTGGCGAAATCTTCGTAGCCGGGGAGAATTGATGGGGACATCATGTGCACACACGCACGCACACTCCCCCTACGTACATACGTACGCAAGAGGGCCCCACCATCGATCTGGCTCGATGACGACGTCCAGGGAGGGTCTCCTAACTAAAAGACGAAGTTTTGGTTCAAAAGGGTGGGCCCGATAGTCAAGAAAAACCCATCATGGGATCTCATGATCGTGACCCACTCGTTGAATTGATTTCATATTTTAGGTTTTGCTATTTGTTATTATTCAGAACATCGTGAACGCTTTAGATTTCTTTCTTTGGTTTTTATTTTAGTTTACTTCATCGCCAAGTAATAGGTTGCGCACATGGTGCGAATTTTTAGGATATAGGCTTTTCCCTATAAATAGGCACCCCTTGTAGTTCTTTTCATTCATTCAAGTTTAATAAAAAATTCTTGTTTTATTTTTTTGCTCTCTTCGTGAGTTGTAAAAGAATTCAAAAGTGGGTGCGAAGCCCTCCTTTCTTCGAAGGGCTAACTACCGTGGTGCAAAGCCACATCTATCTCCATCCACCCCTACCCTCTTCCATCCATATCTCTCATCTTCTATCGTCATTATTGCTTTGAATTTCCCAGCTTTTGCAGCTATTCATCCCCCTAAAGCCAGTTTCCAAAATCTAGACCCGTAGGAGGGCTGAAACTTCGGCGGAGCATTACGCCTCGACCTTATGTCAGATCGTTGTCAAACTTAGAGGGATTGGAGGTCTCCCCTGGCCGACCAAGGCTTAGGTGTCACTTTAGGGAGGCGGGCTTCCATCACACGTGCGGCCAGCTCACCCACGCACGTACGTCAGCCCCGGGTCACCATCTGCACGCAGGAGTTTTCTCCGAGTCATGTTTTCCTCTGGTTTTCCTCTTTTCATTCATATTTCTTAAACACTAGCCTTAGTTTGCATTAGCCCTAATTTATTTGCTTATTTTTTTCACCCTAGGGTTCCTTGAATTGAAATTGGGGAATCCCTTGGATTAGGGACTGATTTTTATGCATGTGTGGTTGATTTTTATTTCCCTTTAACATCGTTTGGTTTATAATTTTTATTGGTCCAGTCCTAGCCTGTGTCGGCCTGGACCCACATAGATTCCCTTTTTCATTGAATGTTTGGACTATCATGTGGGATGTGGAATTTGTGTAATTGTTTCTGAATTGGTATGATCTAAGCCTGAATTCTTGTACATCATACTTGAATTTCATGTCCTGCATCAATATGCCTCTGAGCTAAGGTAGATCCTGAGGTGCCTCTGTGCTGAGGTAGACTCCAAGCTGGCGTGACCAAAGTCCAAACAGAAGGGCCATCGACACAAGGCAAGCAGTTCCTCCAGCTTGAAGACGAGCTGTTAAGCCGAGCCGTCAGAGGACGGACCTCGGTAGGAAAAGACTTGCCTCGCCGGGAATATCTACAATGCGGGTAAGGAACCCGAGGGAAAGGAGCTCAAGCCCCGAGCTCCCCAACATCCCGAGCTTACTAGGTCGGCCACTGTCAAAGAGGTGGTACGAGAAATCCAAAGGGAATCTCGCACAGAAGGATCCGGCCTAATATCAGCCGAAGATCACTTCGGGAACTTCGAGATAAGGATCCCGTCAAAACAGGGACTCCAGCGTATTACATTAAGAGATGGAGATGCAAACCGCCCTACTCTAAACTAGAAAATGGGGAGAAAGAAAGAGGTGAGATCTAGACCCTAGCTTAAACTCTTGAGATCATCATCTACAAGCCTAACTTAGGCAGTAAAGGGTACACCCCCTCCTCTCTAGCTCTTGCAGGTCCATCGGAGGGAGCAGTTCTACATCATCTTCGTCTGTTGGCCAGAATCTGGTAACAACAACGATCATTCCCACAAAAGAGAGAGCAGAAGATTTAAAAGACTTTAAGCCAATTAGGCTTCTCTGGAGCTACTATAAAATTCTCACAAAGGCGTTGGCTCCAAGATTCAGATCAATTCATGGTAAGTTGAATCTCGGAGGGCGTTTATCTATGGTAGGCAGATCTTGGAAGGTTGCTTGGTGGCCTATGAATGACTAACTTCAAGGTACAACGAGCACGAATCATTTGCAAATTGGACATGAAAAGAGCCTACAATCACGCGGCTTGTTAGTTTTGAGACCATCTGATGAGAAAGATGGGTTTTGGAGATGTAAATGGATGATGGAGTGCATGTAATATGCCCAGTGTTCAATTCTTGTCAATGAGACTCCTAAGGGCTTCTTTAGGGGCACTAGGGGCCTTCAGCAAGAAGACCTGCTCTCCCCCTTTCTCTTTAGTGTGATTGTAGAAGCACAAAGCAAGATACATATATGGCTAGATTGGTGAATGTCGTAGAGGGATTCAAGATTGAAAATGTTGATTTCTAGATTTCACGCCTTCGATTTGTAAATGACACGATTCTTTCTTAAGATGCAAATGAGACACGAGTCGCGAACTTGAGATTGGTCCTTAGATGCTCTAAAGTGGTGTCATGTTACAAGCTTAACCTTCAGAAGAATGAGATTATTGGCATTCACTTAGAAACGGAAGAGGTTGGTTGTTTCGTTGCTTCTTGTGGGCGCAAAGCAGAAAGCTACCATCCACATACCTCAACCTCCCCCCATGTGTCAATAAGCTAGACAAGCATTTGGGAGAACTCGTAATAGAAAGATTCGAAAGGAAGCTTTCAGCATGGAAGGAGAGATATCCCTCTTTTCGAGGAAGGATTACCCTAACTAAGTCAGCTCTCACCAGCAAGCCTCTTTAATGCAGGGGCATTTTCACACTAGGCTCAAGTGGGGTAGCCTGTGGGATGTAGGGACACACTTGGGGTGGGTGGCCCGTGTGAGGTGGGTGGCTCGTGTGAAATGGGGCCCACGAGGGGGTTCAGCCGAGATCCTAACTCATGCGATGTGAGGCCTGGATTATGAGATAAAGTGATTGATTTGCCGCTCTATATCAGTTAGAGCTTTTAGAGCAAGTGGTCCATTGTCCTACATCAAAGTGGTATCAGAGCGGGAGTTCTCGTGTTCGAGACTCTTAACCAGGGGTGATTAATGCAGGGGCATTTTCACACCGAACTCGAGTGGGGTAGCCTATAGGATGCGGGGACACACTCGAGGTGGATGGCCCGTGTGAGGCGGGTGGCTCGTGTGAAGCGGAACCCATGTGAAATGTGGCCCACAAGGGAGTTCGGCCGAGGTCCTAACCCATGCAATGTGGGGCCTGGGCTATGAAATAAAGGGATTGATTCACCACCCTCTATCAATTTGAGCTTTTAGAGCAAGTGGTCAATTGTCCTACATCACTCTTTATTTCATATTGTTCTTCAATGCCGAGCATTGGTATTGGAGAGGACTGAAAGAATCCAAAGAGATTTTCTTTGGAAAGGGATGGAGAATCATCACAAGTTACATCTAGTTGAGAGGAAGGAAGTTTGTAAATCATTCAAGGGGTAGTAGGTATCAAATTGTTGAAGGCTATAAACATGGCGCTTCTAGGAAAGTAGCTTTGGAAATTTCGCGTGGAACCAAATCTTCTTTGGCATCATATCATCGCATGCAAATATGTTGCCTATGGTAGCAAATGGTTCACGAAGGCCTCATCTCAATATACAAACCACCATAGGCCCCATTGAATTTTTTTTCCCAAAAGCAAGAACATCGATACTTTGGTTGATTTGGGTTAATTCAATTACTTTCTTCTTTCATCACCCGAAATGGTCTGGTGATCTAAACCGTCCATGGGGTGAGCATTACTATGGAAGGGCCATCATGTGAAAATTGCAAAATCAGACAATCCTACTTGCGCGATTTACTGAACTTTTTTCCGGTTTAATGTTGACCACTGGTAATGTTCCTTTTCTACAGTTCATTTCTATGTTAAATGTTGCCTTTGATAGTTAAGATTGTCGAATCGGTGAGTTTCAGTGATGTGGCCTATTTATGCTAGGACCCACCAATGAATGGCCTGGATGAAGGACTAGAGTGCCACTTACCAATTTATTGCACAGCACATGATGCCTTCATGCAGTTCCCTACGAATTGGAGGGAATGATTTTAGCAGTTCATCATTTGATCATTCACCTGCACTTTTCTAACGGGTATTTTAAATGTGTCGAAATCAAATTTGGGCATGGAGAAATGAGCTTAAAACAGATAGTTTTGGCTTCCATGGACATATGGGGTTTTAGCGCGAATTATGAAATTAGTGGGCCCCACTTCTGTGAGCCACCTGATAATTGGAATTGCCTAATATTTTAGACCAAGGCTATCTAACCTTGGGTCTTATGTGTTGCACACTTAGGTCATGTTGGCAGTATAGTTCATACGATTTACCTCGTCAAGCTCACTCTCATGTGAATAGACACAGTTGAATTCCTGGAAATTCTTCAACAACATCCAAACTGATGGATCCCACATCATCAAATTCCAGGTCACCAAACATGACTGATGGAGTTGAATTCTAAGGGAATCCAATTCCTGGAATTGAATTCTTAAGTAATTCCAAAACTCCAGGTTGCCAAATGACACCTAACAATCAGAAGTCTACCATTTTTTTCCACAATGCATCAAATGTCACAAAAGTTAAAGATCATTTCCAAACAGAAACAATTTTTTTAAAAAAATAAAATTAAAATTAAAAAGCAAGAATTAAAGAGCCATTTACACCCGCCATTATTGATATATAAACCCTTTCTGTCAGCTTTTTAGTTAATACGACAGTACAAGGATGGGTCATTCTAATAGAAAATTTAGAAAGAAGAGAGCGGGTTTAGATGAGAATAAATGAAAATGAGAAGAGAAATTTGAAGGAGTTGGAGGGGTACCCGTGAGCTCTGCGAACGACGATCTGAGTCTGACCAGATGAGAACTCAGAGCCTCTGAAAGAGCTGCTGTTCGAACCTCCTTCCTCCGCCAGCGACCGCAGACCTTGCTTGAATCTCTCCATCTCCTCTCTCTCTCTCTCTCTCTCTATCGAAAATGCAGACCGAGCAGCGATTTCACGAGCAGAGAGAGAAAGAGAAGCAGAGATTTTTTTTTTTTTTAGGGTTTATGGGATTGGTGGGAGAGAATGGGCAGAGAGATAGAAGACGTGAGTCGTGTCACACACGTGTGCGAGATCAGCGCCATGCCTTAGGTGGAGCCGACTAGACTGCGCGCGGATTCAGTCAGGTCGTGACCGTGGGGCCCACCTCGATGTATGTGTTGTATATGCCGCCGTCCATCCGTTTTCCATCTATTTTAGTGTATGGCCCACAAATAAAGCAAATCCAAATCTCAAGTGGACCACACCACAGTAACAGTGAGCAAATCCAAATCTCAAGTGGACCACACCACAGTAACAGTGAACATTGAACGCTGACCATTAACAACTTCATACAGGGTCGACCTTTTTTATTTGCCATCCAACCTGACAAGGTCCCATAGACCTGGACCAAAGGAAAACATAAATATCAGCTTGATCTAAAGTTGTGGACCCCCGTAAAATTTTAATGGTCATTTGCCACTGTTTCATGTAGTATGGTCCACTTAAGATTTGGATCTACTTCAATTTTTTAACCCATGTATTAAAATGATCTTGCAAAGGGATGCATACATGAAGATGGGCCTCTCAAAATTCAGTTTGATATGGAAACCATCTAATCAATGGTTACAGAAAATGGAAGGCACTTGTTCGCCCCAAACCGGAACTGAGAATTGATAAAATCGCTATTTCCTACTTGAGCATTCCTAATACACCCCTTGATTAAGTGTGTCACAGTTCTTAGTTCCTGAAAAACAAAAGATCCCTATCCTCAAAATCAAGATGAGGTACTTGTTCGTCCTATCACAAACAGGCGGCAGGTTCAGGTCCTGATCCCTCCAAATAGCATATCCTATCCTTGCTGTGGAGGCCCACCTTGATGTATATACATGCCGTCTGTCTGTTTTTCCAGATCATTATTTTAGCACATGAGCCCCAAGAAGAAGAAGATAGATCGAATTCTCAGTTGGACCATACCATAGGAAACAGTGGTGATATAACACCCGACCATTAAAAACTTTCTAGGGCCTATCATAATGTTTCAGTGATGTTTATTTGCCATCCAACCTGTTGCCAAGGTCACATAGACCTGGGATGAGGGGGAATAAACAAATATCAGCTTGATCAAAACTTATGTGGCCAATCAATGGTCAATCACCGCTGTTTTTTTATGATATGGTCCACCTGAGAATTAGATCTGCTTCATTTTTGGGCTCATAACTTTAAAATGATCTGGAAAAACGGATGGACAGTGGATATAAAATACATACATCAAGGTGGGCCACATGGTAAAAGGCCTCACCATCTTGGGTGAGGCCAGGGCTGCGCTTAATCCACTACCCCCGAACCTGGGTGAGCCCTTGACCCCCAAATGGACCCCACAACAGCTGAGTGATCGGCGGTTTTCCTGGCTCACTTATTCAGATTTCATAGTCGAGCACGTTTGGCCCGCCACTCAGACATACTTATGGCTGTTTGGTTGCACATCTTTTAAAGAGAGAGAGAGAGAGAGAGAGAGAGTACTTTTCCACACGAATTTTAGCCCTCTTTTACTTCCACAGAAAGTAGACACTTGCATCAATGTAACAACTGAATCCTTTGTTAGAAAACTGGATCTATGTAAGAAATGTGACAAAATGAATTTTTGGGGCCATGGCAACAACAAAAAAGTGGAAAAAAATCAATTTCTCAAGCAGCTATAGTCAAGCTTACAAGATATAAACATACACCCAATAAAGAGTGTGATACTCAATTTATAGAACCATGACTTTAAACCCTATACACATTTATCTAGACTATATGATACAGCTGGACGTATATATTAATGTGGACGGGTGCTCTTTTTACCCACCATGCAATTGACGCTGGGCCACCTGTGTCTAGTTTGACCAGACATGTATCAGACCTTGCTTGTTGCCAGTGTAGATCTCGTTTCGGTCCTCATCGTAGAAGAGGGCAGTCACATCTTCGAGAGCTTCCTGGACACTGCTTCGGATCCACGACCTGCCCGTTCTGCCCCGCGGGCTGATCTGAAGATTGGGGTCGCTCGAAGAGATCTTTGCAATGCACTTTCCTGTTAGGATGTTGCTCATGTTGATTGATCCGACTGCGCCAGCTGCTCAAACATTCTCGAAATCAGTCTCTGGGAGGGGCAGTGAAACAGCCATAGTTCCAAACTCAGTGACTTGACTCAGAACAACTTAGCTGAGTCAACTCAACTCGTCGAGATTCCAAGGTGAGTCACCATGAAACTTGCTGGCAAGCTCAGTGACTTGCCCACTCGTCAACTCGACATGACTAGCCACGACTCAAACTGAGTTACTCGGTGATTGCTTTTTGGAATGAAGAATAAAAGCAGTGCGTGAGATTTGAATCCTCGACCTTACCAAGAGAGGCAACTGCTGCTACACACAAGCCATGCACTTCATCTATGACGTGTGTCCATTGTTATATTCATAACCATTTAAATAGCTCTGTTACTTAATTATTGCTTTTTTTCTTCTTCTTTTTTTTTTTTGAAAGATGAGATTTATTAGGCTAAAGCCAAAAAAGAAAACAAACAATAGCAGGAACAAGGAAAACAGACAATAAAAGGAGCAAAAATCCTAGGAAAAAAACAATATTACTTAATTATTGTTATTAATTTAAAAATAAAATATCAAGTTGAGTCGAGTCTTCGAGTCAACCTGACCCAGCTGGACATCAAGCCGAGTCGAATTTTTGGGTTTTTGAACTATGGAAACAGCGAAGGAGGAGGACTGGTCATGGGATCATGATAGCTTAAGGGTCCATACTAGAAATAAATGCTACTTGCTACTGCTAAACCCAAAGAACCACACATGCCAAAATTGCACGAGCATTTGAGATACTGAGTCTTCATCTGGAAGGCCACAGCATTCATGTGCCTTGGCCCAAAAATCAGGCCAGTATGCTCATCAGGTGGGATGCACATGTAACTTGAATGTTGGATGCTAGATACACTCTTTTAACTACCATATTTTACGGAATCTAGCTCCCCTGACAAGCAGGCCATCCTGATTTTTTTGGGCAGAGGAACATAACTGTGGAGCCCGCCTCATAAACAGCAGGATCCCACATATGCTGCGGGAGTAGCACAATTGGGGTATCTAGATTGACAACTCAGATGTCACAAGATGCAATTTATGGAATTGATATAACAGATATCCAAGATTGGATTAGAAAAAGAAGAAAACAAACAAAATTATCATATGTACCTTCTCCATCGTCTTCGGTTCCTTCCTCAGCTTTACAATAGGAGATTATCAGGTCCTGATCGCTGGTTATGTAGATGTTGTTTGTGTTGCAGTCAGGGTGCCACAACAAGTGGTCCTCAAATGAAGTAACCAGCTCTCCTCGGAAATTCCACACAGCAACAGTTCTGTTCCGGAATGTCAAGAAAAGGTGGTTCTCATAAAGGAAGATGAATGCAGATGGAGTCATAAACTCTGTCCGGCTCACTTCAGTCAAGTCCGAGTTCCTCACCTGATCGAGTGGTCAAATAAAAGGGAAGCAGATAAGAACATCAAACACCCAAACCAAGTTTTATATATATATATAGCTATAGCAGCCCACCCACATCGAGAATTTGCAGGTTCTCGTTTTCTTGCTTGACCAGAAGCTTCTCATTGAACTGCTCGATGAAATCGACCTTCTTGTTACGATGCAGCAAGTGATGGAAAGATTTTAACACAGTCCCATTTTCGATGGAGAGTATCTTCAGAGGAACATAACCAGGGGCTCTATAGCATATTAACAGCATAATTCCTGGACTGCAGTCACAAAACATTATCGGAATTCCAGATGGCTGTCAAGGGTCTGGGTCAAAAGTCCTGAATTGTTAAACAGGCAACAAGAGAGAGGGAGGGAGTATATGACCTGATTTTAATCTCCTGAACGTTTTTGTCAGATATAGAGTACAGGAAGGAATAGTTCTTTAGATCAAACACCTTGTAAATGCTGCATGGGTGTGCATAAACCAAGAATCTCAGAATAACGTTATTAGCCAATGTTGGTATCTGAAACAATGATCAGCTGCCCTAATGCATCAGGACCTGCAGTGTTCTGATGCACCAGTATTAAAGTGAAGCCCAGACAGCTGGTCCAATGGACTGCACTGTGACCTGTGAATGGAGGACGCCCCGAGATTTTCGTAGATTTGAAGAGATCCAAACTTGCAAAACTATGGGGTTAGGAAGATCCCAGCCAAGATTTCCATCTGCAAACTGCTCAAGACATCCCAGAAGCACGCTGACATAACAGTTGCTCTCTTTTTTTATTAACCATCTTATTTAGAAGACGCTGATGGAAGGGTTAAGTCTTCCAATCTGGTAGAATTTTTGGGGCATCCCAATCCACAGTAGGCCCATCAGATCAATGATTTGGCACACGACCATGGACCACATGTACATAACCGGGGGCATCATGGCACTATACAATTTCCGATGCATCAGGACCCTACGACTCCACCCAAATCAAAGCGAGAACAAGTATGAAGGAAATTGCCTACCCATCCTGGGCTGAATATGTTAGTACTTTGCCATTAACATCATCGAATTCAACAAAACCAGGCCATTTCAGTGATTCTGATTCAAAGAGCGGGAATCCAGCGTCCAATTGATTCCTCCTAATATACCTGTCAAGAGTTTTATGAACAATACATCCAGTCAGGGCTTTATAAACGCAACCATGACCAGAGTTCTAGAAGATGAGGCTGAAGCCTGAGTCAAATGTCTTAGTTCTTACTCTATGGGTGTAGTTCTGCACTTCAAGGAGCTAAAGCTATCCGATGCGTAAACTGATACCGTGATAAGTGAATCGTTGTTCTTGTTATAGAAAAGGCTTCTAATTACTTCATCTGAACTTATATTCATGAAGCATATACGTTTGTTCGTTGCTGCCAACATCAGCATATGAGAATGTCAACAACAATCAGCAGATAGGTTATCTATTGCAGCACTGCTCACTACTTCGGGAGCCCATTTTGAGCCACCTCAAAAATTGAAAACGCGCCATAACAGTCCAGATCCTGACCATTTATCAGGAGGATTCACAGCATGGATCAATTTAGGTAGAAAATCTCATGGACTTCTGATCTGATGAATGGGCAAAACATCAATAATACAAGTAATATTGGCAATGCCCGGCATTGAATGAAAAAGGCTAACCAATCAGACAGGAAGGATCGTCCAGTCCATATGATTTGCAGATCACGGATCATTTTACCGCATTTCCAATTTGAGAGCAGTGCACCGTATAAGATATTGGTGCTGCTCGGGTTAGATCTCAGTAAATAGACAAGCCATTAATGAAGACTGCAAATCCGAAAGAGGAAGTCCTTACTCCGACTAAAAGCAGCACAGAGACCAGACTGTGCCAGAGCAAATATAACATCCTTTGCTGCAACAATCTCTATGATTTTGGATCTCTTATTAAGAAATGGCAATCTTGGAAAGCAGTGAGCCCCTGGGTCATACATATCAAACTCTTCCTGCATTATCAGAAGAAGAAAGATGGGCATTTATTGCACGGCATTGCAAAACTATTAGTACAAGGATTAGAGATGGCAATGACGATGAGAGTTCCTAAAATCCGACCAGGGCGTCAATGCCCTGTTTAGGTATTACAGCCAAATTTTAGACATTCACTGAAACGCAAATTCTTCCAAACATTTCCAGTTTAACATGAAAATCCAATTTTATATGTTTCCTACAATTTTAATGATTCCCCCTAAGGTGTTTGGCTTACCACAGCATTTGAATGTCCAATCACGTTTTTGAGGTGTGCTTCTTCATCCGATGACGTTTGGTGAGCAATATATTAATCGTAATTTATCATTAGAATTGTTATCAGCACCCACTCCAGCTGAAAAATAAAAGCATCTTTTCCACGTTTGATTACAGTTTCGCACAAAGTTTTTTTCCCCCATTTTTTTTTTGTGATAGCAAAGATGATATTGAACCCTTCTCATCACACATGAGAAAGATGCACTGATGGGACAAAATGAGAAATAGAGGATGATGAGAAATCATCTGACACCTATAAGCCTAGACTCATCACACATGATCATTCAGTGGTTCCTGTAAAAGGCTTTAAGACCCAAGGCCTAAACTATCACCTTTCCTTGCTCTTTGAAAGACCCCCTTCTGGCAGTTCCAACTTCTTGTTGAAGGCCCTAATGTTTCTTCCTTCCAAATTGACAGAAGCCACACTGACAGAGACAATCTCTATAACACCAGCCTCACTTACATATAAGCTTGGAAAGGGGCAACAATCGATCCTAGCATCACCCAAGCCATCTCAATAGAGTCAAAAACCTCCTACATATCTCTGTTGCAAAGGCATAATGGATAATCCACAGAATTTGCATTATTCGCACATACTATAACATAAGAACAGCCTTGTATGCCACCCTCCCTCCCGCACACCATATTTACAAGGAATTATAGTACAAAACTATGTTTTTGTATTACCAAAAGTAGAATCAATCAGAGTGTAAACACTTACTCTAATGCATATTCTTATTTGCTAAGGAATGGTTCATTGAAGGTTCATGTTTGCACATCTAAGGAGATTACCAATTATATCGCATATCCTTACGGAATGGTACCTTCAAAGTTCATGTTTGCACATCTAAGGAGAGGTTATTGGTTGGTTGTAGGGACATTGATAGTGTCAAATACATATATATCAGAGCAACATTAGATAGATTGGAAACCCGTCTTGCTGCAAAAAAAAAAAAAAAAATGTCAGGACCTTTGTATTGTTGCCAATAGAATCTCTAAGATATAGCTTCTCTACGGGCTGTGAGAAGAATCAACCTTTCTTTTAGAAGGTGCCTCCTCATGGTGAACTTCGAGAAGTATGCGTAGAGCTCCATCTTGACTTTCTCCACAACAGTTTAATCAGCTGATTGGTTGCCAAAAAACGCTAATGGTTCTTTAAGCATGCAACAATTTCAGGTCAGTTTCTGAATGGTAGGTGGGCAATCCTTTTTTTTATCCAGCTCTGGAAGCGGCCAAGGCTGCTCACAGTTGAACATGGCAAAGGTCCACAGATTATGTGTCACTCAACATGTTACACAACCATTCCTGACCATCATTTGTCTCATCCTCAAATGGTTGATGGTTAGAACCTTCTCTTTACAGCCTAACCACCCGAATACAACAACTCTCGGGCTCAGCTGACCTCAATATGTCATGTACATAGGGACATCCATCCCATCCCCCACACCCCTACCAACAAAATTATAAAACAATTTCACCAAGAATCTCCCAGAGGCTTCGAGTCTCTAGTGCCATCTGTCCCTGTTTGTCAATGAAGGAATCATGATTTGAAGCCACTCCAACAAACAAATGAATTCTTCAGTCTCTTGATCTCTAAAGCTTCCTCGGAAGCATAGGTCCCCAACCACCACTCCCCTAACCACTGAGACACATTGTGCAATCCTCACCTCCTTCAGTGTTGCTTACTTGTTCATGACAATATCCAATCACAGAGGTCTACCACCGCACAAAGCAACCCCTAAAATCTGTTCATAGAACCATTCCAACTTCATGAGAGAAATATCTTCTACCCTGAAAAATATATCCAAATTCCTGAGCTCTCTAACTGGAGAAGAGGCCCTTACCAACTTTAACATCCCCAGATATGTATAGTATAAGGTAGGGTCAACCAAAGTGGCCCACCTATTCAAAAACTATTTTATATTTTAAGTTTTCCAGACTGTAATGTTGATGGAATTTACAGCAGAAAATCCAGCAATGTCCACCTCACTTGGGCCACACCTTTAAGACCTCAATCAAGGTCATAGGGCTGAAACTTGGGGGGACATCAAGATGAGATCCCCACCTTTCAGAAAAGTATATTTGATGGGAATGAATAGTCTCCCAAACAATCCCAAAATCAGGTCCAAAATCATACATCAAATGGGTCTGAAATTTTGACAGCAACATACGCTGTCCATTTTCAGCCCATGGAAAAATATCCAAGGGGATTAATGCTCAAATAATATAAGTGGGGTCCACCTAGATGGACCACAAAAATTTTCAGACCCATTCCCAATCAAAGATCTCCAAGAAAATCAAGCATTTGAGGTCATCCAACTCATGTATGCAACATGCATAGGGACGTCCAACCTAGTGGGCCTGGACTCCCAAAAATCTAAGGGTCTGGGACGTTTGTGGCACATCAGTGGGCCACCAATCATCAGGAGAAAAATAGAGGAAAGAAATAGTAAGAAAGAGAGAGAGAGGGAGACAGATCAACGGCCATAGGGGAGGATTCCGGTACTATGAATCCTCCACCATTACAATCACACATATATCCTTCATAGATCATGCATGCATGTGATCTTACAATCCAAAGAAGTTGTTGATGCTATCCCTAACATGCATACAATGGTCTAGATGACCAAACAAAATCCTAGATCAAAGAAATCCATCATGGTGGGTCCATGGAGAATGGCCCACCATGGAAGCGTGCATGCATGAAATAGGCCTTTGGCCTCTCATCATGGAGTGATGTAGGACCTCCACCATTGATTGGTGGGTCCTACATACTACCAAATGTTCTATAAAGAAAATGCAAGAAAAGAAGGGAGAAGCTCCATATACATCACCCACCTTCAAGATCTTTCTCCGAACTTCAAGGGCTAGCTCCCAAGCTCCAAAAGAAGTAAGATCAATGGGTGAGATGAGTTTTCAATGGAGGGATTGAGAGGAAAAAGGAGAAGAAGGGGCTGGAATGGTGGGGACGTCCCACCTCTTGCAATGGGAAAGAGAGGAATGAAAGGAGTTTAGGGAGAAATGAGAGGGAAAGAGAGAGTGAGAGAGGTTGTAGGAGTGCAATCATCACTCTCTCTCTTAGATAAGAGAAAAATCATCATAGCCTATGGTGATATAAACTATGTTGCTAAGTTAGGAGTAGGGATGGGTAGTGTGTGGGTAGTGGGTGGTGTAGAATATAGGAGTTTAGGTAGTGTATGGGTGGTGTGTTGGAATTTGCACAAAAGAGGGTGGTCACCTTGAAAAACGTGCTCTCCACACTAGGTGGGCCACATGATCATGATAAATTGCTAGAAATGAGATGCACGCAACTTATGATCTACACATCGGATGAACGCACAAGACGCGGCGTCGGAACCGCAACGATGATGCGAACAAGATGGCATAGGTTTCGGCTCGATCCGAGTCGGGTCTACATGACCGGACTTAAGAATGACCAAAACACTAACAAGAGAAACGAAATGCACACTCATACATACACACGCACTCGGGTCGGGTCTTACAATCCTCCCCACCAACAAAGAAATTTCGTCCTCAAAATTGACCAATCCCAAGACAAAAAGAAAGGCAAAATATCACCATCATATAGCAATCATCAAAGAGAAGGCAATACATACAATCATATTTATTTATTTATTTTAAAGATAACGAAGATTTCATTAAAAAAGAGAAGAAGAGGAAAACAACAAACGGCAAAGACGCAAAAAATGAAGAGAGAGGAAAAAAAAAAAAAGAGAAAGCTGAGGTCCTAAGAAAAGAAAATCAAAACCCTTGAGAGTCGAAATATTGGTAGCCCATTCGATAACAAAGGATTTTGACCACCCCACAATGGAAACCGAAGAGTGAGAATTGTTGAAACATCTCTCATTTCGTTCTTTCCACACCGCCCACCAAATAGCAACTAAAGCCATGCGCCAAACCGAGGAACAACTCTTGCCAACTTGAAACCGTGCCAATACTCCAAGACGAGGCGGGCGAAAGCCGGGAAACACCCTTTGACATTGAAACGATATTGAAAGTCCTCCCGAATCTTAGTGACGAACGGGCAATAAACCAGGAGGTGATCAACAGTTTCCTCATTCCCCATACAGCAGAGACAGATGCTAGGGAGTTGCATGCCTTTTTTCTTCAAGTTATCGATCGTGAGGATCCTATTTTTTTATGTGGGCCAAACAAAACAAATGGACTTGGGAGGGATAGGATATTTCCAGATAAAAGCAAGGGCTCGGGAAGCAGTGGAGGGACAGGTTCGCAGCGCGTAGAGGGATTTAACCGAGAAGTTGCCAGACTTATCGATCTTCCAGATGATCTTATCCGATTTCGTCTGGTTGGGAGAAGCGGTGGACAGAACTCCGAGGAGGTTGGCATACTCGATTATCTCTCAGTCGTGGAGGTCCCTGCGACGCGGGATGCTCCAGACAGCACCTGATTGAGAAGCTGAATAGAAATTGGCGATAGGGTTGTCCTTGTTGACGGAGAGGCGAAAGATAGCTGGAAATCTGTTCTTGAGGCTTGAGTCTCCTATCCAACAGTCTTCCAAAAACCGGATGGAGTTACCCCTCCCCAAATCGAAACCCAAGTTGTTGATCACCAGATTTTTGGATCTGAAGATGCCTCTCCAGATGTGAGAGGCTTTGTAAGCTGAAGAGTCCTTCGTCCACCAGCCCCCCGGCGAAGTCCCATATTTGCCTTTAATCACGCTGCACCATAAAGCATCTATTTCCGAGCCTAGTCTCCAAGTCCACTTCCCCAGGAGAGATCTGTTCATGATCCTCAGATGTTTGACGCTCGCGCCTCCTTGAAAATGGCTGCACACCTTGTTCCAGTCTAACAGGTGAAACTTTTTCTGATTTTCCTTCCCACACCACAGAAAATTTCTTCTCAGATTATCAATACGGCGAAGTACCGAGAGAGGGCACTTGAAAAGAGACAAAGTAAAGCAGGATGTTGGATAAGGCAGCTTTAATGAGGGTAAGTCTGCCCCCCATAGATAAAAATCTACATTTCCATCTGGCCAACGATTATTCATATATGTCAATCAAACATCAAACAAATGAGGATAACGCTCTCTAATCTCGGCCTCCCGTTCCCAAGACGTCTCGGCCTCCGAATGATGACCCCACTGCACCTTCACCAAGGGAATGACCTTGGTCCTGAAAACCTACTCCTTCCGATCAAGAATACGAATCAACTGCTTAATGTAAGAAGCATCCTCACGGACCTCGAGAGGCTGCCAATCAATCACAGGAATGATGTCTGACTCACATTTCCGCAACATAAAAACATGGAACACATCGTGGATCGCGGACAACTCAGAAGGTAAGGCAAGCCTGTAGGCCACAGCGCTCATGCACTCAGTAATCTCAAAAGGTCCAATAAATCTCGAGGCAAGCTTGCCCTTCACACCAAATCGAACCACGCCTTTCATAGACGAGACCTTGAGATATACCATGTCCCTAACTACAAACTCGAGGGGTCGACGCCGACGATCAGCAAAACTCTTCTGCCGGCTCTGAGCTGTGCGCATCCTCTGCCTGATAACATCAATAACTTCCTACGTCTATTACACAAGCTCAGGACTTAGGAGACGACGCTCTCCAACCTCAGTCCAACAGCTAGGAGATCCACACGGTCTGTCGTAAAGTGCCTCAAAAGGAGCCATACCAATAATCGCCTGATAGCTATTGTTGTACGCGAACTCGGCGAGGCGCAAATGCTCATCCCAACTGCCCGCGAAGTCAATCACACAAGTTCTGAGCATATCCTCAAGGATCTGGTTGACCCTTTCGGTCTACCCATCCGTCTGCGGATGATAAGCGGTGCTGAAATGCAAAGTGGACCCCATCGCCTGCTGGAAACTCCTCCAAAACTGAGACGTAAATCTGGAGTCTCGGTCAGAAATGATCGAAACTGGAATACCGTGCAGTCTCACTATCTCCTCAATGAATACCTTTGCAAGCCGGTCCATAGTCCAGGAAGCACACATCGGAATGAAATGAGCCGACTTCATCAGACGATCGACAACAACTCAGATGGTGTCGTGACCGCACTGAGTCCTCGGCAAACCTGCGATGAAATCCGTCGACACATGCTCTCACTTCCACACTGGAACGCTCAACGGCTGCAAGGGACTAGGGAGCCTCTGGTGATTGGCCTTAACACGCTGGCATGTGTCACACTCTGCCACGAAGCTAGCAATCTTGCGTTTCATCCCCAACCAAAAATATTGCATCCTCATATCTCTGTACATCTTCGTGGAGCCCGAGTGAATAGTAAGTCTCGATCGGTGTGCCTCGGTCATCAGATCACGACGCGACTCTGGCATGTCCAGGACACAATCGGCCTCTGAAGCGTAATCCACCATCGGAACCAATCTGTCAGTCTAACTGCTCTACGGATGCGGCCTCTGCTCGGTACTCCTGAAGTGACTCATCCGTCTGCTGAGCCTCGATCACCCTAGCAACCAAAGAAGGTTGAATCGATAAGCTCAAAAGCTGAACAATGGAAGAATGCAGATCGAACTCAAAGTCAAAATCTGAAACATCCTCGAGCATCTGCCACTGTCGAACCATCATTTGTGCCACCAGGCCTCGTGGCTGACGGCTGAGCGCATCCGCCAACACGTTCACCTTACCCAGGTGGTACTGAAGGTCGAAGTCATAATCTTTCAACAGCTCCATCCATCGCCTCTGTCACATGTTTAACTCGACTGCGAAAATAGATACTTCAAGCTCTTATGATCCGAAAAGATCTCGAACCTAACTCCATATAGATAATGCCTCCACACCTTCAGTGCGAAGACAACCGCTGTTAACTCCAAATCATGAGTGGGGTAGTTCAGCTCATGGACCTTGAGCTAGAGCGAGGCATATGCCATTGGCTTCCCGTGTTGCATAAGGACAGCACCCCAGCCAACTCTGGAGGCATCGGTAAATACAACAAAACCCTCACTCCCATCAAGAAGAGTGAGAGCAGGAGCAGACGTAAGGCGGTCATTCACCATAAATGCCCCCTCGCAGGCGTCACTATAGACAAACTCGGCGCCCTTCCGCATCAACCGGGTCAGCGGTGCTGCAATACGGGAGAAACCCTCAATAAACCATCGATAATATCTCGTCAGACCAAGGAAGCTACGGATCTCGAACGCGTTCGTGGGCTGGCACCACTGACGCACTGCATCAACCTTCGAGGGGTCCACAGCGACACCCTCCCTCGTCACCACGTGACCAAGGAACTTCACCTCCTCCTGCCAGAACTCGCACTTCTCCAACTTCGCATATAGTTGATGGGCACAGAGGGTCTCTAGCACAATCTGCAAGTACTCAATATGGTCCTCCCGGGTCCTTGAATACATAAGAATATCATCAATAAACACCACCACGAACTGATCGAGGAAAGGCCGAAAGACCTCGTTCATCAGCTACATAAATACAACGGACGCATTGGTCAGTCCGAACTAGGGGTGCACATTTAACCGGTAGAACCGTGGAACCGGACCAAAACCGACCAAACGGTCCGGTTTGGTCCGGTTCTAGAGTGCACCGATTCCGGTTCCGGTTCCAAAAATCAAAGAACCGGTGACATCGATTCGGTTCTTGGTTTAGGGGTATGTAGAACCAAACCGAACCGTGAACCGATCCGTATAACCAAACCGTGGATCCAATCCGTAGAACCGAACCTCGAACCGAACCGATGTATTTTTGCACACCTTATAATTATTTTCTCTAGAACAATTATTTTCGTAAATATATTTTTGCACACCTTATACAATATCTAAACCATTCATCAAATGGACCACAACATGGATGGACATGGGCTTGCAATTGGGCTGGATTATAAAAAGCCCAGAACCGTGGAACCGAACCGGTTTTAACGGTTCGGTTCTAGGGTGCCAACGGTCCGATTCCGGTTTCGAATTCCTAGAACCGTTAGGAACGGTTCGGTTCCGGTTTCACCTCAAAACCGGACCAAACTGAACCGTGTGCACCCCTAGTCCGAACGACATGACCAGGAACTCAAAGTAACCGTAACGCGTCCGGAATGCAGTCTTCGAATGTCCTCCTCTCGAACCCGAATCTGATGGTAACCGGAGCGCAAGTCTATCTTGTAAAAGAACTGTGCACAACTGGTCGAACAAATCATCAATACGGGGAAGCGGGTATCGGGTCTTTATAGTAACTCTGTTGAGCTCGCGGTAATCCACACAGAGCCGCAACGAGCCATCTTTCTTCACGAACAATATCGGGGCTCCCCAAGGCGAACTGCTAGGACGAATAAAACCCAACTCCCAGAGCTCATCCAACTGCTCCTGCAGTTCCCTCAACTCCAACGGTGCCATCCGGTTGGGAGCCTTCGAGATAGGCGCAGTACCGGGCACCAAATCTATTTGGAACTCAATCTGCTGACACAGCGGCAAACCCGGGATCTCCTGGAACACATCCGGGTACTCACAAACAACTGGCAGCTGCTCAATACACCCTGCCACAGAATCCTCAACAACACAAGCCAACAAACTCGACAACGGTTCTCCTCTGGGCTCGGCGACGAACTGGAACACTAACAAGTCAGGAATGTGAAACGTAATTGTCTTCGCGGCATAGTCCAAGGCGACATAATACTTTTGTCATAGGTTTCAGCTCGATCCGAGTCGGGTCTAAATGACCGAACTTAAGAATGACTGCAAACACTATCCGAGGGTCGCGGGTTGTCGGGATTCGACTGGTAGGACCGTGGGAACAAGAGAAATGAAATGCACACTCATACACACACATGGACACACACGCACTCGGGTCGGGTCGTGTGTGTGCATGTGTATGAGTGTGCATTTCGTTTCTCTTGTTCCTGGGGTCCTATGGGTCGAATCCCAGTGACTCGCGACCCTCGGATAGTGTTTGCGGTCATCCTTAAGTCCGCTCATGTAGACCCGACTCGGATCGAGCCGAAACCTATGCCATCTTGTTCGCATCGTCGTTGCGGTTCCGACACCGCGTCTTGTGCGTCCATCCGATGTGTAGATCATAAGTTGTGTGCATCTCATTTCTAGCCTTTTATCATGATCATGTGGCCCACCTAGTGTGGAGAGCACGTTTTTCAAGGTGGCCACCCTCTTTTGTGCAAATTTCAACACACCACCCACTACCCACACACTACCCATCCCTACTAGCCTAGCAACATAGTTTATATCACCATAGGCTATAATGATTTTTCTCTTATCTAGGAGAGAGTGATGATTGCACTCCTACAACCTCTCTCTCTCTTTCCCTCTCATTTCTCCCTTCTCTCCTTTCATTCCTCTCTTTCCCATTGAAAGAGGTGGGACGTCCCCACCATTCCAACCCCTTGTCCTCATTTTTCCTCTCAATCCCTCCATTGAAAACTCATCTCACCCATTGATCTTACTTCCTTTGGAGCTTAGGAGCTAGCCCTTGAAGTTTGAAGAAAGATTTTGAAGGTGTGTGGTGTATATGGAGCTTCTCCCTTCTTTTCTTCTTGCATTTTCTTTCTAGAACATTTGGTAGTATGTAGGACCCACCAATCAATGGAGGTCCTACATCACTCCATGATGAGAGGCCAAAGGCCTATTTCATGCACGCACGCTTCCATGGTAGGCCATTCTCCATGGACCCACCATGATGGATTTCTTTGATCTAGGATTTTGTTTGGTCATCTAGACCATTGTATGCATGTTAGAGATAGCATCGACAACTTCTTTGGATTGTAAGATCACATGCATGCATGATCTATGAAGGATATATTATAGAGAATGCTAGTGTATTGTATTGTGTAGTGTGTGTGGTGAGTGGGCCCTTTTTGTGTAAGTGCATGTGCACACTTCCCTATTCTCCTGCAGTGTATTATATGTTTTATCATAATAAAATAGTATGTGTTAGGGCAAGCAAGCCTAACACATCAACTCTCCCAAACTCTTCTTCTTTTTCTTCTTCTCTCTCAATATTCTCATCCCTTCTTCACATTATCCTCACCAAATCCTTCTCTACTTGGTATCAGAGAAAAGATCCAGGCATTCCGCATCCAACAGGTTAAGAGGCGACACGTCACCTTGCTGACGTCACCTTCTCTACTTATACGTGTGATTGTAATGGTGGAAGATTCATAGTACCAGAATCCTCCCCTATGGCCGTTGATCTCTCTCCCTCTCTCTCTCTCTTTCTCTCTATTTCTTTCCTCTATTTTTCTCCTGATGATTAGTGGCCCACTGATGTGCCACAAACGTCCCAGACCCTTAGATTTTTGGGACGTCCAGGCCCACTAGGTTGGATGTCCCTATGCATGTTGCATGCATGGGTTGGATGACCTCAAATAATTGATTTTCTTGAAGATCTTTGATTGGGAATGAGTCTGGAAATTTTTGTAGTCCATCTAGGTAAACCCCACTTATATTATTTGAGCATTAATCCCCTCGGATATTTTTCTATGGGCTGGAAATGGACAGCATATGTTGCTGTCCAAATTTCAGACCCATTGGATGTATGATTTTGGACCTGATTTTGGGACTGTTTGGGGGACTATTCATACCCATCAAATATACTTTTCTGAAAGGTGAGGATCTCATCTTGATGTCCCCAAGTTTCAGCCCCATCTGACCTTGATTGAGGTCCCAAAGGTGTGGCCCAAGTGAGGTGGACATTGCTGTATTTTCTGCTGTAAATTCCAGCAACATTACAGTCTGGAAAACTTAAAATATAAAATAGTTCTTGAATAGGTGGGCCACTTTGGTGGACCCTACCTTGTACTATACATATGTGGAGATGTTAAAATCAATTTTCCCCAATTTTTGGAGACCTTGGGCCCACCCCATTGGGTGCTCAAAACAGGGTCGGCCATAATTTCTGCTCTAACCAGATTTTTGTGCAGGCAGTTTTCTTTTAATTAAAATAAATACTTTCCTAATTCAAAAAAATCTGAAATTTTGTAAGGAGGTGGTCCACCCATGATAGGACCCACCTACCAAATTTCGGGGCCAGTGGACCCCTAAGCAACCTTTGGCGAGGGCTGGACCGGCCCACCAGGCTGGACGCCCAAGGCTGGGAGCCTGGGACGTCCAGCATGGCCGGCCGTCCACCCTCCATTTGGCCCACCTTGATGTATGTTTCTATCCACGCCGCCCCTCCATATTGTGGCCCACATGGTCGTGGCCCACCTCCCAGTGGGATGACCACATGTGGGGCCCACTTTGATGTATTTTAGGGGCCGTCATCCAGGCCCCCATGACCGTCCACCCAAGGACACCCTGGCCCATTAGGCTGCTGCTGGACGCCCAGTCCAGCAGCATGGCCCACCTGATCTATGTGTTTTATGTACTCCATTTATCTGGTGGGGCCCACAGTGATATGTGTGGGTCACCAGGGAATTAAAATTTTATAAATTGATTTTATTGTTGGACTCCAACAGGCCCAGAAAACAGGTGGGCTGGAATTCCAGCAATAGGCCCAAACTGGCTGCCCTTAATGGCATGTTTTGGGGCAGCATGGCCCAACAGATTTAAGGATGTTTATGCACATAATCTTGTCATTTCCTGATATGCCTTTGGGCTTAATTAGTGCACTCTTGAGACACACCCCAGTTGGGTCTTTATTGGATCAAATGTTCATAGCTATTTGTTGGATCTTGTAGGCCCATTTGTCCTAGAACTTTCTAGATAGGCCCCTTGACCTTTGGGCCTATATTTACTACTTATTGTGATGGGTTTATCGGCCATAATATGCAAGTAGTTGAGCCCTTGGTTGCCCACCAAAATGACCATTGTACTTGGGTCAAGTTGTGAGGCCCAAATCACTTGAATTAAGTATAAGGATTGCCCTTGTGGTTGGATTACCGGGTTGCCCATTAGGCCCACCACAATATGTGGCTTTATGACCTTTATGGTTGGGCCCAAACCTTGCTTGAGGGCCCACCATATTGCCTATGTGTTGGGCTTCGTGTATAGCCCGCTAGGCCATGGATTGCTTAGGCCTTGGGCCTTGTTTCTTATTCGAGTAGTGGCGGGCTACCTTTTGAGACCCAGTTGAGGTTGGATGTCCTCCTTGGTGGCCCTAAGGTAAGCCAATGGGTTGTCATCTTCGCCGTGTGGTGCATCTACTTCATCCTCATGACCCATATGCATCATGATGTGATTGGATTGCATTATGTGTGGTCATTGGGTTGATATGATAGAGGGATGGAGTTCCCCTCTTGTGCACATTGAGTGCTTGGAGCTAGTGCATGATTGGTATGCGTGATTCATGCATTTGGCATCACATCTCATGGATATTATTGCCCTTGCTTCATCAGGGCCTTGCCTCCACAGGGGTATTCGTGGATGGTCGTATGTGGACACCAGAAATATATCATTTGAGCATTTAGGGTGCATAGGATATTCCTGGGTGAAAGCCCCTAAACCTTCAAAGTACCTAGAGGACGCCTCAACGCCGTGACCAAGTGAAAATTTTGAGCGCCCAAGTGTCTTACACCGTTAGGCCGCATCTCCCACGGTCGTGTAGTCGGTTGAAATAGGATGTGGCCTTATCCACCTGAGTGAGTGGGCATTACTAGACTAAGTCTGACCAACTCGTGAGTGGGTTCGCTACCGTCGAGCCTTGCTGATGATTGGTTGTCCACAGGCGGGTAGTGCGGTCTCTTACGCTCGTTTGACTGTGCGGTCTTAAGAGTGGCAGTCATCCTGTAGTGCATTAGACTCCGGTGATATTCCTTATGATGGAATTGTATTGATATGTGGATTAGAAATGAGCACTGGCATCACTTCGCATTGCATTTGCATCCGCTGTATAAGCCTTATATTGCATCGCCTTGGTATGGCGCTCAGTACTCATTGCATTGTATAGCCTTAGTATGGCTTCCTGCATTCAAGGCTTGGCCTTGATAAGGCTAGTGATATTGGCATTGATCATGTTTCCCTTCTGTATCTCCTATTATTCTTTTACGCACCATTGTCACACACTTTTACCACCCTCTAAGCTTTCTATAAGCTTATGCACGATTGATGCGTGCGGGAGATCCTAGGTCGGTGTCGTAGCGGCAGAGCTTGGATAGGAGTTGAGTCGAGGACCCAGTGTTGCAGATCTTCTTTCCTTCTTTTTTTGTCATCTGATGTATTTCCTTTCAGCCTTGTATCTAAAGTTTAAATTTTTAGTGGATTTTGTAATGTGCCCCTTTGTTATTTCTAAGATTTACTTGTTGTAATCTTGGGTATGCTCGTATTGGAATGGATATATGGTTATGAAAATCCTCCTTGTAGGATCACAGGATCGAAACCTGCCTCAGGAGCCGAGAATGGGGTACTACGGAAGCTGTTGCGGCCAGAACCGGCTATGGGTTCCTTATGAGTCCGGTTACCGAGTCTGGGGCGTGACACCAACCTAACTCTAACACCATATTTACTAGAATGTATAGAACAAGATTGTGTTGTTGTATTACCAAAATTCGAAAGCATGGGTGGATATATCTATCAGAGTAAGTATGAACATTTATTATATCTTATTATATGGCATATTGCTAAGGAATGGTTCCTTCAAAGTTCATGCGTGCATGTCTAAGGTGAAGTTATCGGTTGGTCGAAGGTAGATATAATGTCCCATACATGTATGTCAAAGCCACCCTAAAAATATTGGAAATATAATGTCCCATACATGTATGTCAAAGCCACCCTAAAAAGATTGGAAAGCCGTCTTTTTTTTTTTCTTTTTTCTTTTTTCTTTTTCTTTTTTAGGTTAGCTTGTTAGTACACACCCATGTCAGTACACACTCTATGTTAGCCACCCCTACTAGGGATCGATATCAAGACCTCAAGTGTTGAAACGAGGTATCTCCACTCAGTCTACCAGTTGAGCTATGGATCTGGGTGTGATTGGAAAGCCGTCTTGCTGCAATATGTATGGCAGGACCTTTGTATTGTTGCCAAGATGGAATCTCTAAGATATAGCCTCACGATAGTTGAGAAGAATCATCCTTTGTTTTTAATGGACCTCTTCATAGTGAACTTCAGGAATATGTAGACTGCAAAGGCCCCATCTTGACTTTATCTACAACAAAAACTTAATCGGCTGATTGGTATGTCACAAAAGGCAGGTAACAGTTTTTCAAGCATGTTGGACTTGAAAAGTTCAAGATTCATCTTCATCGTCGTCCTCTTAGCCTTTCTACCAGCACTCTGGGGTCAGCACTTGAATGGTAGGTTAGCAAAGTTCTATGACCAGCTCCCCACTGGAAATCAACCTTCCTCTTCTACCCGGGCTCTGGAACTAGCCATGGCAAAGGCTCACAATGGAAAAAGGCAATAATTTAACACTTCATATTGGAAGCAACCGCATTCATAATTTCCAGCCATGCTTTCTAAAGGGTAGAGTTATTTGATATTTTGCCTAACTACCCAAACCATGGTACTAAAAATAATTACTTGTGGCCCTGAAGGCCATTACGTAAAGGAAACGGTTGCCCTTATTAACACTTGCCCTCGTTACGTGGTACAAGGTTGAATCAGTCTGTTATGAAAAAATGGGCCATAACCGTTATACTTTTTCCATTTCTTTATTCGTTTCAACAATAAAGTGAGTAGAAACTAAGTTTAAACTGGATGTAGGACTCTAGCAGGACTTTTCTAAAGATCAAAATGTAAAATTTGAGCATCGATGAACTAAAGCGAAGTGGACCATTTTGAGAAGTATTGGAAATAAGGGATAATCTATCACTTTTTTCATTGTTCTATCTTCGTTTGTTATACTTTGTGTAACAGGCCCTAATCAACCGAATTATGCTCGACTCGTGTTCGATTAGGGCCTATTTGGTCGACTTTCACCGGGTCAAGTAGACACTTGCCCAATATATGTCATTCTTACCAAAGCTCATTGCACTATCAAATATGTCCAAAACCTGAAAAGAATAACATATTTGCAATCTTCACATTTATTAGAATTTTACCTATAATTTTTTAGATTTTTTCCTAGATAAAAAGTTTTCAACCGTTAATATGCCTGCCATTGCCATAATACCTTGGCCCAAACACACACTCGATACCTTCCACCACAAACAATAACGTACAAATTCTACTACTAAAACCAACCATAATCTGCAACATTTAAATCAAGAAGTAACCCTAGTCAGAATCCAAAACCCTATTTAGTTGCCAAAACACTAAAGCAATAATCTGACCAAAATACCAAACCCTAATTAATACTTAAATAAAAAGCTAATCCTAACCAGCAACATCCAATGCATGCAATTGCACACAATCCCTACCAAATTCTACTTCTCAATCACAAACCTAGTGCCTCCGCAGAAACCCAAACCCCAGTTACACCCCTAAACAACGAAATAAGTCCAAATTCAATCCAAACCCCAATTCCGCATTCAATCAAAACCCTAGTGCCTCCACGGAATCCTAAAACCTAATTACACCCCTAAACAATGAAGTAAGTCTAAATTCAATCCAAAAACCCTAATTCCGCATTCAATCAAAATCCCTAGTGCCTCCGTAGAATCCCAAACCCTAATTACACCCCTAAACAATGAAATAGGTCATAATTCAATCCAAAAACCCTAATTCCACATTCAATCGAGAACCCCATCAGCTCATTGTAGTCTGCGGCACCGAAACGGATTCCACAGGGCAGAACGGAATGGTAGAAGAGAAAGAAGAAGAATCTAACCTGGAGGTGGAAGTTCCTGAATTTCTCCTGGGCATTGTAAGACCGACCACAGGACATTTTCCTGGAAAGTCCGATCTCGCGGCGCTGCAGCTTCTTGACGGAGTTGTAGGAATCGGCATCCCGTAGCAGGTTCTTGGCGGGACCGGAGGGCTTGGATTCCCGCCCCCGTCTTTTGGCCGTGACTCGGAAGCGGACTCGGAGGAGCGATTTCTTGTTCTCCATTCCTCTCCCTCCCTCTCTCTCTCTCTCTCAGGATTTTCTACGAGGAGAATTAGAGTCTCTCCCCCTTCTCTGTATTTTTAATTAATACTTAAGAACATTGTGACCCGTTTGAAATGATAGATTGGAATCGATATCCGAATCTACCGTTGTGTTTGGACGACATGGACTGCAATCCAAATCAGCTTCTATTTACAATGCACTGTAGTTCTTCCATGTATTCACATTCACAGGGCCTTAATTTTGATTAACTAAATCAATTTTTATATGCTAAATTAGCGTGTATGTGTAACCTTTGATAGAATGAATACAATAAGTTACATTGAAATATATGATTTAGCTAAAATGTGAAAATTTTAATACTTAGATGGGCCACAAATGTAAGGATTGCAAACAAGTGACTAATTGATATTTTCTAATTGTTCATTTAAATGTCCAATGTTTGGATAAATATAATTATTCTACTGATATGATTTTAGTGTTGCAGCTGAAAATTGAATGCTTTAGCTAAAATGCAAAAATTTTAATACTTAGATGAGCCACAAATGTAAGGATCGCAAACAAGTGACTAATTGATATTTTCTAATTGTTCATTTAAATGTCTAATGTTTGGATAAATATAATTATTCTATCGATATGATTTTAGTTTTGCAGCTGAAAATTGAATGCTTTAGCTAAAATGCAAAAATTTTAATACTTAGATGGGCCACAAATGTAAGGATAGCAAACAAGTACCTAATTGATATTTTTTAATTGTTCATTTAAATGTCCAATGTTTGGATAAATATAATTATTCTACCGATATGATTTTAGTGTTGCAGCTGAAAATTGAATGCTTTAGCTAAAATGCAAAAATTTTAATACTTAGATGGGCCACAAATGTAAGGATCGCAAACAAGTGAATTTTCTAATTGTTCATTTAAATGTCCAATGTTTGAATAAATATAATTATTCTATTGATATGATTTTAGTGTTGCAGCTGAAAATTGAATGCTTTAGCTAAAATGCAAAAATTTTAATACTTAGATGGGCCACAAATGTAAGGATCGCAAACAAGTGACTAATTGATATTTTCTAATTATTCATTTAAATGTCCAATGTTTGGGTAAATATAATTATTCTACTGATATGATTTTAGTGTTGCAGCTGATAATTGAATTGTATTAAGATATCACTATTACATTAAATTAGTAGCCAAGTAATACTTTTGTTACAATTATGACTCTTATAGTTTAAAATAGAGTCAAAAAATGTATTTTTATTCAGGGTTGTTTGGTTAATTATTCATCTCCAGTGTATTAAAATGGACTACGAGAAAAACCAGACATGCTAAATTTTGTGGGCCCACTTTTAATGTGTGTCTAATCCACACCTTCCATTTGTTTTATCAGTTCATTTTGAACCATGAGCCTAAAAACCAGGCAAATCCAAAGTGCATGTGGACCACACCACAAACTACAATGGAAATGGAACACCTCAGTTATTGGGGTTTTTTCAACTCAGGGGAGAGGATTTGCCTGCCCATGAACGTTATAGTAAGCGTGTAGATTCTGTAGACGAAGCCCACATTGTCTGGTTATCTGAAATTCCTCCGTCTTATAAGGCTACAGTGAATGGGACATGCACCCAGTGTAAGATCCTAGCCCTCCATTTAAGGGCTAGAACTAAAGAATTGACATTTAACAGGCGGCTATTTTTGTTGTCATTTATACACAAGATTATTTCTGTCACTTATTAAAAATCAACCATTTAAATTAGCAGGTGGTAAAGAAATTTAATAGAAGGCACCGAGAAGTAAAGAAAAAGAAGAAAAACTTAATCATCAAGGTGCCTTGTTGCAAAGTCTATCAATGAAGGTACTGAAATGCAAATAATAATAATAATAATAATAAATAAATAAATAAATTATCAATGGTTTTTTTTATTGGAAAGCTAATTAGAAAAGGTACCGAAATGCAAAAATAATGTATCAAAGGGACCTTGCTGTGAAGTCAATTAAAAGGTACCCAAATGCAAAAACTAAATTAGTGGGTATTAATTTATAAAATCTTTTTTATCAAGGGGAGAACTTTTATATTCTGTGATGGATGGTGCGCAGGCACCTAGGTGGATGGTTTAACTGCTCAACGGTCCAGATTCAAGGGGGATTTTGGGTGCGTAGGATGGTCTTACTGCTATGATTTTTCTACCTTGGTATATCCATGTTAGCATCCATCAGATGGATGGTCCAGATCATCCGAGTCATTAACTAATCAGGCGGTCAAGAAAGAAACTTGCCAACGGTTTACGTGCAATGGGAACTCACTGGTCCACTCGAGTAGGATCATGACTGCCGTGGCCGAACCACCAAATGAGCGGTTGAGATCACCAGATATTAGGATCCATTTGGTTTCGATCTTGCAAAATGCTGAGTCGAGATTCACGCATGCAGATTGCCTGAAGGCTACCTGGTGGCCCGACTCCTTAGGGCCCACCGTAATTTATTTATTTATTTATGTATTTTTGTTCTATCCATGCCGTCCATCCGTTTTTCCAGCTTATTTTAGTGAATGAGCCCAAAAATGAAATAGATTCAATGCTCAGGTGGACCACACCACAAGAACCATTAGGGATAATGACGCCCACCGTACAAACCTTTCCTGGGACCATCATGATGTTTATTTACCATTGAACCTGTATATAAGGTCACACATGCCAGGATGAAGGGAAAACACAAATATCTGCTTCATTCAAAATTGCTCTGCCCCCAAAGAAAATTTCAAGGGTAAACACTAATCCCCTCTGTTTCATGTGGTGTGGTCCACTTGAACATTGGATCTGCCTCATCTTTTGGATAATACCCTAAATTGATCTTTCAAAACAGATGGACGGCGTGGATGAAACATATACATCACAGTGGGCCCCACAGAGCATGTTGTCTGGACGCTCGTTAGGTGTGAGCCATGGTAAATGTGCTATGGCCGAGCGATCAAGAACGCCCACTCATCAGGTGGGCCACACATGTACCTCAAATATAGACCGTTGGTCACCGAACTCCAAAACGTCCATTTTCTCCCGCACGTGTGGCCCCCACGTGGTGAGTGATGTCGATCAGCACAGCGAGCCATGTTGAAGAGCGTGGCGTTAGATCCTCCTGGCGGGAATCTCGATGCAGCTGCTGATTGTGTGTTTTTTTGTAGTGTTGATGGAATCGCAGGAGAGGAATGCTAGCGAGAGATGATTACAAGGTGTGAGGCCGGCACTTGAAAGATTATCTCAACGTCTAAGAGCCGTCTGATCCATGCTGTATAAGATCCGAACCGATCATTCGGCCAGCTGTGGGCAGATACAAAGGCGAATGATCACGTGAGTTTCATCAAGCTGTTTGGGGCCCACCTTTGATGTGTATGTAAGATCCAAGCCGTGCATCTGATGAAGAACCTCATGGACACAGGGCATATCGGAAATCATTCTCATAAAAAACTCAGGTGGGACACACCAAAAGAAGCAATATACAATCATACCTAAAACCTATATCTTCACATATTGTGGCCCACCTACATATTGGAATGGCTTGATTTTCAGTATGTCCCTTCATCCTGGTGGGGTACATTGGATGAATGGTTGGATGACATGTACACAGCGCAGTGAACCACATTTCGTCTAGAAGTTTCTATGATGGGTGACTCCCTCCACAATATTCGGCCAAGATCCCTCCACATTTCGTCTAGAAGTTTCTGGACGGGTGACTCCCTCCACATTTCTAGAAGTTTCGTCTAGAGGTTTCTATGATTTTGGGATCTTGGCCGAACATTGGCGGGAGCATCCCATGCAAAAGGTGGGTTTCCATTCAAAAATCAAGGTGGGCCCCACAGAGATCAAATGTATGATAATCACCATGTGTAGGAACGAATGTGATCATTCCCCATACGTAAATGGGCCTTTTTTTGGGCCTGGGCTGACTGTCGAATAGAATGCTATTAAAAGCCCTGGACCAGCCCATCTATTAATTGAGTTCGATGGTGAGCCAGGGCCACAAAGACCAACGGCCCAGAGCCGTCCTAACCTAATACCTGCCCAATAGAAAATCCACCAATCCTAAGCTCGATCACAGGCTGCTTATCTATTGGGCCTTGAATTTAGGCGTGGGTTACTTTCGTGATGTTTTTATTAAGAGTTCATCTGGACCTTCAGTGGGTATATGTGGGGCCCACAGTTCATTTATCCAAACAGCAGATATCATGGGCCCCACTGTGGATAAATATGAGAAAAAAAAATCCACTAAGATGGGAAGAGATTATAATCTTTCAACAGGTGACCAACAAATAGGAGCATAATGAAGTAATTAAAAAAGCCAAATATTTTATGGCCAGGATCTTTCAGATCTGATTTATTTTTTTTTGCAGGCCGATCGTATCAACGGTTTGGATAACTGAACCATGGGCCCATCATCTAAAAGTATTGTTTGATGGCTCTTAGCTCTAGTAATGATATTTGTGTAATTAGAGGTGGCAATGGGTTGGGTTGGCCCACATCCAACTGGCCTGGCCCACTTCTAAGGCGGGTTTCACCCAAGCTGAATGAGTAGCGGGTTCAGCTCAGTGTAGAAAATGTGGCCCATTTAAGAGAATGGATCAAGCTTGGGCTAGATGCTACCAGAATTAGCCCACCCATATATGTTGTCAATGAGCTGGGCCAGCCAGTTGCATTGCATGTGGGGCCCACCTTCATGCGCATCTGAAAGTCGACCACTTCATCAAGTGGACTATTCTATAGAAAATAATGGACAACCACCCAAAAAAAAAAAAAAAAACTTCTAAATTCGCATGTAATCCTTAGAACAACCTAGTGTTTGGGGAATCTCATTTTCATGGTGGGATGACCCAACTAGGGTTGGATGTCATACACAGTCACAGTGGGCCCCACTCCCATCTAGCTGCATGATTTTCTTTGACCAACCAAATGAAGAAAATAAAGAGGATCTTTGTTTTTTTTTTTTAAATTATTATTATTATTATTATTAAAGGACTTAAGGGCCTGTTTAGTAGATGCCAGAAAGAGGGATAATTTCATTTTAGTTAATTGTAGTTATTTATTTAAGATCATGGTCTTTAGTAAATTATCATGATTAGCTAAACTGAGATAACTCTTTCTCAGGCGTTTACCAAACAGGCCCTGGAAATGGAAGTTCCTCAGGTTACTAAAATTCAAAGTTTCTATTCTCATATGGGGTTGGTGTGTGTGAATTAATGTAACCATAGACAGAGAGATTGCAATTTTCTTTGAATAAAACACTTTCCCAAGTCAGATGTTACTCATTTGAGTCGACTCAAACTCAGTTGAGTCTGACCAAGTCGGCTTAAGTATACAAGTGACTCTGCTCAACTAGACCGAGTTGCAACTCAACTCAAGACTCAGCAAGTGAGTCATGAGATCATATATAATATATCTTGTTAGAGATATCAATAGGTTAATTTGTGTTTATTCATACCATTTTCTATCCATTATGCATGGACCGTTTCAAAACCATCTGTCCAACATGGCCCACCATATATTGATTGCCACATGACCCTAAATCACTTTGGCTGAGTGGTCCCTGATTCTATAGCCAGAGATGGACTGTCCTGTCAAATGGCTTTATGGGGCACATCGTGATATATATATTTTATTCACATTGTCCATTCATTTTTTTTCATATTATTTTAGGGGAAAATGACCAAAAACAAGTGAGCCACACTATAAAAAAACGGTAGGAGTTGGGTGCCTACCATAAAAAATTTCCTGAGGCCACATAAACCTCTGATCAAGCTAATTTTTGTGTTTTCACTTTATTCAGGTTTGGGTGACCTTGTAAATAAGTTAGATGGCAAATAAACTTCACAATGGACCCTAAGAAGGTTTTAATGGTAGTCATTTCATTCTCGCTGCTTTCTGTGGTGTTTTAGACTTAAGTTTGGATGTGTCTCGTTTTTTGGGATCATGATCTAAGACGATATAGAAAAGTTGATGGGCGGAATGGATCTAACACACAATTCATAGTGGGCCCAAAGAAATGCCACACATTAAAAGTTGGGTTATGTTTCACTCGAATGAGAAAGTGTGGGGTAATTTTGAAATTAAAAAAATACACATAGGATATTCTCCATTCACTATTAAGCTAGACCTTCAATGCTGAAAAAATTCAGCCAAAATATATAGAGCACCTTTTCCGTTCCGTGTTAACAAGCAAAACTAAATACCAATTGCTATCCGAGTCCGCATTAAGTCAAAATTTTTAAGGGTATCACACAGGCCCTAAATCTAGCCAGTTGAATGTTAACTTACTTATTTGAGAGAAGTAAGTTTTGTTTATAATCATTTATAAGTAAGTTTTTTATTTAGAGTTCCTTAATCACTCAAGATATAAGTAACTTATGATCAATCGCTTTGGGTCGCCTGGAGTGGCCTTTTTAGCTTATGTAAGTTAGTTACTTTTCTTAAATAAGTTATTTTGGTTATTAAACTTAAATAAATAACTTATTTTTAGTAAAAGTATCTTATTTTTATAAGTTTTGTTTTTTGGCTTTTCAACTTTTAAAAGTAACTTATTTTCTTTATTTTTATTTAAGATACAGTAACTTATAAAATTATTTAAGAGAATATACTTTATGTGATGGTGAATCCCTTGTAAGTTCATGAGATTGAAAAATCATCTACTAAAAGAGTAGAAGATAGGCCCCATATGATTAATGATCCACATCAAATATTAGCCCCTAATGATGAATGCCCCACATCCAAGGCAGGCATCGCATGATGGACAAACCACATCAAGGTGAGCTCTACATGATGGGCAATTAATAATGGTGGCCCCATATGATGGATGATTAACATCAAGAAGGGCTCACATGATAGACATTCCACATCAAACGTTGGCCTCCCTTATCCAAGGCTAGTTCCCTATTATGGACGGCCCACATCAGCGGTGGGCCCATACGTTAGACACTCTGCATCAAAAGCGGGCTCTATATGATGGGTAGTGAATATTGAAGATGTGCCCCCACATGATCATGTGGACAATAACATTAATAGTGGCTCTACACGATGGATAACTAACATAAAAAGTGAGCCCTACCTAATGAATTATGCACATTAAAGGTCTGCCCTGATGATGAATGGCCTACAATCAAGGTGGGCCCTACATGATAGGTCTGACCTCTTGCCGACCTAAATCAAAATTTCGACTAGGGCTGGCCCACTAACCCGGCCAAATCAAAATCCAGTCGAGAAACAATTCCAGGGCCCCACAAAGATGTCTCTGAAAATTTGAAATTAGGTCTAAAGTCATTGTGCATATGATTTCATTTTCTTCTCTTTAATGAAGGTAATCAAGACCTAAATAATCACTTCCATGAATAAAACAAGATCTTCTTAAGACGATCCAAAGCTTGTAAAAGCGCCACGTGTCACACCAAAACAAAAACCAAACCTAACCTAATAATTTCACCACTTATGCCAAACAGCCCCTATCATTCATCCCATTCCCCACTTGCCGGACACGTGTCAAATGACTACTGGTGGGATGCAATTGTCCTTTTCGTATCTGAATAAAGCATATTGGCCATCCAAAACCCACCCATCTTTTGAGGAAAGTCGTAGCTCTATCTTCTTTTTTTGTGACCGTTGCACTACTTTGTTAAACTTGCCGTGAACATGCCCAGTTTTGACACGTAAGCAACCTATATCATTGATCTGAGCCGTTCATTTGATCTGGCCCACTCTCTTGGGCCTATTGGATCGGTTGGATGATTATGAATATCAGTGAATTGGGCCTTTTTCTATCCTGTCTGCGTCATGTGGGTCTATCCCACCTAGTCCACTTTTGACACATTGCAAGTCCACACCATCAATCTGAACCGTCCATTGGATCTGACCCACTCCTTGAACTGTTTCCAAAAAAATAGATCGATCAGATGATGTTGACATCCCTAAGTTGGCCCGTTTTCAATTCAATTCTATAAGCTTTATCTTTATCTTTATCTTTTTTTTTTTTTAGGGGGAGGAAAATTTGAACACATCAGTAGTCCATATCAAAGATCTGAACCGTCCATATGATCTGGCCCACTCCTTGGGGAGCTAGGAGAAAATTACATCCATCGGACCATCCAGAGCATCTGTAAGTTGGCCTTTTTTAAATCCTGTCCACGTTTTTTGTGGTTTATCCCACCTAATCAAATTTTGACACGTCGCCAATGCGAATCATTAATCTGGACCGTTCATTCAATCGTACCCACTCTTGGGGAAGCTGGATGAAAATGACATCGATCGTAGGACTCTGGCCATCAATCTGGTTCAATTTTTTAGGTTTTATCTCAAGTGGTTTAAGGCATTCTAAAAATCTTTTTTATTTTATTTTATTAGCTTTGCTAAGCTCGTGTACAAGGCAGCTCATGTACACTCCACACATGTGCCTTATTGAACACGTGTGTGAGATCGAATCCGTCCAGCAGAGAGGTAACCCTCAGGAATCAGGTTGATCCAGTAGTCAGGCACTGGGCCAAAGTTTTCTAAACCGTCCATCTACTTTTAATATCACAGAACACTTGCTCAGTGGACCACCTTTATCTTTTATATTTGGGCAATAACATCAACATGGTATGGCCCGCCATATGGGTGGATTGAATAATGCATTAGTCATGGCATGTGATGGTTTGTACATTAGGTTACCTGTATATGCCTGTGAGTTTAACAAAGATTTTATTAGACTTGAATGGGATACTGCCCCTGTCCATATTGGTGAGATTTGATTGAATGCAGGCTGCCGTTAGAATTCTATTATTGGTTGCTAGGTTTGTTTTTAATTATACTTCGGCGTCAGAATTAATACAACGGCCCAATCAACTATATAGTTTTAACACCCTGTGATAATATATGTGACATATGACATAATAATTATACACTTTGGTAATTAAAAAAATGAGGAATTTTTAAACCTTGGGTGGGCCAGCTTTAGAAAATTCAACTACTCCAAGCATTCGCATTAAATTCTCTTCCTTTGGAGATAATTCCAATTCATATGATTTTACTACATTCTTTTTATATGGATTCCAATTACCACGGCTTGCCATCAATTATATGGCCTATTTTACTTTGGGCATCCATTTACCACTTATTATAAGTTATAACCATTTCCTATCAACCAGACCTCTTGGTGACCCAACATGGTGAGATTTAGTTGGGCCACAGTATAGAGTTGGGCATCGTGTCGATGCGGACCGAGTTAGGGCTGGCCTAACCGACGCGGTTTTGAAATAGACTTGACCCAAATTTGACCTGACTCAGTATCGAGTTTAGCATACCTAACCCGATTTGAGTCCGGGTCTAGCCTGGACTAGCCCAGACCGAGTCAGACCCGATCACAAGGACCAACTCAGGTAAAGCTAGCATCGAGTCATTTCGAGTTAACTTTTTTTTTTTTTCCTATTGACCTTTAGGGTTTAGGTTTAGGTTTAGGTTTAGTTTAGGTTTAGAAATGGCTAAGCCGGAGCTAGCCTAGTCGCATCATAGCCAACTCGGGCCAAACACAAGCACCCAACTCATTCTACTTTGTCCATTCAACCCTACCCGACCTCAATTTCACAAAACTTCCATATTAAAATACCTCGACATGATGTATTTCATAAGAATAAATGAAAATAATGAAGTAGAAGTTTTTCTGAACACAAATTACCTTGATTAGTTGATTTGGAGAGATGGGTGTCTGTCGAGAGTCAGTGGGCTGGGTGGGTGCAAACAAGCTGCTTGGTCGAGACGAGCGCCCGAGCTGCCGAGCTGTCGGGAGAGAGAGAGAGAGAGAGAGAGAGAGAGAGAGAGAGAGAGAGAGAGAGAGAGAGAGAGAGAAGGGTGGCCTGGTGGTGGTGGGTGGCTTATCGGGGTCGGGTGTGACAGGTAGGTTAGATTAGATTTAGGTGTGTGTGTGTGTATCCAAATATGAGTTGAATCAGTACCAAGTCGAATTTCGAGTCGAGATGTTGGATGACCTGGACTCAACTCGATTTGAGTTCGAATTGGGTGAAGTCTACTCGGTTGGGATCCATCCACTCACTCGGTTCGAGTCGAGTCTGTCTAGTCAACTTGCCCCATGCCTAGCTCTACGCTACATGCTGACAAAAGATGAAGCCTAGGGAAAAAGTTGGTGGTGGGTCGGGTTCTCTTAGAGCGGATGCGAATTGGGTACTACCTCCACCCTTCTCTAGCTAGGAAGAGATAAGGTTGTGAGTGAGTGGCCACCATGATATATGGGTTTTATCTATACCTTTCATCCGTTTTTCTATATCATTCCAGGGTACAAGCCAAAAATGAGGCAATTCCAAGGCTCAAGTGAACCACATATATAGGAATTAAACACCTACTGTAAAAAAAAAAAAAAAAATTTAAAAAAAATTAGGGGCTACATAAGTTTTAGTCAAGCTGATATTTGCGCTTCCTTTCGTCATATCTATATGACCTTATGCACAACTTAGATGGCAAATAACCATCACGATGGGCCCTAAGAAGGTTTCAACCGGGGTGTCATTATCAGAGCTGCTTCAAGCGAGTGGTTTACTCGAGCTTTGACCTGCCTCATTTTTAGGGCTACCACCCTAAAATATAGGGCAAAGTGTATGGATGTGTGTATAAAACCTGTACATCATGTTGACCCTTAAAGGCCTACTGGCTCCTTAGGGACAGAAGGGGTAGTACCCTATCCACGTCCTCTCACCGCTGTAGGTGATTGAATGAAATGCTGCCACGTGTGGTTATGAGTACGAGTCATGAGGCAATCCGAGTCCAATGAGACTGATATGTTCAGAACTAGGCCTGTCCAACAGGCCGGGCCTGGGTAGGTCTTGGCCTAGATTTTGAACTGTTTCGGGCTGGCCCCGGGCCGACTTTATTGAAAATTCTGATTTTTTAGGCCCGAGCCCAGCTCATTAACACCCTATTCAGAACCAAAGAGTTGGAGCGGTTTACGTGAGACCTCGAATCCATGGAGGTGGGTGGGACCCCTGACTGTGGGGCTCACTTTGATGTACGTGTCTTATATCCAATTTATCCAACCATTTTGAAAGCTCAATTTGAGGCATGATCCCAAAAATGAAGCTGACTCAAATCTTAGGTGGACCACACCATAGGAAAGGGTCCTGATTTAATCCCCACCATTAAAATTTTCTTGGGGACTACCGGAATGTTTTTTTTTTTTCCATCCAACCTGTTGGTAAGGTCACAAAGACCTGGATGAAGAGATCACACAAATATCAGCCTGATCCAAAACTTCTGTGGCCCACGAGAAGTTTTTGATGGTCAATTACTACTGTTTTTTGTATTATGGTCCACCTGAGATTTGGATCTGTTTCAGTTTTTGGATCATGCCCTAAAATGGGTTTTCAAAAACGGATGGACGGCGTGGATGTAATCAAATACATCACAGTAGACCTCACAGTCAGGGATCCCACCCACCTCCGTGGATCCGCTGTCTCACCTAATTCGATCCCACTCCAAGTGGAGCGAACGGTGGGACCCATCTTGACGATTAAACATGATAAAATCAGGGTGGGCCACCCCCAGAAACAGACGGTTGAAATGAAACTTCCATTTCACAAAGGCAAGGATCTGAACCATCCATCCATCCAGTCGGTTCTATCGCGTTGGATGTGCGATGGTCCGGAATTTTACTCTGAGACCATCCTAACCGTCACATAAGCTGCAAGCGGACTATGGAAGTGGAATGTGGTATGATAGAGACGTTTCCATTGTATTATGATAGAACCTCATCTTCCATCCATACACGTGGCAGTCAGACAATGGAATGGAGTTGCCCGCCATGTGTATGTTGTCGTGCATTCCAGATGGACTGTTTTAAAAGGACACAGAAAGCAGGTGATCATACAATCTACGAAAACTAAAAGGTATCAACGGTTGACATCCAACGAAGGAAAAGATGAAGGAAATCGGTGATTCGAATTGTCCAACCAGTGTAATTTTTTAGTGGTGGGCCATCCAGGATACGGTCCACATCTTAGATGGTCTTCATCTGGTATCCCTCTGTCCACGTGTCAGGATGGAACTGGGGTTATTCTTTACCATATCACCACCCTAGAAAATATAAAAGATTTTTGTTAGATAGGTGCAGATTTCGCAAAATGCTCCATCCGAAGTACGGCCCACAGCATGATTGGCGACCCCACAATTCCTATCCACAACCCTATGTGGGGTCCACCATGATTTATGTATGAAATCCATTCCATCCATAATTTGAGCCAGATCATTCCAGGAGGTATATCAAAAATTCAGGCCTATCAGAAATTCAAATGGGCCACACCACACGAAATAGTGGGGTTGGGAACCCTGCCATTGAAACCTTCCTGGGCTACTCTGATGTTCATATGCCATCCTACCCGTTCATAAAGTGACTTCTATCAGGATGAAGGTAAAAACAAAATATCAGCTGATCCAACGCTATGGTATTCCCTTAGAAGGTTTCGATGGTCGGCATTCCATCTCTACTTTTTCCCTGTGGTGTGGTCTACTTTAGTTTTTTACTAGTCTTTTTTTTATATTCACGTACTGAGATGATCTGAATCAAATGATGGACGGAGTGGATTTTAAACATACATTACGGTAGGCCCCACAGAGCTTTTTGTTGCACGTTTATGGAGGTGGTGGACACAATTTTCGGTGTACTCGCGGAATATAATCGTACTAACATCAAGCAGCTAAAAATACAAATGGAGAATTCTGTTACGCGACTTTTCTGTGTAAGCTTTTCCTGAGTCGCGTGCTGGTCCACCGAATCTTACTCTCCCAAGCATGCTAATTGTCATTTTCATACGAGATCCAGACCGTTCATCGGGAGAACCCACCAGGAAATTCTTCATCTTGGAAATCAAGCCATCAAAGACATGTGGGCCACACATTCACGAGCTCTATTGATCAAGATTTGAAATCTCCATTTCCCATTAATGTATGTCATAGCATGAATATTATAGTCTTTATTCTCATGATTCTGAACAAATGCATTATTTTTCAACTGATGAACGGTCCGGATCTCGTACGTGCATGCCACGTTGACTCGTGTGGAGAAAGTGGTATTTGGCTGGCTACTCTCTCATGTAGCGTGGCATTTCTCCAAAAGGGAATTGCTTTTCAGTGGCAGAATTGTAATTTTGAATGACTTTCTCTGTCTCTCCTCCACCACCTCTGCCATGTCATCATGGAATTCCGTCTGTTTTGCACTCCAAGATACCATTCCCTGAAATTCCACGTCATCCCAAAAAACGAAAAATCTCGTTAGTACCAAGGACACGTGGCACCACATCCAGCTGTCCACATCTTTTTGTTGTCTCCTGCTCTGGCTCCGCTCGACTTCAGTCGTCTCGTCTCTCGGCTTGAATTATCTTGGCATTTTAAAAAGTGAAATTACGAAAACGACCTCGACTTTCCCATCTTCTTTTTTACATAGAAGGTGGTGAGAGAGGTCTATGGCCCACACGCAGTGAGTGTACGACATCCAATGATGTGGATCCACCCGGTTCATCCATTTTTCCAGCTAGGACATGAGCCAAAGAATTAAAGATATTAAAACTCAGGTGGGCCAATGGCAGGAAATAGTGAGGAGGGAACACCCACCATTGAAAAATTTTTGGGCCATATAAGTTTTGGATCAAGCTAATATTTTTGTGATTTCAGTTATCCTAATTAGATCGATCTTATTAATAATTTGGATCACACATAAACATTATGGTCAACCTCAAGAAGGTTTCAACCGTTAACAACCACTCCTTAACTCTTATGTAATTGTGAGGGCCAGGGACATCTTTCATTGAAATCTAGATTCCCTACTTATCACAAATAGAAAATTTTTATTTGTTGCAATTTAATTGGGTCACATCATTATATACTACATTTAATGTAGTACTACTTACAAACTCAGCGACGATGTGGACCAATCACAATAAAGGAAAATAAAAATTTTCTATTTAAGTTAGGTACAGGATTGAGATTTCTTTTATTAATTGTAAGTATTTCCATCTCTATCATTTAATGTCAACATTAGGCAATTCCATCTCTTGTGTTTCCTGTGGTGGTGTCGCACACCTAAGTTTTGGATTCGCCTCATCTTTTTAGCTTAGGTCATAACATGAGATGTGAAGAATTTAGCCCCACCTAGCTTTCAACTGTCGCGACATCCAATCCATTCAACATTTGCACCCCACCATATGAGACAACTAAAACTTAGGTTGATCCAATCAAGATGCATCATATCAAACAAACAATCTACACCACCTAAAAACCTTCTAATTTACCCGTAGCCCGCTTCGTTATTATATTTGCCCAATTTTTGTTGGTTTGATCATCATGGTGGAGTGCAATTATTGGATGGATTGTATATCATGCACATGCAATGTGGACCTCTCATAATGCTTGGCTTTACTGATCTTATTAAAAACCATATAAGTGAGGGTATTTCCTCATTTCACTACCCATAAAGCACTTTCTTAACTGTTCAACTAACCTAGGCATTGTTAGGTAGAACTCATCTACCTTAAGAGTAAAAAGAAAAGGAGAGCGGTCACCTACATATGCTTGGACCACTATTCTGTGCTCCCTCTCCTTTTTTAGCCACAAGATTCATCAATGGGTGAGATAAAAATTAGTTATTTTGATGCATTTGTAGCTAGAAAAGCCATATATCATAAATAGTGGTGCAAGCAGCTGTAGATGATCAGTTCTCAAGGAGAAGAGCCAGCTTGTATTACTGTACATAGGAGGTTTGTTAATCTCACACTTGTGTGAGAACTCTAACCTCCCTCATGCAGGCTAGTGTTAATGCCATGATTGATTAAATCTTTGTATATGGCAAGTCATGCTCTCTAAATCTTCTATCCTAGAGATTATGCTATTCCTGTAGTAATGGAAATTTAGAAAGTCATTATCATCAACTTGTGAATTGAACTGAGCTCCTGCTTGTAGAAATGCTTCCATGGCAAAGATAACGCGAAGGGTCTGTTTTCTTTTTCCAATTACAATCATAAATGGTGGAAATGGGTAATGATTATTTATTCTTGTAATTGTGTGGTGATACCACTTATATTTAACTGTAATGATGATTTTGCTACATTGTTTATTTCATTTAGAAATCGTGATAAAATTAGTAGTTTTATAATATGAAAATGTAATAATTATAATTTATTTTCTTTACAAATGTATTTAACTCTTGATTTACGAGCTATAATTTTTAATTTTTTATTTAAACAAATACTTGGAAATGATAACAATAACTCATTCACAATACATTTCATAGAAAATTAAAAGACCAAACATATACTAAATTTAGGTATGCAAGGAAATAAGTAAATAAGGAGACAAAAGATATGAAAGGCTCGTTACGTCATGACTATATTGTCGGCAAATTATTCTACTAACAAAATAATGAGAATATAGAATATAATAAAAACTATACTCACTTACAATGAACACACAAGAATAATCTTTCACATCTTCTCGTGTAAAGAGAAAGCTATTTCACAAATATAAAGAAGGGATTTGTACCACAATTGTTATGGAATCTATATTTTACAAAATAATGACAAGAAGATTTGAAATTAAGTTCTTTTCGAGGAATGAAATTACAAAAATGGCCTCATTTAATTTTTTTTTCCTTTAAAAATTAGTGAAAGTTGAGATGTGTGGGACCCACATGATGTGTATAAGATCCAACTTGCCCTTTGTATGCACCCAACTATGGTGATAACATAGAGAAAACATCGGCCAATCAAATCATCATATGGGTTACATTGAATTGGGATATTTGGTGTATATTATTTTTCATAGATTTACTTACCTTACGATTGGATTAACTATGATCTTTCTGTTCACCTATAACATACCACATGGGCCCCATAATTCTTGATTCTTTACTTTGTTAATGTAAAGAAAAGATAGTGAAGGGTGGTAATGTAATTTCTCCTCTAAAAAAGCACTGCATGGGAATATAGTTTCTTTGGGATCTATTTAGTAAAATCAAAATCTTGAAAGAGTTCCACAGTAAAATCTCCCTTGAGGACAAATCCTTTTAAACTCCAACTACTAGAAAAAAAATATATTTATCTCTTTACCTTTTATGATAACCTTTTGTCCATAAAATGATGTCTCCATCCAACATTGCAAAAATGATAATTTCAATGGGCCACAACTTAACAGGAAAATAGATGGTTAGAGGTAAACAAGGCGACTAATAGATGGTTAGATGTTTTTTTTTAAAAAAGCTTGTTAGTACACACTCCACTGTTAGCCATGGCTAAAAAGGTTATTTGTGGCCAATTCACAAGTGAAACTTGCTTGATATTTGAGGAAAAAATCTAAGAATTATTTATGTCCACAAGAAATACTCAAATCTCACGTGTTCCATATTGGCATGTGTGGTTGCATGTGGATGGCACGGGTTAGCGTCCGTGTGAGACAGCACGACACGGATAGCCTAAAGCCTCGTTCACCAAGGATATCCCCAGTAAGCTCTCTCTAGGCCATTATGATGTATGTGCTTCATCCACCTCATTCATCCATTTTACCAAATCATTTTAGAGCATGAGCTAAAAAAGTAGGTCAAAAGCTTAAGTGAACCACATCATAGGAAACAAATGACACCCACCATTAAAACCTTCTTAGGGCCTACCATGATGTTTATTTGCTATTGCAACATGTTCATAAGGTCTAGAGACTTGGACAAAGGGAAAATACAAATATCCGTTTGATCCAAAACTTTTGTAGCTTTAAGAAGTTTCAACCGAAAGCGTTCAATTCCAACTGTTTCTAGTGATGCCTCATTTTTTAGTTCATGCCCTGATATGATATGAAAAAATGGATGGACAATGTCGATAAAACACATACATCATGGTGAGCCCCACATAATAACTAAGACTGATGCAGGAGCTGATCCAGACCACTCATCCAATAGTCATGTGCAAATAGAGCTGTACACGAGCAGCCTAAGCTCGGTAACTCGCTCAACTTGACTCAAAAAAGCTTGACTCGACTCGAATAAAAATACTGTTCGAACTGGGTCGAGCCATATTTTGAGCGCTCAGAACATTTAGAGTCGAGTCCGAGATGGACGTAGCTCGACTCGACTCAACTTGACTTGGCTCGACTCGGCTTGACTCGACTTTAAGTTAGTATATAAAGGATTTTTAAAAAATCCTACCCAATTGCGTGAACCTATTCAGTACGCTCAAACCAGCAACCCTACCCGTTCTCCCTCCCCTTCGCCCAAATCACCCCATTTCTCCCTCCAAATTGCTAAAATCGGTCATCCGTCCGGCTACATTTACTTCTTCCAGCAACTATCCGGCGACATTTATTTCTTCCAGCGTTTGTCCGAGCGAGCATTTCCTTCTTCTAATGTTTGTTCGGATGAGCTCCGCCCAATACTCTCCGCCCGGCGACATTCCCTCTTCCAGCGTATGTCCAGATGAGCTTCTCTTCGAAATTGAGTCATATCCTCCACTCTCTCTATTTTTTCTAGCCATCCGAGTAGCGGAACCCGTCCGACCAGCGACCACTGGCCGAGCTCGAACTCGGCTCGAACTCGACCGATCCGAGCACGAGCTGCTATTCCGAGCTCAAAGGTCGAGCCGAGCCGAGCAGAGCTGGGCAAAGCTCGGCTCGACTCGACTCGTGTATACCTCTATGTGCAAAGATTCCCCAAGATTGAACCTCAATTTAAATTTGGAGCATTAACCATTTTCATTCCGTAGGTCCACTTGAACACTGTCAGCTGTACAGCTACCACGGTATGTTGGTCTGATTACAGATGGCGGGCCATTCCACAGATGGAATAGCCTCGTCTACCAAGCATTTTTGGAAACACCCCCAAAGTAAAACATACCAATTGCAGAAATTAGATTATTTGCAAAGCTGCAGTCAAATTCGTTTCTTTCGTTTAAATCTGGCCTTTAGTATATTGTGCATGGCCACGTGTCTCATATTCGCAAGTGAACTGTGAGTGGTGCACATGCTAGTAATTTCTATCATATAAAACTCTCTAGCTTTGCTAAGCCCACACGTCTGCATTCTTAAAGCATGGACCACACGCCATCACGTGCGGCGAGATGGGAGACTACCGCAATATACAAGCTATCCATCATGTGGTCCTGACCATGTATATGTTCTGGCCCAAAAATAAAATTGGTCCACTTAACAACTGGGTCAAAGTTTTCATTCAACACTCCAATTGCACCTTTTTTTTTTTTCGTTAAATGTAGATGGAATATAGCATGAAAATCAACTCAACTGGACAATCTTAGACATCAGATGTGGCCCATTGAATTTGGACCGTCAATCATTTTTCTTACATTAGCTGGACGGTCAGGATAATCTGATCAATGTAACCACCAAGCTAACGGAAACGGATTGGCTACTCCCCATGCCACTAGCCAATGGCTGGTGGTCGGTGCTTTGTGGGCCCCACCATGATGTTTCATCCATGCCGTTCATCCATTTTTACAGATCATTTTTACATATCATTTTAGTGTATGAGACCAAAAATGAGGTATATCCCAATCTCAAGTGGACCACATTACAGGAAACAATGTTGAATGAATGTAGATCATTAAAAAAAAATTGGGGCCATGAAAGTTTTGGATCAAGCTGGTTTTTTTTTCTTTCCCTTCATCTAGGTCTGTATGACCTAATCAGCAGATTAGACGTCAAATAAACAATACAGTGGGCCTTAAGGAGGATTTTAATGGTGGATATCCAATCACTACTTTTTTCCAGTGGTGTGGTCCACTTGATTTTATATCCCTCTCATTTTTGGGATCAAGTCATAAAATGATCTGTAAAAATTTATAAACGGTGTGGATGAAACACATACATCATGGTGGGGCCCACATAGCACCAACCATCAGCCACTGGGCTAGTGGCGGGTAGGGGTGTACACGAACCGAGCTAGATCGGTTAGCTCACTCGACTTGACTCGAAAAAGCTCGATTCAACTCTGTTCGGAGCTGAGTTCAAGCCGAATCGAGCTGATTTTTTGAACTCGAAAATGAGTTCGAGTTGAGTTTGAGCAGCCCCCGCTCGACTCGACTCAGATCGAATCTAACTCGAAAATGAGTTCGAGCTGAGTTTGAAGTTGCAGTTAAGGTGTTTGTGGAAATGCTTCAATGGCAAACTCAAGCTCCATCTTAGCTCAAACTCAGCCCAAGCTGGCCCAAGCTATTGACCAAATCGAGCCGAGCTAGCTTGTCAGGATCGAGCGAGTCGAATTTGAGCTGAGGTCAGCCATTGTTCGAGTCCAGTCAAGCTGAGGCCAGCTCAACTTGGGTGGACTCGATGTACACAGGAGGAGTAGCCAATCCGTTTCCCAAGCTAACTCCATCAACAATGTTGCCAACGGATATCTGCACTCAATCAGTTACCGAAGGCTTAGGTTAGTTGGTAATTTCGTACTAACTAGCGGGTATTGTTAAAATAATTGGAATATCAGTGGGAAAGGGAGATAAAGATTAAAGAGCGGAGCCGCTGGTCAAGCCGCACGATCCCACTTCCGACATATTAAAAAAAGGACAGGTTAAACCAGGATCTGACTTTTGGCCTTTTTGGTCATTTTCTGATATTGTGGGTTATTTATGACCTTAGACATAGCTATCTGCCACTGGTTTTTCATGAAATTGCGAGACTACCCTCGATCGACGCCCAGCTCTCAGGAAACCGACTGATGTATCATGTAAGAGAAAAACTCTGGTACTCTGGCAGAGCGTGGTGGATGATACGCGGGCGCTTGCTTACAAATTGCATATGTGGAATGCAAATTTGAACTGTAAATGTTGTGGTTATCGGTTTATATTTATCATGAACCAAATATTCTAATTATTTGATAAGCTGAATATCCGATTGAGGGACATTTATTGGACGGGTAAAATATCCAACGGTTCAATTTCAACAAACAAGTGTCCACGAATCAGAGGCTAGGAGAGCTTTGAAAAATAGGATTTTGGGAAGTTTAGTTAAAGCCAGTGATCCCACAATTTAGTCGGTTTAATTTTAATTATAATAGGACTCCTGTCCATTTTCTAGGTGCCAGTGTATCAAGTATCATAGACAGCCAGTGTATCAAAATCTCCACACCTAGAGTGGATTTGGTGAGGCCGTGACTGTGGGGCCCACCTTGATGTATATGTTGCATATCCACTTCATCCATCCGTTTTTCCAGCTCATTTTAGAGGGTGAACCCAAAAATGAAGTATATCCAAATCTCAGCTGGACCACACCACAGGAAACAGTATTAATTGAACACCTACCGTTAAAAACTTCCCAGGGCCCACCGTAAATTTTATTTTCCATCCAACCTGTTGATAAGGTCACACAGATCTGTATGAAGGGAAAACAAAAATATCAGCTTGATCCAAAACTTTTGTGGCCCTCAAGAAGTTTTTTACACGTGGCCATTCAATCAACACTGTTTCATGTGGTGTGGTCCACCTAAGATTTGGATCCGCCTAACTTTTTGTCTTACACCCTAAAATGATCTATCAAAACGGATGGACGGCATGGATATATAAAAAATATATCAAGGTCGGCCCCACAGTCACGGCCTCACCGAATCCGCTCTCCACCACAAGGCCTTCTATGAGTTCGATCAAGTGAGGAATATTATTACAATACATCTGGATTAAAAAGAAGTTGTATACATCTCCCACCTCATCCCGCACGTGGAGAACTCGTGCAATGGTCGGGTCAGATTGATCCGGTGGGCCACTACCTAGATGGGCCCAAGCCCAGAATTAAAGAAGATCAAGATGCCCAAAACCAACTGTTAGAGAATGGTTACAATCAACCATGGTCCATGGCCCATACAATGGACCCACGAGAAAAGCAATCCCAACCATTGGGCTGTAGAATAGCATCTCTTAAGCCATCCACACCAAATATACGGCTTGGATGTCACATGGAGACCAAAATAGCCACAAGCATCATCCTACCCGTCCAGTAAGATTGCACCACTATTAAATAGGAGTAGAAATAGAAATGGCTGAAGGCTTGGGCCTCTATAGCCATGTATGGCATGGGCCAGGGCTAATGATGAATGGCCCAACATGGCCCATTGGTCTGTCCAATCATCAATTGTGTTACGGCTGTACGAAATCAATGGTTGATTTAAAGAGATGTGTTAGTGGTTGGTATTTAATCTATATGTGTAGTTTAAAAGCATTTTTGTGGACGATTGAATCCCTTGGGACTTTTTAAGGTTGGAATATTTAAAAACTTGTATTATTTACTTTTTTTGGTACAAGCTATAGTGTGAGGACTAAGGGCTTTTCAGCATGATTTAAGGTTAGGGTTAGGGCTTTGGGGACTAGTTTCAAGGCTTTTTCTAGCCTGATTTGAAGCTGGGGCTAGATAGTCTGAGGGGAACCTTGGCCTGGCCCTAGCCTAACTCATTGTCATCTCTTATTAGACATTGTGAATGACAGGCCAGTTGGATAATAGGATGTGGGCCACTTGAAATTAACTCATTGTCATCTCTTATTAGACATTGTGAATGACAGGCCAGTTGGATAATAAGAAGTGGGCCACATGAATTTTAAGGTTTTTGGATTGTTGTGGGTCCACACGAATTTTTGAGGTTTTTGTGTTCTTGTAGGTTGTTTTCAATGGTAAATCGTACTTGATGATGTGATTAAATGGTTTTTGAGTTGTCCATTCTATGGTAGATGGATGGCTTAATGGCTGGATTACCCCATTCTTGGGGCATCTCATTTTTATTATAGGGCAACCTTACTTAATCAGTTGGACACCATACATGCACTAAAAGCCTTTTATTCATTTGGTTATATGAAAATTTCATGTACAACTAGTTGCATGTGAGATGTTCTTGTAATGAGTAGCTTTATGAGTTAAAGAAAGTTTAGTTCTGTTTATGCCTATTTTGATTAGGTCAGATCTAGCAACTTAGATAATGTTATGGGATAATGGTGTCTTAATAAATGACAATCAGAAGGCTTGTCTGACAACTAAATTTGATAAGAATTTAAAGTGTCATGCGTGGCCCAAAAGGAATAAGTCTAACTGGCTACTGTCATGGAGCACATGTCACGTATCTCATTCGTGTGACAGCCGGCTACTCACCGTAGTGATCTCATGACGGATAACTAACAATGGCGGAAATACAATCAAAGTAGTGATGGAATCGGCTGATGCATTGTACTATAATTCAAAAGAAACCTTTTACCGCCGAAACTACTCGTTATAAAAGAGCTATGAAATAGCGTAACGGTAAACCAGGTTGATTTTCACGTGCACAATACATGTTCAAGTGAAGGAGAGAATAATGATTGTCTATATACATGACAACATATAGAGAATTCTTACCACATGGTAGATTGAAGATGGTGCATAACCAATAGAGTTGTACACGAGAAGAACCGTGTCGAGCTTGGCCCATCTCGGCTAGCAAACTACCCCAGCTCAAACTTGGCTCGATCTTCCAGCTTGACTAGCAAGCTCAGCTCAGCTCAGGCCAGCTCGGGCCAAGCTTGAGCTCGATCTTTCGAGACAAGTTGAGTTCGAGCTTACGAGCTGAGTTCAAGTTTAGGTTTTAAGGTTTTTAATATATACAATATACAATATATATTATAATATATAATTTATTTGAATATATAAATATTTACGAAATGTTTATATTAAGTGAACCCGATCCAAGTCAAATTGATTCGAACCAAGTTAAGTTTTAAGTCGAGTCGAGTCAAGCTCAGACTTGGCTTGAAATTTTTTTGAGTTAAAAAAATAAGCTCGACTTGGCTCAAACCCAATTATGAGTCGAGTTGAGTTGAGTGGAGTCTAGTCGAGCGAGTTAATAGAACTAACTTGGTTCATGTACAACTCTAATAACCAATGTCCAACCCATGTACATGTCAAATTACCTATAAACATAGTGACACGTGATAAACTACAACTATTTATGGGCCTAAACAATTATTATATAGCAAACGTGAGAAGTAGTTATGCATATTTCTCTCCAGTAACCGCTCAGAACTTTTACGAATAGGAGAAAGATCAAAGAGCTCCATACTCTTGCCAATCCAATATAATAAAACTCTACAACACAGTGTTGTTTATGCTAGTTTAGTTATCCAATCCGTCCATGTTACTATGATGAACTGACTCTAGATTAATCTTTAGTGTAATCCAATTCATATACACTCTAAAACTAGACCAATTTTAATTTATTTTTAGTTTAGTCCGGTCCATTTATGCTACTACGTTGGCTCGACATTTAGTGTAATTCCTTTCATCTCTTTACTCTAGTCACTAGACCAAGGATGACCATAGCTTCAAGAACTTGCCATCTATGGATCAATAATTGAATATCCAAGGATTTCTCTTTAATTGATAAGTATTTCTCTTTAATTATATTTATAAATACAATTTTTTCTTTTAGTTATTTTTTATGCTGTATTATTATTGATTGATCATTACCTTATAGAAGATTGAACCTTTCCCTTCACAAATTGCCTGATTTATATTATATGTGGTTGAATAAATGGTCAAACCACCAAGATCTTGATCTATCTCAATGCTTTGGGTCAAAGGTATTTTGTTCGGATTGAGTTGCATTAGGATTTGGTACGCCTAACACAACACACGCATCACATGACTATCTTCAAGCTAAACAAGTTCATAACAAGGAAGTTATGATTATGCTAGTCTATCTAGAGGAATAATAGAAATTCATAACAATGAAATAGCCCTTTAACTAAAGATAGTGCAATTTTTAACCCATGCTATAATGTATGGGTGCTAAGGAAATTATAACTATGTTATTTCACTTTATTAGATTATTAATTACGATTTAATCTGATTAAACCGGCCAACATACCCTTAAACTTTATTTGTCCACTGTGAATCATTTGAAACACTTTAACTATTTACGTTAGCTTCTCGAGTCATAGTTCAAAAACCCAAAAGCAAATGAGACAATTCGGAAACTTCGTTGTTTAAAAACTTGACTCAACTCCTTATTTAATAGTAATTTATATCATTTAGAGTAATAATAAATATATAAATGATATGGATAGTGCCCATAGTTGCATCAAATAAGCAATGTTGACTATTGGATCCCCCCTCCAAATGAAAGATCATTCACTATGTTACTTTCAACCATCTATTTCATGGCCATCATTATATGGTCAACAGTACTTGTTCAGTTGGACGTGGCCTACAATTTTGATGGCATAGATAGTTTTTAATTAGTGCCACATGTGGTAGGATGAGTCATCATTTTTTGTTAAATAGTGGGAGCATGTAAAAATTAGAGAAAAATATTATAATTTTCTTATTAGGAATTTTAAATTTATAACATAAAAATAAAATAAAAATTGAACTCAACCAAACTTGATAATAATGGATATTTTCTTTACAATGCATTTGATATTGCTTTTATAAGGCAAGACTTATTGGACTTACCTGAAATATTATATTTTTAAATAATAAAATTACTGAAAAATTTTATACATGGATACATCTAAACCACTAAAAGGTCTTTAAAATAAGAATGAATTCTCATCATCCTAAAATGACTGGCTGACAATAATAAGAACGTACTTATTAAAAATAATAAAAAATATTACTTATTAAAAATAATAAAATTTGACTTCAACTAAAATTTAACTTATAAAATAACCTTATTTTGTAAAATTATTCAATGGACATTAACTCTATCACTGAACAACGGGGCTTGTTTATAGCTTTCCAGCAATCTCTCATAATATCCTTAAAAAAATCTCATAAGAATATCAAATTGATAACAAAGTTATGATTGTCGAAAGTTATAATATATGTTACGCAACGTTTATCTTGTCTCTATTCTTCTTGCATCATTTATGCGTTTCATATAGTCACCTATAACTTCACATATATCACATTTAAAATGATGTAAAATTAACATAAGAGTTTGGCCCTCAACTAAAATACATAAATTAGCTAAGGGGGCGTTTGGATCTACCAAATATCATGAAATTCAATGATATTTCTATAAGAAATTAGTGGGCCACATATGGCATTAGCCATCAAGGTAACACAATAAATGGGTTTGAATCATTGGGATATCCATTAGCTAGGGCACACAAGTGGGTTGTATATATGATCACCATGGTGGACAGTGGTGACTAGAAAATCAACAAAGTTACACCCATGTGTTTAAGTTGCGATAGGGCTTTCCCTCTCCCTTACAGGAGAGGCGTGTTGGAGACCGCTACAACATTCGAGACCCAACAATGGGTCAGGTCTTCCATCGCCTCTCTTCTTCTATAAATCGAAGCCCTCCTTTTCTTCGAAACTTCATTCTCAAGTAAAGAAGCTCCCCCCCATCGAATGTTGTAAGGTGTGACAGAGTGAAAGCACCAAGGAGTGGATCTCCCTTGAAAGCTACACCAGTACTAGAAGCCATGGAGGATTCATGCATGATTTCGTTCACCTATGCTTGACAAACGTCCATTCCTATATGTAAAACCTTACAATTTCATGATCAATTAATCTAATTTGGTTTCAAAAATTCATTATATTTTATGAAATTTGGTACAACCAAATACTACTTAAAATAGACAAACATATCACCCCTAATGCAAGGCGAAGACCTTTGCTTTTATACCTAAGATTAAGAGTCCAAAACTTGTTGACTACTTCTAACTTTTAATAATAATAATAATAATAAATGCAATTGATAATTGAGTGACTTGGCTCAAAATCTTGTTAGGTCAAGTTGACTAGAACTAATTTAATTTTAATTTGGAATCGGGCCCCAGTTTCAATCTCAGTCATTGAATTTTAGAGCAATGGTTTTAGTGGTTAGAGCCGGGTTTTATCATTACTTTAGGACCATGGACCATATAGACTAAAATAAAAAATAAAAAAATCCAAGCTGTCCACACACACACACACACACACACACACACACACACACACATAATATATATATATATATATATATATATATATATGACAAGTCCTGAAAACAGCCCTAGATCTGATTTTCGTTAGAGACCCATGAAAATCACTTAAATTGGTAAATTTTAGTTGTCCTAACAACCGAACTGGCCCCACATCTTTGAAATTTAGTGGCTATTTCAAAATCTTGAATTATTAAAAACCAGGGGAGGACGTGTTCATGTGGAGAAAAGAAAGATTTTCTAACAAGATAGCTCCATGTTCTGCATTCTAACATCTTACATGCAACTAGCTGTAGATGAGAAGTTTGTGCAATTAGTATGTGGGCCCACCGTGGCATGTGACATCCAATCCGTCTAATGGTGTGACCCCCACCACATAAATGGGATGCCCCAATAAAAAGGCCTATCTAATCATCAGGTGGACCACATCGTATAAAGTAACAGATGATGGCCCAAAACCCTTGGAATTCACTTGAGGGTCACTTGATGGTCAGATCAGTTTATTTTTTGGGTGGTCCACTTTTCATGGTGAGGTGATTCTGTTGGATGGGTTGGATGTGGTACATACACTACAGTGGCCCCAGACAACTAGTTGTACGGTTCTTCATGACTATGTTTTTCTCCCTAATCATTTTTAGGCCACTAATCTTAAGGTTAGAATCACCTGATCTGCTATGTTTAGGAACTAACCAACGGTCCAGATTCCCGGCCATGGACCCTATTTGTACAAATTGGCACATCAGGAGATTTTTTACGGTCCGATTATCAGGGCCTTGACCGTCCTGCCATGGACCATATTATATATATATTTTTTCATATTTGTACCACTGGCCCACCTTCGATGGACCATGCCCTAAAAATCTCCATGATAAGACGATTCCAGCCTTCCAATTTCTTGCCTTCAAATTGACGGTAGTGAGGAGAAGCACGAACGGTAAAGAAAGGCCCAAGATTAATGGCTGGGATCTTCAATTCCAAGAGCGATTTGGGGGCATGATCAATCCACAGCAGGGACCAACAGATCAACGGTCCTGATCACCAAAAAAGCTGGGGCCCACTTGTAAAACTGATCCTCTGCATGGGGACCATATAATTTCTAACCACTCGTACGTTACATGTTTGCTTCCATGTGCAATTATCCTTTCCGTTAGGCAACGTGGTGTTAGGTGACATCTTACTACTTCATGAAGTTTGTTAATCTCACACGTGTCCCACCACTTGCTGGCACACGTGTACAACATCCGAGATTCCCATCAGGTGGGCCACACCTTTTAGATCTTCCACCTAAGTTAAGGCTATTTCTCTCCTCAGGTATGCCACATTGACCAAAACATATGGTTGGCCACAAAAGAAGAAGAAAAAAAACTTCAGCCGTTCATTTGTTTGGTACACTTGACCCAGTTGAGGAGTGAAATGGCCAGACCTGATGGAAAGATTGGATTTTACACACGTGTGCTATATTGGCACGTGTCATTGCGTGTGGACTTTGGGAACCTCAGGTAATTTATCTGGGGAAGGAACACATCACATGTATTAGTTTTTTGGATTAAACAAAGGTGAGTAATTTGATACTCCGGCTGCGTAAGACACTTGATATGCACGCACTTCAAAGTAACTGTACAAAAATCGTATTGGTTAAAAAAACCCTGCTTTTTTTTATTCATGGACATGGACGCTTGTTTGTTGAAACGAGACCTATGGATATTTTTTATCTTTACCGTCCAATAAATGTTTACAAATATGATATATTATAATAGAGAAACTTTAAAGTCTAATAGGTTGGATGTCACCCAAATAGTGACCATTAATTAATTGTAAAAAAAAATAAGTAGGAAATAAGAGTTATTTTAGGAGATGGGGTTGCAGGTTGGGTGGACTCCACCATAGTGTTTATGACTAATCGACCCCAACCATTAGATGTGTCACCCATGTGGGGCCTACAGTCCAAAAATTAATGATTCACGGATTAGAAATTGGAAGATCGAGTGTAGATGACAACACTGGTGTAGAGCGGGTTGCGGATAGTTTCATGGCCAAGATGGATCAGAAAAGGCCTGACCGAAGTGATTCAGGCCATCAGACTTTGAATCGGGCGTATCTCACAATAAGGAATGAGTTATCGAATGTAAAATATATGATTTTAGGTATGGTGAGCTACTTTAGCCATCCAACCAGCTATGCTGGGTTGTGCAAGCCAGATTTGCGAAATACCATTAAATCGATAGTCGTTTCCCTATTTTAATTTCGTTCATACTATAAATAATAAGTTTTAGTATAATTATAACTCTTTTATCTATTGGGCTTTAGGAGTTGCGCCCAACGTGAAAAGTGCTTAAAATAATTAAGAGAACGGCTTGGTAAAGCCAAATAAGACACTATTTTTGGCCAAAAACCTTGCGCACTAGTGGGAATCACGACCGTCTATAAATAGAAAGTTGAGAATTCTAGGATTTTTAATTGTAGTTTGATTCTGAAATTTCTTTCATTGCTTAGTATCCCTATTTAAAGGGGTATGAACTCGTTTATTTTATTCATCAATCAATTTTGACTTTTATAGAATTTATTTTCTATTTTCTTTTTCTCTTCCTCATGAATTCGAGGAGTCTCTACGAGGAGTAGAGAGAAGTTCTTTAGATTCGGAACAATTATCCCCTTGAGGAAGACGGTGCTTGACCTCATGTCCTTCCCTACATCAAACACTCGCCTTCCAAAATGTTTTCCTTGGTGTAGCTTATTAGAATCATGGATGGAGTTAGTTTTGGGTTCTAGGACTAAGTTTTGGTGTGATGTTTGATGGTTGTACTGAATTTTATATGATAATCACGGTGGATCTTATGAAAATTAAGGGTTTTCGTCAACTTTTGAATATTTCCTCTGGTATAGCTCACTTGAATAACAATTCAACTTAATGTTTTGCTACATGCCTAAGATGAAATAATAAGTTGGATAGTCAATGTGGATTTCACATACATGTTGATGGGCCTCCTAAAAAATTAAGGGCGAGCATCCAATTTTTTCATTTTTATATGGATGGCAAATCTTTTTTATATTTTTAAATCGATCAAAATATAAAAAGATTTGGCATCATAATATATATGTTGGATACCCACCATTAATTTTTTAGGAGATCCACCATGATGCGTATGTGAAATTACTCCTATCATCCGATGTGTAATTGCAAGTTAGGCCTAGGGATAAAATATTAGGCTGATGGTCCATAACAAGGGATACAATTTTAAGGGAGAGTATTCTTAATAAAATTTGGCGGGACTAGATTAATGATGCAGAATGAGCCACAGGGCACACGCGCTAAATATTTGGAAGACGGATCATATTTTTGGAAATGCGTTGGTGTTTATGTTATTTTTGGATAAGGATGAATAATTGTTACGGCCACGTTAGCATTGGAATACGTTTTGAGCATTCAACGAAGACAATATCATAATTAAGAAAATGTAACAGATCTTTCCTAGCTAGTTACATGCGAAGGCACCACGTAGACAAACGATTGTTCTTGCATTTATTCTGGAAAAGTTATAAATAATAGGGGCATATACAAAAACAATGATATGAATCCTCAATCCAACAAAGAACTCAATCCACTACAAGGTTGTTTATCATAGTTTAGCTTTCCGACTGCTCATCTACAATGTACTCTTAGCATAGGGTTAGTTTCAGTCCATCCCTACGTAGACGCATGATCGACTATTAGCTGTAGCCGTTAATTGTAATTTTCTTTCATCTATGCTTGTGTGTTGGATCTGAAGGAAAATCTTAACATTAGGATCGGTCCACCTATACTCATACGTTGGGTCGACCGTAATTGTAATCCCGTTTTAGTGGTAAGTTACATTCACGTTTGCATCCATCCTTTTGTTTTATTTCTATTCAGCCATACAAATATTGTACCTTCGCAAGTCTTTAGTTTCTAAGGCAAAAAACAGCTCATTTGGAGGAAGAGCCCTGACCTCCATCATTTGCCTAACTGACACCCGCGTGCATTCTTGGCTGAATAGACGGCTAGTTTGCTGCCTGCTCCACCAAACACAACACAACTCTATCTCTACGTCAGTGGTAAATGGAGATCATGGTTTGAATCAGACCAATCAATTCTGGTACACTTACAAAGCAGTACCCATATTTTGCATGCGAAAAATTTACACAAACAGAAAGCTTTGCCCTGTCCACCATTTCCATTCACGTGGTCTACTTAAATCATAGATGATGCTGGCTTTTGAACTCGTGGTCTAACATGGAGTGACACACCTGGTGATTAAAATGGATTTCACGTAAAAACTACAATGGGTTCACCTGAGCTGCAATCCCTTCTCATGGAATAACTCTTCCCTTCTCAATTAGTTATTACCATTAATCAATGACTCCTATCTAAATCGAGCAAAGGTGGATCCGTTGAAATTGAGAGATTCTCACTAAAATAATCTTATAATCCCAATTTTTTAAGTTGCATATAGAAATTGGATGGCCTAATTTTAAATTTTTTACACCATGCTGGCAATTTATAAGCAATTTCAAAGTGCATGCATGTCATCGGTCACAATCCACCAGAGTATCACAGTCTCTCTTAAACAAATGACAGAGACATGACAGAAATGGAGATAGCCAGTGACATATCTCTACGTAACAACCATGTCACGTCTGGTGCACACCTCAGTTGAGGTTGCATGTGGACCAACCCCTCAGTGCTGATGCGTGGTCGGATTTCTATTTCAATTTCTAGGAATTGAATGGTCATGATTGAGATTCTACACATGACAGGCCATGTCTCATTGATCCACCCAACGGGGTCTACTTAAAAGTCCTACCAGATTCTAACTCTCTCCATCTTTGGATCACTCATGGCTACCGATCCAATGGTTAGGATCATCTTATCTGGGAAAATTTTGGGTGATCATCCTTACACCATGGACCGTTCTAATCAACGGTTCGGATCGGCAAATCATCGGCCCACTGAGTGATAACATCGTATGGCTAGAGACACTACATTTGTTAGCGTGGATTTAACATGGTCTCGATTTTGAGACCTAATGCGAGACAGCCGTTGAGCAGCCGGTGGGCCCTATGGCCAACGGTTCTCTACGACGGACGCGGATTAGCTACTGACAGGTTGAGTAGCCACACTCGCTAAAGTGACGTCACCCAGTTCTGTGGGACCCACATGATGTATGTGTTATATTCACACCGTCCATATCCATTTGGAGATATCAATTTAGGGCATGAGACAAGGAATGACTAAGATACAAAGCACGAGTGAACCCTAACACAGAAAACAGTAGAGAGAGTGACGGCCACCATTAAAAATTTGTAAGGGCCAGAAAAATTTTCTATCACGCTGAAATTTGTGTTTTCCCTTGTTTTATGTCTGTATTAACTTATAAACACGTTGGATCTCAGATAAACATAATAGTAGACCTTAGGAAGGTTTCAATGGTGTGAGTCACTCTCTCCACTGTTTTCTCCTATGGGGTCCACTCGAGATTTGGATCTGACTCATTCATTTTCTCATGCCTTAAAGTAATCTCTCCGAATAGATAGACAGTATATAGAACACATTCATCATGGTGAGTCTCACATAGCTTGCTACTCAACCTGTCAGTATCTAATCACTAATCAGCGTCTCACTACAACGCGGTTTGGCTGGACCCCAGCACTAAGACAGCTAGCCGGTGTAAAAGCCCTGTAACCCCACTATGATGTATGTGTGTTTATCTAGGCTGTCCATTCATTTTAATAGCTCAATTCATGACAAGAACTTAAAAAAAACATATTCAAAGCTCAAGTGGACCACACCATAGGAAACCGTGGTAATAAAGGACATACAATTGAAACCTTGGTAGGGTGGATATTTATTTATTATCCAACCTGTTTGTAAGGTTGGGAAAATACAAATATCAACTTAAAATTTATGTGGCTATCAAAAAGTTTTCAATGATAAACATTTAATCTCCACCATTTTCTTTAGCTTAGTACACTTGAACTTTAGATCTACTTTGTTTTTGAGCTAAGGCCAGACTGTAAATTGAAAAAATGAATGGATATAAAAAAACAAAGATCAAGGTAGGACCCACAGAGCTTTGACACTAGCTAGCTGGCTCGTGTTGGGCTCATCAGTTAAACGGCATCGCATCCCTTGATCAACACCATTGATCTGGATTGCCATGAAACATATGATCTATGTGGAAAAAAAATGGAAGCAAAGGTCTTGATTTCAACAAATGTATGGGCAGTGTGGAATATCTGAACAGTGGGGTTTTTGCCACGTGGGAGACCCCGTGATGTGGTGGGCTATTTGTCTAATGACTCTTAATTAAAATTTAAATTTGAACCCTAATCTCATTTACCATCCATGAATTAAAATAAAGTAAAAAAGAAAAAAGAAAAAAGAAAAAGAAAATCTTAATTACTCTAAATTTAAAGCAAGTTACGGAACCAACTGAAAATAGTTGGAAATAAAGGGGTCTATAGTGGGTAGAAATTGAATCCTTGCCAGTGGAAAATTAGATTCCCATGTCCTGCTGATGGGTCCAGGCACATCACTGGGCCAGTAGTCCACCACAGCATCAGTAGCTTTCCCCTGCAGAATGTTGCATAGGCAGGGACTAATGAGGGTGATGTGGTCCATTTGCCAAGCAGCTCTTTTTGGAATTTTACAATTTTTTGATACAGGGTGTATGAGGCTCACAAACAAGGCCATTCGATAACCATACAGGTCAGATAGGGATTGCATAGAAACCCCGCTTAGGTGGGGCCCACCATGATGTTTGTGAGAAATTCATTTTTAATCTAATTGATGTTGCGTATACCGAGTGGGGTGTGCTCGATAGGCAGTATTCTGGGTAGTGACAGAGTAACCTTATGTTAGGGTTGAGGTAAAAAAATTAAAAAAACTAATTACTTAAAAATAAGCTTAAGGTGCGTTGAGGTGATATTTGCACCTTATTAGTGATTAAACCAATTTATAACAGAATTACAACAAATCCAACTCAATGCTACAATAAACCTCTTCTCCAACATTGGAGAAATGTGGGCTTTGGCTTACAAAACTAAAAAACCACACCCTGAATATACTTTTATGGCTTACACCCTTAACTTCTGCGTTGTTATAGTTTAATCCCTTAAAACTATTTGCAATTTCCTGCTTGGAATTTTATTTGTAATTTAGTGTATGAAAACTACAACTTTTCAAAAAAATATTCAAAACCAAAAATGGAGAAGAAGAAAAAGATGAATAAGAGATTGTTGGAATTGTTATTTTCAAACTGATGCAAATATGAGTTTATATAAAGTCACAAGAGATGCTTTAAGATATTTTTCATAGAAAGACATTTTTTTCCATGATATCTTTTCAACATTGACAACCCTCTATCATTAATGACATCTTTTCATTATCATTTCGAATTCAAATGATGCTCTATTTACCAACATACACCACCATTCACAAATGAACGGTAATTAACAATCACCAAAAGCTACAACTTTTTTTCTTTCTTTCAAATTCTCTTTTATAAGTTTTAATTTATTTTTCATATTTTGAAAAAATCCAACACCTTATTACTATATTGGTTTTACCAACTCATGTTTTAACATTTTGAACGCCCACTGCTGAAAATCCGTGCGACCGCAAAAGTTTTAGATAAAGCTAATAATGTTGTGGGTTCATCTCCTTTTAATGGGAATGACTTTATGAACGGTTTGATATCATATAAACATCATGGTGGACCCAAGAAAGTTTCAACGGTGGGCATCTCTCCCCACATTTACCTGTAGTGTGGCCCACTTGAGTTTTGGATATGCTACGGTGTCCTAACATAAGTTGGTGAAATGAATTAACAAAGTGGATTTCTCACAAACATCTCAGTTGGATTTGCAAAAGTTATGACGAGACAAAATGTGTCGATCCTCTGCTGCTGGAAACAATAATTTTCCATCTTCCCCATGTTCATTGGGCCATGTCATCACCGATGAATTTCTCCCTTTTTCATTGTGTCACATCATAACTGGTAACATGGCCCAATAAAAATAGAGAAATATTTCATAAGTAATGATATAGCCCAATAAAAATTTTTAACTACGGGTCAAGAAGAATTTGAGGCTCTTTTCATCCTATTAGATTTCCATAGCAACGCGACGGTTATGTGAACACTACAGTAATGTAGGTGTTTTGTCCATCCTATCCATTCATTTTGACCCTGCTTGTTTTAAGTCGTTAATCTTAGGTGGACCACACAAGAACACAATGATAATTAAATGCCCACCATTAAAAACTTTCTGGTCA